>VZTM01032278.1:0-287077 GCA_013400555.1 Jacana jacana
GATTCTATGATTCTATGTGCAGTGAGGAACATCTTCAGTTTTCCATCCAATTAAGTAGCTTGGGTGCCAAAACCATTTAGCCAAGTTCAAAGCAGCAGCTTCTTTTTAAAGATATAGCCCCCACCTTTTCAATCTCACTCATTGCTACTACGGTCTTCAGACAAAGCCACCAACACTACAGCTGAACAATAATTTATCATCAGGCATTTCCTTGGAATTTCTGATTATGTACCCACCACTATTAAGACACACTATTATTGTGCCAAGTAAGACTGTAAATTTTTGGGTTTACAATATTGTCATATATTTTAATATTGTGAGATTATCTGCTAGATATCATCCTTATTAGAGATTAGGCAGTGTATTTATCATACTTAAATGCTTCACCGCTACCAACCCTGAGTGTATTTTTATCAATATACACAAGCGATAAGAAATACAGAGTACAGCAGAAATTCAATCGAGAGCCACCATTTCCATCCATTTCAGAGTTCCCAATATTTTTATCCGTTGTGAAAGGTGATTTGCCCTGAAATGAAATGTTTATCTTGGAAAGTCTACCTCACAGCAGTAGCCCTTCTAAATGCTCCTTGAAAATACTTTCAGATATTATCTTGCTCTCCTTCCTCCTCCTTTCCTTCCCCTATTAGATTCCAGGCAGAAATACTTGTTCTTCTTTTTCTGTGCCCTGTGTGGACAGACTGCTGATGTCAAGGATTCCTCTTCTGTATATTCTGCCACGCAAGAGGCACCCGGAGGTTTCTTTCCCTCCACTCAGCAGAGCAGCACTCACAGACAAGCTGAAACACCACTGCTTCACCAAGGCAGGGAAGGAGGGCTACAGGAACAGTGATGTTTAAACTTGTTTACGCTCAATATTCAGAGAAAGAGATTCAACAAACAATCTACGGAAGTCTCATATACTATTATCTCATTAGCTGCCTTTTAAGCAATAGGCAGCACTTTCATCTTCGCACAGAACTTAAACATTAAAAAAAAAAATCCTGCTGCATGAAAAATGCCATTCAAAGACTATTTGCATTGTTGTGAGGGATTGAAATATTACATTTACAGTGTAAATAGACCTATTCACTAAACACAGGACTAGGAACACCCACACTTACCAACTATGCCAAAAAAAAGAATTTTTTCCACAGAGATTTTCACAGTAAATGATACCTTTTTAGTTTTCACATTATCCTGACTCTCTTGGATCTGATTTCTCTCACTATCTCCTTTGGGCTTGGAGTAAATCATGGAGTATGCATCTATAATTTAAAAGGCACAAGACACACCGGAGGATAATCCTCACTCCTCTCAGCATTACCATCACTACACCAAGCCCCACTTTGTTTTACGTACCTTTGGTCTTCATACAATACCACCACGATAAAATAATACAGCAAAGAGACCACAGAACCCAGATTCACTACAGAGGTATGACAAAGGCAATTTTAAGTTGATCATAGTACATCACCTAGAAAGTCAAAGCTGGTCAGGTGCAGCACTAACCAGACTTCCCAGTGCAGCCACCACATAAAACTAGCACTCTTTAGACTGGCCTATGATCACATTACATGGTTAGAAAGAACAGCTTTCCATAGTCAAAAATAAAGACTAGAGCCTAAAGGCAAGAAGCCAACTCCCCAGGCAGAGGCGTCTACCTTTGCTATAAGCTTGCCTTGTAATAAAAAGAGAAAAAGAGAAAAAGAGAAAAATAAAGAAAGAAAAAAGAAAGAAAAAAGGTTTTGTGTTGAGAAGTTTCCCCATGAAGATTCAAATTGCCATGGGATAGGAGAGTCCTCCCAGAGCAGGAATACAGGGATGCGTTTTCCCAATGGGAGGAAGAGCATTTCAGCCAGTCAGCAGCTCACAGGGGAATGGGAAAAAGGGCTGGCTTCGCCACAAAGCTCCTGAGAAGTTGTAAGAAGTTAAAAAGGGCAGAGCACACAGGCACTGCAGAAACACTGCCCATGACTAGCGACTGCATGATAAAACGGCAGATGACATACAAAGTACAAGAAAAACATTCAAGGTCAAATCCAGACAACCAGTCTTCTTTCTCCTTAATACATTTTTGATAATTCAAGAAAACTACTTCATACACTTAAACCATGGTTTCACATTCCATATTCTGTTTTTATTTACAATTCATATGTTCATATATCTGTGCAGGCAGGGCTGCCCACTTCTTACCCAAATAAAGCAGAAAAAATGGAAGGTCTAAAGCAATTAGTCAAGCTACAGTGCCAGTACTTAAATGAACCATCTGTTCAAAGGTATATAAGAGCAGAGCGTTTTTAAGCCATAAGGCAGCTCTCTCATTTCTGCTCAATCTGCCTGTGATTCGGCAGTACCCATCCTTAGTTTGCAAAGGTTATGTGTGTTGCTGGTTTGTAATTAAACACAAAAAGGGCACTCACGTCATCCTCTTAAGTCGCACAAAGACTTAATTCGGTCATAGGTTTCCTTTGGATCTTGGTTTTGGCAGAGGGAGAACGTACAGGAAGACTTAACACAGTGTGGGGAAAAAAAAAATCACTCCCCAAAATTTCCAGAATGGCTTGTACAAACTGGTGTGCTAAAATCGAGGGCGAGACAAAGGACTTGAGAGCATTCACTGTGGCACAGTGAAATGCTTCTTAAGTGGAGAAATCTGACCCTGTCTTACTGCTAAGCAGCTTAATTTTGGATGGAGAGGGGAAGCAAAGGGTAGGAGATAGCTTTTTTGTCTCCTCAAAAACAGATCTAAAGCATGACTACCTCCAGCATCCAATTCCACAAGAACTGTATTAGTACATCTCTGACATTTATATATGCCAAGCCTGAACATGCTCATTATGACTGTTTATTAGACAAAAGGCTACTAGTAGAATGATAATTAATCAGTTGGCATTGATTGAAATTCTTGATGAAATGAAGCATGAGCTGTTGAAAAATAATTTAATGTAATCATAAAATCCATGAATCATCCCTAGAAAGCACATTTATTAAACCAGAAGTCATAACTAAGGTATTTTGTGGAGCTGTTTTTCTCCACGTTGGATTCTCTCCTGTTAAATAAAAAAAAGAAGTCAGATGTTCCTACAGTAATTCCAAAAAGACCAAATATCAGTTAACTATCTCAGGTGACAGTAGGATATGAGTTTCGGTATGTCATTTATTAACATACTCAAAAAGCTTTTATAAAGTACACAAAATTAAAACCTGGTATTTGCCATGATAGTTCAAGAAGAGTAAAACATCCTAAAAAATAAAACTAGTAAATCCACAGCAGCCTTTAAAAGAACTGACCAAAAGTTTTAATTCCATTATGACTGAAAAAAATAAAATCAACTCAGGACACATCTAGTTATTCCTTCTCAGTACCATTTTCCATTGGAAGAAATACACAATGTGATGCCACAATTACAAAAGCATTGATGAAATATCCCTTTGTATACAGAAATTAATAAGCTGCTGTTTGCTTAATTAATTTATCATCAACCAGACACTGATAGAGCCAAGATGATTAAGGCTCCCAGTATTATAAATCGCAGACCATACTACCATGAAACAGATATTTAAGAATTGGGACTGGGTTCAAACACATCCTCATTTTCTGAAGACTGCAATCAAGTAATTTTATATAAATCCTGCTTTATATGTCCTGAGTAATGATTACTGCAAGCGATATATGAATTGAATTAATTCCCCCTTACACTGATACTCAGGTAAACATGAACTTTGTCCTGATAGCAGCTAAAATATTTGTATTACAGGCAAAATTATAACCAGTTAATCCTAAATGTTAGATTAGACAAAAATTCATCTTTATTCCTGTAGCTTCACATTAAGCAAACTAAAACGCTCAATGTTTTAATAGAATTTCAATAAGATTTTTTGTTTCTGCTCACTATCTAAAATTAAAGTCTTTAAAAAAAAAACCAACCCAGTTTAAATATTTCTCTAATACCATGAAGATGTGAACAAACATGAAAGGTAGTGATTTATCTCTAAAAGCACAGAAACGTGTATCAGAATATTTGAAGTACAGAAGTATTTCTGTTGCAGCGGATCATGTACATCAGAAAATCTTACTCATATCCTTCTCCTCACGCCCACGGAGAGCAGAGAGTTTAGCAAGTCAGAGGAACAATCCTCGCTTCAGACAGCGGGTAGTCGCAACGTGATTGCAGGCGGGACCAACAGGTAAGCAATGACTAAAGCCACCTTTGTTTCTATATGACATGTCTTCTGGATGAAGTGTCTTCACTAGCACGCGTGTTCACCAAAGCTAGTGCTACGAATTCCTTAATTAGTGCCACCTCTTCATGGCCAAACCAAACAGGGAGGCTAAAGTAGGAACCCTACGAGCGTTGTTTTAGCACCTGCCTGGCCATGCAAACAGAGCAGTGACCTCCTGCTGCTGCAAATAAACCTCTGCAGAAGTCCTGATGAAAAAATACTGTCATTCTAACTGCTAGTTGGCTAGCAGTTAGGAAGGAAAACACCTTGAATAAGAACGTGCATGATTCCATAGTCACCACCAGCCACTTTGCTCCAGGCCATTAGCGGTGCTCTAACGGCGTTCATCACAGATGGGTCGAAGAGCATGATCAGGAGGAAGATAAACTGGTGGCCCTGTCAGACTTTCTGCCTCCATTTTCTCCTAGTACCATTTTCCTCTGTCAGAAGTACTTATTAAAAAGGTCCTGAGCTTACGTGATACAAAGCAAACAAATAAAAGAGCACGGGGCAGGTTTTGATCATTACGTTGTATAAAAAAAGCACCACAATGAATTCAATTAAACTGCAGCTGAACTCTGTCGACAGAGGTAAACTAAAACACAAACTTTAAAGTATAGCTAAATCAACTACTAAAAGACCTTAAAGCAAAACCTTCTGGGTTTTTTTACATCCTTTATGTTGCTCAGCTGCATACCCTCTGAAGGTGGGTGAACACCCTCTCTCTTCTGGTGTACATATAATCTGGTGTACATATAAACCTTTAAACAGACAGCAAATATTACCATCTTGACATTATTTTAATAAGTCACTCAAAAAAACCCTAAAGTAATACCTAAGAAGTGACACGCATGGAACATAACTCAGTTGTTCATTTTTGTTGATGTGGATTTTCAATCCCTACAACTTTCTCACCCAGGAGTGATTATACTGAACCCAAAGATCTGATTTAAGGCAGATTTGAGGGGAAACTACTGCTTTTGTGCCATTACTAAGCCAGCTACAACAGCAGCAGAAATGCCTCAGCAGTCGCTGAAATTCTGCTGTTCTTGTGTTATTTTGCCATTTCCCAGCAGAATGATATGACAGAGCGACTGCTGCCACTGCTGATGGAGCACCTACAGTAAGACGATAGTAGGGGATGAGCATAGGCACAGCATGCATATTACAGATAAAGACAATACAAATGCAATCTCTAATATTAACCTCTTGTGGAATTTTATCAAACAGACTTTGTGTCTATGCATTATTTATCCACATCTACTTTTCAACAAAAATGGCCTCATTCAAATTAACTGAAGCTTTCCTATGGAATATTTGTGAGGAATCAGTATTACACAGCCCATTGTTTACACTGTATTCCAGCTTTCTATCATCACAGGTACCAATTATAAGCTGAGTTATTTGAAATAAATAGCAAATAAACGCTTCATTTACTTATTTGTATCATCAAATAAACGTGGGATTTTTTTGCAGAAGTCTGAGTAACTAACGTGCAGCTTTTTTGGTCCTTTCCCTGCAATTATTTCTGAATTTCATTTATTTAAGATGGAGTGTTCTACAGTGTTAAAAAAAAATACAATGAGATAGTTCAGAAATGAAAAGTTTAACTTGTGGAAGATTCTGCTATAACTAGAAGCCAGAAGGATTTAATGAAAGTCCTCAGAGTTCTTCTAGTTTGACAACAGCAATTACTCCTTCTCTCCCTCATTGGTGATCTCCCCTTCCCTTCCACACTGGGTGTACCAAAGAACACAGCCCTGTCTTGTAAGGAGGCAGGAAAAAATCCCAGCAGGCACCCTCAGCGCAGCCCTGCCAAGCTCCATTGCCCCTCTCACGCCCCCTTCCTGCCCCACCACAGGCAAACATTTATGCCTTTTCCCCCAGGCTTTGAGTTTATTCAAGCCAGAAAAATGACGAAGAGGCAAAGTGATTTATTCCAATTTCTGACCAACTTGATGTCCCTCCAGATGAAAGCCTTGGACACCTCCAGCATGGCTGGGGGAAGGAGCAGAGAGATGAAGCTCAGGACAGGAGGAAGGGATTTCACGGGCCGCAGGCAGGGTTAGGAGCACTGTAAGGCACAAGTGTTAGATACATTTTGGGTGCGTGTGGCTTCACAACAGCATCACAAATGGGTTAAGGGAAGTGGATTTTGGAGTTTTAATGGTTTAAGAAGGCATTGGTGTTCACAGAGGACTACTCCACAATGGCTCCTCATAAAGCACATGTGGAAATGCTTTGCATTTATTTCAAGTGTTCCCCTCCCTGCAGCAAACATCCTGCCTTTACATATCTTTTTGCTTTTCCCCTTTCTTTCATGCTCAACTTTTTCTATACTCGCCCCAACTGGCCTCCCAGTATGTGACATTACAGCAGCACTTTTTTCCCTTTGCATTTCCTTGGGCTGCTCTGAAGCGGTGCAGCACACAGTGCAGGAAGAAGTACTGCTCTCATGGCATAATTTCCAGCCTGATGATGGACCACTAGAACACAATGGACTTGCTGGAACATCCTACAATACTCTCTGGTCCTGGTACTGGAGAGGCTTATGTATTTCTCTCAAATAAGAAGACCAAGCCCTACCATGTGCTTCCGTCACAGGAGGGCTGGCAGTCCCAGCCCGGCCCCCCCTGCTCTCACATCACCCAGAGCCACAGTGTAATGCTGCACCTTCCAGCCCTGGCAAATGTGACCCAAACAGTCTCCAACTCTTACACTTCTAAAAGGATCATCCCCTACATTCAGCAGGGAACCACACTTCTACTTAAACAAGGTCAAATGACGGTACGATGCTAAGCTTAGCATAATCAAAGTGTCTACTACTTTTTCCCCCTTTTTATTTTGAAGGCCAGACAAGGAAAATAGTCTTCTCGCAGTCAATGAACTACAAATCAGAAAAATAAAAATCACATGGTCAATACTATTCATGCAGTTATGCGTTCGTCTCAAAGTGGAGAACTCCTTCCTGACAATGCCAGATCAGGTCCTGAAAATAAAAAAGAACTTGTTCTCTTTCCAAATGCATTGCAAGAACATAACTTTCTCATACATTTTCCGGAGGTAGCGGCACTGCTCCCAGCAAAGCTCCGAAAGCTGCAAAATTAAGCTTGCTGCTTACTCACCAATTTTTATGTCAGAGTCTCATTGGCAAGTGGCCCAGTCACAGATTGCTATTGTAATTAGTACTTCCATACTCAAAACAATGTTGACTATTCAGTTACTAAAGTACTTCTTTCTAGCTAGATGTTTTTGACCACTGGGCCTGACAGAAGTGAGAGGACTCCTCTGTGCACAGGTTTACTCCAAAAACGCTTGTTCACTGCCAAATAACTTCAAGTTTGAACGTTTTAAACTGGCTGTATCCTTAAATACAAATTCACAGTTGCTTTGCCAAGAAGAGGCTGACACGAAGCCCTGAACTTGTTATCAGGCAGTGCGAAAGCTGAAGTCCCGCATCTCGCTCCCAATTGCAGTCATGTTTTCTCTCAAATTGCATTTTTCATTCCCCAGTTAAGTCAAGCAAACAAGGCTGAGAGTATTCATGAATGTTTGGAAAACTATTGCTGTTCTCAAAAATAAGTATTTGTTTTTGCCTGACAGCCCTGTGTGTTTTGGTGATAGCAGGAGAAAAGCGAATTAAATGCAGAAGCAAACTATTAATAGCCAAAAGATTTTGCTTTCAGTGCTTTGTGTACCTGCCAGGTAATTTTCAATCTGGAAAGGGAAAATTTTTAAGATTCTAAAAACTCCTTAGACTGACTTATCTCCTGCTACCTGTTGAACCACCCTTCAACAGGTCCTTTTCCCTCTCCAGATGGGAGTGAAAGGGCCCTGACTTGTATGGAACCCCTTGCTGCAGGACAGGACAGAGGCAGGGACCAAAGGCCATCTCCCACAGCAACTGAGCTTGGTGGCAAAAACTCCAGCTAAAGTGGCCATGTAGTAGCTAGTATCATAGTTCTTCAGGGCATTCCAGTATTAAATTAGTTCAGCCCATAAAGGTAGTGGTCACTGGTGAACAGGTCCAGCAAATGAAGCTGCTCTGATACAAATAATTCAGCCAACTGGCTACTTCTTTAACAAGAAAATACCTAATTTTGGCAAATTACACTATTACCACGGTGTCTTACTTATCCTAATACTAATCTAGAAGAGACTCCTCATTTCAGGTCTCTTTGGACTGAGAAATACCAGTAATTAACTCAGCTTCTGAGCTATTCTGAGTGCTTTGTCAGCAACAGCAAAGCAACGTCCAAAGATCACAGCGTTTCAACTATCCTTACTCAGCTCTGCCACAGCAACAACCAGACTATGAAATAAGAGCTCTAGACACTCCTATTAGCACATACATTATACTTACTACACTTGCAAAGGACTTAAACTTACCTCAAAATGTCAACTTGTGCTTTTTGTGTCATTGTGCATTCTGCTGCGCAAGACTATACAGCGCTGGGCAGCGTCAGACACGCAACATCAATTCTAAATAAACAGGAGGTCACAAAGCTCACATTCTCAAAGCCATTACAGAAATTGCAGGCTTCATCCAATCTCAAATCCCAGTGCTCACTTAAAAGCTCTAACCATATAATTAAATGTAGGTCAGCTTAAAAGCGGACAATTCTTTTCAGTCTTTACACAATGCTCTTTGGCAAAGCCTTCAGCAATTCGGTTCTTTTATCTTGGAGGGCTGACAGATCGTTGTCAAAACCAGGGTCTTCCCAGTAAAAAGTTTTAACGCAGAGAAAAAGGTACAACAGAGTAGGCGGAGATCCTTAAAAGAAAATAAATCTCTCACTTGCTTTCTTCAAAGCTGGAACTCTTCCCTTGTCTGACATGTACCGAGGACAAGTTTAACCCAGGGTAACTCTTCTGTAGTCTAATGGCCTTACAACCAAGGAGGATTCTGACCCAATCCATCTGAGAAATGCCTGGAAAAATAACCTCCTATTTTCCTAGCGGTCCTGCAGCACAGAGAGAAATCTTTCTTGTCATTCCCTCTAGCTCTCACGTCTTAAGTTTTGTCTAGAAATTCTCCCCTGGCTTCCTTCACCCCTACCAGCCACTCTTCACAAGAGCAGCCCAGATGAGATTGTCCTTTGCTCCAGTGGGTTTTATTCAGAGATACACCACCACAAGTGTTAGAAGAACCTGCCCCCGGTTTTTGGAATCCCTGCTACGGTTTCCTTTTCTAATCAGGACAGAGACTATCACAATAAATCAATTGCTTGACTCGAGGCAGGTGTGCTTGGACAGGTTTTCTCCTTTTATTGTGTGTTTTTAAAGCTCAGTAACACAAAACATACTCAAATGGCATTTTGAAGGAAAACTCTTTGTGGGAGATGAAGGAGTACTGGAGAGTGGGAAAGCAAAGGAGAACAATAAACCCCTAACGTATAAGTAGAAGAAGCCTACTCAGGGAAGGAAATTTTCTTGTGTAGCTTTACAAAGCATAAACCAGCCTGTTTTTCAGCTCTGGCTATATTCCTTTATAGCTTAGATCTATTTTAATCTCAATGGAACGTGGCTCACTGAGACTTTTGTTAACTCAAGTAAAACCTACTCCATGGAATAAATGGAATCATATTCATTTGACAAATTTCTATATATGAATTTAAGTATGTTTAATACATTTAGTCATTATTCTACTCCTGAAATTGTTTCAGTGTGAAAAGAATACAGTCATTTAAATTCCTTTTCACAGTAACCCATACTTTTTTCTTTGAAAGATGAGAACAAAAAGCAATGTGTTCTTAGTGTTAAGTATTCACAGAAATTAATTATCAATCTATCCTAGAAGACATCTAAGCATCTTAATATTTTGTTGTAAAATAAATTCATGATTAAAGATTGCCTAACCTTGCTGTAATTTTTTTCAGGCAGTGAAAAGCTAGTGATCCACTGTACTATTAAAACAGAGAATCCACATCATGGCAATAACTAAGAAACATCATTCAAACCAAAATTACAAAAAACATTTAAATTGACCCCTAAAGCCCTCACAGTTAGACAAATTTTCTACTTCAGAAGTTTTATCCCTCTGCAGCAGAAAAAAACATCTTCTACCCAGCTTAGCCTTCAGCTAATTAATATGCCAAGAAAACCCTCCCCAAAACAACACCCCCAAACCACTAAGGTCCTTTGTACTGGACAATTTTAATTTCCACAAGGAAATCCCATGTAATGATATTATTCAAGAGATCTGGAGCCAACAAGATAAATGAGCTATAACCAAATAAAGAAAAAAAGAAGTTAAGGACCTGTTTCTCACCCTCCCTTGGCTGCCTCACTTAGGCATTCGCAGGCCATGGCTCTCCCTCCCCACCACTAACAATGCTGCTCTAAAAATTCCTGCTCTGGATCTAGTCTTATTATAGTAATTAAACCATATTATTTCTACATTGCTCTATAAATAGATTCTAAATTTTATTTTCTGTATATATTGGCATGATGCAAACCTCTGACATCATCACTAGAATGATTTAACTCAGGTTCAAACCAACGGCAGCTTAATTTGTTGAATCTTGACAAAAATGCCTCTTATTCATACAAACATGTAAAACTGAAGGGGAAAAATCTTGTGTTTTCCATATTTCTGTTCAGGACTATCCAGGAAGACATGCATAGAGGCTCACAGAGCTATACAACCTTATTTATTGCGTGCTCATAGCAGCCTGACAACCTGGATCCAGCCCTATATGCATACCTACATACATACCTATACAGCAGCACGGCAGATGCTCCTTTCCACATTCCTGCCGGGCATCAACCTGCCATCACACAAATACACTCGATAATCCAGCATCACAGCACATGACTGTTAGTAAGAGCAATAAACTCCTAGTTAACAAAAGCAAGGATGAATACTGAGAGGAGTGAAATTTTTACTTCTCCACTGTAGAAAGTTTTGACAACTTTTATTATTTTAAATGCGATTCCACCTCTCCTTTACTTGATTCCCAACTGCAGAGAAAGTGCTTTCTTCTTAGACTCCTAGAATTGCCCCTCACCTCTGTAAACAGACCCTCCCCGGCCTTCTAATTCAAGTAATAATTACCTTTCTGATTATAAAAAAAGTGTAGGAATACCAACAAGAAAGATATCTTGTGTGCCGAGCTCCGATTCTCCCAGCTGAACAGACTCCCACTCGGATGAGTGGATGAGCCCAGGTCTGCCAAACCGGAGCTGGACCTGAAACAATTCTCTCAGTCCAAAGGGAAATACACAACTATTTATGCTATTAAACAACAAATATTTAAACAGTTACAGTAATGCAGGTCAAAAAGGACTGACGTTGAACCAGTGTATTATGTTTACTCCTCCATCACGAATTATTAATATAACTTTATGAATAGGAAATATATGCTCAGCAAGCGTGCCTGTGCCCAACTCTTCATTAAAACAAGCTACGTACTCCTTTAATGAAACAATGAAATAAATTAAAACCATCACCCACTTCTTCCAAGTTATTATTGCCACTGGAAACAGAAATGATGAAAAACTTTCCAGTGCTGTTTGTAAACACTTAACTTGAATTTCAAAGTTAGGCACTAATCCATGGAAAGAAATCAATGCGGAACAAGAAATAGCTGTGACACATCCAAACATCCTGCAAGGAGCATATGTCTTCTCAACTCATGGAACACGATTCCCAGACTTACAACAAAAAGCCTCCTTCAATGAGGAACACGAGTAACAATTCAAAATATTTGTTTTATTACTACTCACACACTTGCAGTTCTACACTTACAAGGCCACAGGTACCCGTGGAAAAGCTCTCAACACCGGCTATTTGTGGGTCTCAAGTTGGCTGAAAGCTGAGGAACTGGTGTGCCAGAGGCAATGCCTGATACGAATCCTACTTCTTGTCCCCAAAGAATCAATACTAAGGAATGTATATTACTAAGAACTGCTAATTTAGGGATTTCTTCTATGCTTTTCTTAGTCCTTCACTATTCTTCATCAAATGTCTTTGGATAAAGAGATATTCTTCATGTCAAAATTTAAAAATCTTTGCTTTGGCACAGAGTTGAAATTATCACAAGGGCAGTAAATTGAATTTAAAGATTCTGCTGCTTAACATTTCTAAATCCAGGTTTCTTTACATTCAGCAGTGAGATGTACATCTCTTCTTGCCTCCCTCTCCTTTCCTTTTGGTTTATGCCAGAACAGACTCTGCTCCAGACTTTGGTGCCTTTTCTGTTTACAGAACAGCATTTGCCTCCTCAGTCTCAGCCTGTCAGCATTCTCCCTGGGACACACTGTATCTGACCAAGAGAGAAACTTCCTTAGTAAAATATTTCCCTTCGTGGAAACAAGAAGTCCGATGTGTACAAACACAATCACAAGCTGTCCCTTTGTATTCTAGCAACCAAGAAAGCTTCAAGGAAATCTGTGAGCCAGAGTAACAAAGGTAAATGAAAACTAGGAAGTGGGTTTAGTAACAAATATTTATTTTTTCAGAACTCTTGAGAGCTTGTTCAAAGACAAAGCAGCTTTTTAATTTAAACAACCAAATCCTATATGTGATGACTCTGTTCCCAAATCTGGCCTTTATGGTTGGATAGTTATGTCGTCCTGTGACTGTTGCTATTACTCTCTTGAAATACTCTTGACAAGGCTGGGACCTTGATCGTATTAGGGAACTGGGTTAGCATTAACGGTAGAAAACTTAAACGATGATTAGGTAAATATAAATATAGCAGCTGTGTCTGCCTGCCCACTTGCATTTTTCAGTAGTCTGACTGGACCTTTTTCCTGGCTGTGCCATGTCCCCAACATACCCATCCCGCAGGCTGTGTGCCTGAGCTTGCTACACAGCTCTTGCTTCCCTTCAAAATTTGTTTGCTGCTACCATATATTTTAAAGTGAATTACAAGCACATTCCCAGACCCCACCATAGCTGCATCAAGGTGGCATCAAAGCCAGCCATAAACCCAGGAACAGGGAACTGTAGGTGCTCCAAGCAGGAGGGTTTATGCAATCCCTTTGCAGGGACACTATTTCCGTAGGACACGAACTGCATTAAAAATGTCAGATTCAATCTTCAATCCTCTAAAAAATAAGGACCAGGATTTTGACTGCGTACAAACCAATGAGTGATTTATATTATAGATACACGCTACAAATGCAACTGGTGCCACCCGCATTATTGATTTGGGTACTTCTTTGTATATATGTTCTCTCACCTTAAAGGCTCGAGATTGGTGAGTCATATGGGAGAGATCTTATTTCACATAAATCCTAACTTCATATATTCGATTACATTTAATTTTCTAGGGAATGACCCATTCCTCTCCCTGAGGGCCATGGCAGACTCTCAGCAGGGCAGGGCAAAGAAAACACTGGACAAATCCAGCATGCAGGAATCCTGTAGCAGCAGCAGAAATTGACCCTCAAGGAAGCCTCTTGGGACAAGCAAAGAGAAAACTACAGAGACTTAGTGAACCAAAATAACTGGACTGGAAGAAGGGATCCATTCTAAAAGGGCACAAAGGTGGGAGGCCGATTGACTTATGAGTCTTACTTAAATCTGTTTCAGTAGCTCTTTGAAAACTTTCTGTGGTCTACTGCCATTTCTCTCGCTTAGAGCCCATGGTATTTCAAAAGTTTCTGTTTCTCACCATCAAGGAAAAAAATTCTAAATTCCTACCTTAATGTTCTGGTAAATTTGGGTTTCAGTCATCACATGGCAGAACTTTAATTTATTCCCAGGTGTTTTTATAAATACCAAGCTAAAATGAGCACAGGATGCACTTAAAGAAGAGTTCAATAAAACGGGCTTCATATTCAGTTCTGCAGGAGTCTATTGATCACTATTGATCAGTAACAATAAGGGCCCATTAACAGAATCCCCAATCAATTGTTACATCCAGAAAAAGCAACTGTTCTTGCCACCACAAGCGAAGAATTCCCCTGTACCTCCGTCTGAAGAGCAAAGCACAGAAGTCTAAATACAAATTATATCACACAGTGTTTGAAGGAGGAAGAAGAAAATACCTGATCTCCAACAGAGAGGAATTTCCATTTTTATTAAAAAATTATTCACCAAATAGCCTCTTACTATAAGTAATAAACCCCAGTATAGTGAGTAATAAAGTTACCATTATAGAACAGAGAATGGAAAAAAAAATCCAACATAAAAACCTTTTAAAAAAAAACCCAACTACATATAATAAAAACAAAATTGTCAGAAATTAGGATTATTTTTTTTCTAAAGTATATATAAAAAATTATTTACAAAAAGTGGAACTAAAGCACTACTAAGTAGCCTGTAGTGCTACTGAGGTTTCTAAGTCAATAATACCAAGGACTGTGAATGCCACCCCCGAGAGCTTTCAGAAGACCCCAGGTAATCCTGCACAGGGCCCCTGCACTTGGCACATTCCAGATATGTATCTCCATGGCCAAACTGAACTTCGTTCTGCATTTATGAAACGTCAGCTAGAGCTACAAATCCAAAACTTCAGTAAGGCCTGCTATCCAGCAGACCCTCCCCAGCATAAAACACAACCCAGGAATTCAAAATAAAGGATCCAAATAAAAACTTAATATTGCTGAGTAGCATTTCACACTCCAAATCTTTAATTTTCAAGACTGCAATTGCCTTACGTTACCCAGGACAGGGATAAAGATTGGAGAGTGAAGACAACTATAACTACCACTGTTTTATTTCTGATTTTAAAGAATGAGCTGCACTGAATATTCAGGTTAAGGGAAACACTAAAAATAGAACAACCTTCAGTACCTGATGTTATGTACTGAGTTTGTCACTTAATATTACTTATCAACCTTGTTTCCTGGTCTAATCTAAGCATGACTGACACTTTTCCATTTCCATAACATCAAGTCCATAACGCTTAAAATATCTTACGAAATACAACACTCAACATTTTCAGCTTTGAAGTTATCAGTGTAAAAGAAAAAAGGTGTGTGTCATGGGTAACCTTGTATGTCATCCAAGGGAAAAACATCCAGTGTTCTTCCTTCTTCCCACCTATTTCATAAATTAAAAATCATGGGCACTGATCACCAGATTGCCAAAATCATTTATCTCATCTCTATCAATTGACTCAAGTGTAGAAACTGATTTTAGAAATTTCCATCCTGCAAACAAACCTGTTACCAACTGCAGCCATCCTGACATCTTTTGTTTCGGTGATAACCTCAAAGCCCATTTTTACGCTGCAGAGCCTGGACCACACCAACCAGTCCCAAAAGCAGAGACCACCAAGACCCTTCCTCCTGCCATCAAGTCCAGGGTGTGCTCTGTGAACTGCTGTCAGGAAATTGAAGTACAAACATCAGAAAACTGAAGTTGAGGAAACTGCTTGGTTGAATACACCGAGATATGGCACATTAAATGCACAAGGCTGACTGGTATTGGTTGTTTTTTTTCATAGCATAGTAAATAAGGTTCCTTTGCAAACTAATAAACAACTTCATCTGCTTTTTCCTGGAAAAGGAGGGCGAGTACCATTCCTGCTACAGGCTTCTATACCTCATCAGTCTACTCCAAGTGGTTCATGGTGCATTTTCCCTCACCTTATCACAAGCAACCTGATGCAAACATCTTGTTGGAGGATGCAGGACAATAGGAGGACAAAAAAAATTAAATTAAACAGAAAAATAGAAGAAAGGGATCGTTTTCCTCCCAGAGAATTCTCACTTGAGCTTCACACAGAGGGGAAAGCTCTTGGAGGGCTACCGAAGCATTGGTTCACTCCCAGGAGCTTAGCCTGTGAGACAGCCATGAGTCTGCAGGCTGGAAATCTGGTCTCTTGCAAGCAAATAGGGTCTGGTCGTGAGCGGGGCTGAGTACACTCAGCTCCTGGAGACTTCAAGCTGCAAATAGGTGAAGCCAGTCTTTTTCTTTTTTAAAATATATAGTGGTCCTTACGGCCTGTTCTCTCATTAATCCATTTTCACATGCATTCTACTTGTGTGCACTATCATTCAACTGTCTGACCACCTGAGACCACATAAATGCTCCTAATTCCCTTCCAAAACTTTGTAAAAGGAACAGAAAACATTTAGAAATTAAAAACCTACTAAGTCTTTTTCCTGTGAGTTTACAGTCACCTGTGAATGTCCTACACCTCTGCTTTTCCTTCTGTATCTCAAAATGTGCCATCTGTTTCAGTGTGGAGAATTATGTCTAGGAAGGAAGTTTCATGCAGCTTAAAACGTGACCGATACGATTCCTTTTTCTCCTCGTTCCCTTCCACCGAGGTTAGCTGGGTGGGTATCTTCAAGGTGCAAATGGATCAGGAAAAATAATTAGCTGATGCTGTTCACACATGTTGAGTACAACTGCTTTCACATCAAAGTTTTATTCATGTCAAACAAAAGAAGTTGAACAAACATCCCTAGAAAAACATCTTCTCAGAGCCGAGCTCTGACTACCCCAATGCTGCATTATCAGCTCTCTATTGCATGGTGATTCTTAGTGACACCAATGACTAATGACCACTGAGATGAAAGAATGTCATGTGACACAGTTCATTTGAGCAAACCAAATATCACATTTTAGGGAAAGGCTGAGAGTCTTGGGTCTTTTTAGTGTGGAAAAAACTGAGGGGAACCTCATCAACACCTCTAAATACTCAAAGGGTGGGTGTCAGGAGGATGGGGTCAGGCTTTTTTCATCAGTGGTGCCAAGTGACAGGACACGAGGGAACAGGCACAAACTTGAAGATGAAAGCTCCATCTAAACGTGAGGAGGAACTTCTGCCTTGTGAAGGTGGCAGAGCCCTGGCAGAGGCTGCCCAGGGAGGTAGAGTATCCATCTCTGGAGACATTCAAAACCTGCCTGGACAAGTTCTTGTGGGACCTGCTCTGGGTGGACCTGCTTTGGCAAGCGGTTGGACTAGATGATCTCCAGAGGTCATTGCCAACGCCATAGCATTCTGTGATTCTGTGAAAATGGCAGGAAAAGGTACAGCCTGAAACATCATCCTGAAATTTAATACTCTTCAGCTTTCATTATTTACCTAATGCTGCCAGGAGAGTTTCAGCATAACTCAAAAGAGAAGTCAAAATTTATCACTAAGTCATAATTATTACTAAAATAAGTAAATAGAAAGGTATTATGTCTGTTTCAAAGGTCCGGGTGTTCTGTAATCTTCACTGAAGCCGCACTACTAAAATTTACGGTAGCTGATGACCTAACACAGCTTTAATAGTTGTAGCTGATTGAAAAAGACTTTTGAAATACACAAAAAAGGCATTCTCTGTCCATGTGCAGACTCCAGGCATGTTTGGATCAACAGAACTGGCCTTTGTCTGGGACAGGTTTTCAGTGCTTAATCAGAAACCTGTTAAAATTCCTGAACTCGTAGTAAATCCTTATAATGCCAAAACAAAGGACATTTGTAAAGTGGTCTGAGTTCTCCTGCTTTTATACAAGAGGTTCCTTTCACTGCATGGTTCTATTTGATGACTCCATTCCCCAGAGTTTTGCTTTTTTATATAAGTGTCCTGGTTTGACAATATGAGCATCATTTCACAACATCCATATGAAGATGGGTAGGGTTTTTTTGATAAAGATTTTGCACAGAACCAGGATCCTCTACAAGCTGCACAGGAATGCACAACTATTCTGCTTTGTTGCTTCCAGCTTGGCCAGGGTGAGATTTTATAGGGACCTTAAAGAGGAAAAAAGGTGACAAAATGCCAGTGAAAGCCAAACGAGATCATCTTTTCAGGAATTCCTTAAGAAAAAATAATTTAAAAAAATCTTCAAAAAGATGGGCAGGTGTTAAACTTTGAAGACATTAAGCTTAGTGAAAAGGAAAACAAATTCCCCAAAGGAAATCTGAACTAACCCTCCCCATCCCACAGCAAAACAGTTGCCTGCCCTCACCCAGGTTTCATTCAGTCCAGCGCTATTTTCCAGAGCAAATGGCAGAACGGAAGTCAACCCCATATTAATGTGTAAGCCGAGCTTGCAAGCTTTGGGATTCGGTGCCTCAAAAGCTGAAGTGTTAGAGAAGGTGGCACCTACCAGCTCTCACAGAGTGGGAGTCAAGAGCAGCTCCTCCCCAACATGTGCTGTAACACGGCATTTCTAAGACAACGCTCCGCCGTCAAGAACAAGTGGGAAAAAAATAAGTGAAATCTGGAAGAGCCTCTGTCGCTGCTGAGCCCCAAAAAGTGTCGGTGGCCCAACAGCTGTGGAGGTCGTTTAGCTTATTGAAATGAATCTCACGGGAGCACATTTAATTTAAGTCCCTGAAGTTAACACCATTAGAAGATACATTTCCTTGATGATTAAAAATTAAATACACAAGTATTTCAAAGCTTTTGAAATAACTTAGAACTAATGAAGAACTAATTGCTTCACTCCATGTCTTCATATAATGATGTAAAAAAAAAATTGGTGTCAACTGTCTTATGTCAACTTTTGCATCAGTTAATTACATGTTTTCCATCAGTCATCCATAGTCACAATTAAAACATGAGAATATTCTTATAATTAGTTTTCTGTTTCAGAGAAAAAGGACAACTGAAAGAAGTTTTAAAACTTGGTTGAATTTTTTTTATTATTAAACTGACATAATCATTACCACCATCTTAGAAGTCAACTCCATGGCAAGGTGGGTACTGGTACTTACATTGCTGAGGTTTGATTCTCCATTAGAAAACTCGGGTTTAGCAGATATAAGGCCACTCTTTTCAGTTAGTTTGTTGTTCTATTTTCAAATCTCAAGAGCAACATCTAGTTATTTATCAGATCAATAAGCGCTGAAATTTCCTGTGAAAAGAAGTCTAAGGTGAAGTTAGGAGGCAAACACTACCTGTGTTTTCATGGCAATAAAGCACAAGCAGAACCGGAGAGGAGGTGCCTTCATCCCACCTTTTACATTCCTTCCTGAGGGGCGAAGGTCCGTGTCCAGCACACACATGATCAGCACACAGAAGCTGTACAAACGCCATTGGAGACCCAGTTAGTGATCAAATCCCACGTAAACAGCTGTATTGAACTGTTTGAGTTTCTTACACAAATAATTAGCTTAGTTCTGAAAGACGTTTTAGAAACAAGCCTGAAGACATTTTAACAGCTCACTCTCAGAAGGTTCCCAAATACAAATGAGCAATTACAAGAAAAGCCTAGTTTCCTAGAACCAGACCTGCTGTTCTCTGGGCTCCAAACTGAAGTCATTGCTTCGGCAAGGCCAGGATGTCAAATCAAGTTGACATTAAACAGGTACTGGAGAGAAATGGAACACCAGGAGCTAGTTCAGAGACAGGCCAGGGATATTGCAGGCCATAACTCAGGCCTTGAGGCCTTCCCTCCCAGCCTTCCAGAGAACAAAAGCCTTACATAAAACCAGAACGCAACACATGGAACAACAACAGAAAAACAACCTAACAAATGGAGCTGTATATATCAAAATATGGACGTTTAACTGTGGGGCCAAATGTAATTTCTTTGAAATGTCTTACTCTAGAATTTTAGTTCATTTCTGCAAAAAGAGAATCAGGAACAAATCTCAAACCAGTGAATCCAATTCAGGCCATCAGAAATAAGCAGAACTCCAGACAAAGGCTTGTCCTGAGTGTGAAAGTCCTATGATTTAACACTAGAAGATAAGTGCCCTGGGATACACCAAACCCCACCAACAGATACACTCAAAATGTTAGAATGGCTAGAAGTCCACAAAGCTTATGAGGAACTTAATTCGATTATTACCACAAAAACAGAAATAATTGGATCCATCTGTTCCTTAGGCTGCTGAGTATTATGTTTAGAGCAGAGTCCTGGGGGAGCATCCCAGGGAGTCACATTCCTGGTCCAGGACCAGCACAGCCGTCAAACACTATCACCGGCAGGAACCAGGCAGGGAACCCTACATTTTCAGAAGTGACAGTCAGAAAGTTCTCTGAAGGGCACATGCAGCTGATCACAGAAACACATGAAGGAAGGCTGTGATTTTGATATTAAGGGAAAATAGACTCTAGATATCAGAAAACTCCTGACACCATTGATCTGCATTAATTGCCTTTTTTATTTTATTTTTTTAAAAAACAAAACACCTAGGTTTATTTCCAGTTCTCTAAAAGAGAGTATTGACATTCAACTAAGAGCATGATTCCACAGAGCAAAGGCATTTCAATGGCAAAGACAACGTGAGAATTTTTTCAGATCTCTAGCACAAACATTCCTGCCTTTGCTATACTGAAATATGACTCGCATACCTCTTAAATTTCAGCTCAAACATGTCTGAACTAAGTCTATGAAATTACCTTTCAAAAAAAAAAAGAAAGAAAGAAAAAAGAAAGAAAACCTCAGCTCTCTCATAAAAATATCCTCCCTTAGCCTCAATGCCACCCTGCAGTACCTGGAAGATGAAAAGGAAAGCAAGTCTGGGACCCTGGAGCCCTCAGCATCTCAATATAGGCAGGATTTAGAAGACAAACGAAAAAGTCATGTCCCTGCTCCTACACACTCGACTGCAAACAGAAGGGCCAGACGGTCCATGGCTAAGCAGAGCCCTAACCTGCTCACCAAAAGC
Organism: Jacana jacana; assembly: GCA_013400555.1. Classification (NCBI taxonomy): domain Eukaryota; kingdom Metazoa; phylum Chordata; class Aves; order Charadriiformes; family Jacanidae; genus Jacana; species Jacana jacana. The sequence continues at coordinate 20,745 of VZTM01032278.1, forward strand.
TCACGGTGTGTGACGAGTGTGATCTCAGCCATAAGCAAGGCCGACTCCTTCACCATGCGTTGCTGGCGATGCATCACTCCAGAGCTACACCCATCCTTTGCCAGAGGCAGCAGGATGTCGGTCAAGCACAGCGCTGCTTCAGGGAGAGGCAGATCTAAATGAAACACCTCCTGTAATGCATCCTAACCTTCCCCAAGTTAAGTTGATGGTGACAGTGCCTCACCTGAAGGAGTCACCTCTCACTTCAGAATGACTTCTTGCTTCTTCAGAACTTTTACAGATCGCTCCTCAAACTTCTCATGAGTGGATCCTTTTCAACTCCCATTTAATTCCCCAGATTGAACTTGAGATATGATGGATGTGAAAAGGAATAGTAAGTTACACGATGTGCCAAAAGGGATATCACAGAATCACAGAGACCCTTGGGATCATCGAGTCCAACCATGCAGCTGTGTCTTGCTGCATATGTGCCTCTCTTGCATATCTGACCTTGAATGGCTGCCTGTCCCAGATGGGATATGCTTGCTAAAGACAGCCCACCCTGCTCTACAGAATACCTGAATACACTGAAGTCATCTTTCACAGAAACAGAACATTTTCCCCAAGCTTACAGGAGAGTCACCACTTTCTATAGCAAGGACTTTAGTCTCTTCACTAGCTGTGACAAAGGAAACCCCTTCACACACACTGACACGCCATGTCACGGGTAAGGCAAGCAGAGCCTGTTTCCCATTTTAACCTCTCCCCATGTCATACCAACAGAAAGCCATTTTATTACCATTTGTACGCAAAGAAACTTGTGGACATTAGTTCCCTTAGAACATGGGAGTTAAACTTCACTCAGATCATTCTTTCCAAAACATGACCTGGTTTCACAACCACCTGAAGCACATGAGCTGCTCAGCTGCCTTTTCTGATGATACTGAAATTGAAACTCTTCAAAAAGGTTGAGGGGGCAAAAATTAAAACTCACCAGAGGGCAGGAGGTGGCAGGGTGCCAGGGTGAGACACCGGGGGGGTGGCAGTGACAGAATACGTGAACAGCTCAGGCACTCCGTTTGCTCTTGGCGGTCACTGTCTACCCTTTTTGCTGAAATAAGATTTTAAAGTCAGAAACCCAACTAGAAAAAGCCGGTTTCAGTGCTCCTCTCATCCCTTCCTCAGGTATTCATTAAGCTTCTCTTAAAAAAGGGGTTTAAAAATCATGAAGCAGCTTTAAACACTAAACTCTGCCTCTGTTTAGACCTACATATTAATTCATTTTGCTTCAAACATGATGTACATTCACTGTGAGGGTGCAGTATATAAATCACTAAGAAATATGCTCTTACTTTGCAACTTTGAAAATAAGTAATTTGAATTGCTTTTATTAAAAAAATATACCATTTTTTGTTCACAGGGCCCCAGAGGAAATGCCAGTTTAAAATTTCCATGTAAAATAACATTTCTCAGTTAAGAAGCTGAAATGATTTTCTCTTCTGTTTTTCTTATGTCGAGCTTCTCACTTAGCAACCCTGGCAAGAGGTACCCCACATCAGCCCATCCCATGGGCCAGCAGGACATGATGGTACCAGATCTGCACCGTGGACTCCAGAAAAAACCCTCACAGTTCTTCCTACAGCCAGAAAGGAGAATATTGGGGCAGCTCAGTTCTTTCAGAAGTAAATTTAGAAAAATCCTTTGAAGTACAATCTGACAGCTGCATAAAACCACTTCTCGAGAACAACAAAGAACCACACTTTAGATGTCTCTAAGAGACAGAGCAACAGCCCCAGCCCCGTCTGCAATTTGTACTTGTCATAGCATCAGTGGGGTGTGTGTGTATGTGTGTGTGTGTTCACTCCCTGAGGGGGCACAAACACTGTCCTCATTTGGGGGTTTCTACTGAAAACAGGAAAATCTGGGATGAACTTCAGATAAAATACACCGGTGACAATTCTTTAAGTATCTAACTATTGGGAAATTCTTGGGTATAAACTCTGGTGGACTGATGGATCACCACTGAATTTGATGAGAATTTTGACATCTACGTTTAGGAACCCAAACTCAGATGACCCTCACTTTTTTTTGTTAGCATGTAAGTCATCCAAGTCTTGCATACAAGAGCTGCCAAACAGGCATGCTGAACCAGTACTGGCTCTACTGGCTCTGCAAACTGTAGCAATATTAATCAGAGTGGTTTTTATAAACTTAGAATACAAAATTGAAAGGGGGGGAGGGGTGTAAATAGGTAAATGGATGTACATTCAGTAACTTGAAATGTACTAATATCTGTGACTGAAGTTAAGAAACCAACATAAGAGGGATGTAGTAAGGTGATCAGAAAACATCCCCCAACATAATCCGGTTCACAGGTGTCATAGATGTGAAAAAAAAAGGAGAAAAGACATTAGTCATTTCATATCATGTAGAAGAGTCATGAGATGGAGTTGTGTAAAACTAGATCTAAGATGGAGCATTCAATTAACCAAATCACAAGAGCCAATTGAAGAGTTGTACCAACTTGCTTTGTCTTAATTACTAAGTCCTTCCGAGTAAAGAGCACCAAATAGGTATGCAATTTCACATATGCTTCCTCTGAGAACAGTCTCAAAGATCTGTTTGTTGTTAAAAAATAGTTTGGTAACATAAGATCAAAATATATAACAAAGTTTGGATTACAGGGGTTTTTCCATGGTGATTAGGTAAAACTGAAATACACACCATCTCAAAGCATCCAGCCAGCCTCCCCACCCCCAAAAAAGCAGCAAACAACCTAAAAAACAAACCTGCAATATTTTTGTCTTCATTTATAAACCTGGCTGCATCTGCTGTCAGTTTCTTCCCCCCGCCAAAGTAACATCTGTTCCCTGATGTTTGGAATTATAATCTACAAATGTAAGTACTGATTGTGTCAAGGGATGTGATGTCAAATAGCTGCAAGTATGAAATGGAATTTTTTGTGTCCCGCTATCAAAACTAAAAGCTCATCAGTAAATGTAACATTTGGATTTTATCAATCCAGTCCTGGTGTATCTTTGTCTGCAGGTGAGAAAATGCTGGCCAAATCCTTGGCCTACAGAACTCATTAAGGACTTTGAGGTTGATTGCAGTGAAAACCAAAGGCTTTTTTCTATTTACTCCCGGTTTAGTAACGGTCTTTGCATACACAGAGTGAGCAAGATTTACCATCAGAATTGCCACATTCCCCACTGAACTTGATTCAAATCTTTACATTTTTCAGGCAAATGAAAACATTATGCATTTTACCAACTTTTTGGACTGATGCTCAGAAATAAGATGAGTAATTTTTATGGGAACAAGACTACTTTTGCAGGGGAATTCTAAGAGCTCTGTGGCCCTACTGACAATGAAATCAGGCCACACACTCATCTCTTTGCCCTTCCCACAGTAGAAAAGCAATCCCAAGAACACCACACAAAACTGCAGCTCTGCAGTGGCCCTTACTCCAGTAATTAAGCTTCATCCTTCCCCCTAATAAATAAATGATGTACTTGAGAAAACTTTAATATGAAGCTAAAAAGTAAATTGAACACAACCTCAAGGGCCATTTCTTTGTGTTCGTTGAAGCTTACTGCAAGACCAAAGGGGGATGGCACCAGGACACAGCCCCACTTTATTTGACTAACAAATCATGCTTTTAGCAGGAAGGCACGTTGGCTTCCAGCAGAGTCACATTTAAGAAAGTCCCAATGTGACGTAGTTGTGTGCCCTCAGGTACAATTTCTTAACCTTTCTGAAGTGCAAAATTTGAATCTAAGATTGTCATTTTGCAATTAAAATAATTCTAAAATAGCTATAACACCATTTGTGCACACGGAAGCAACTGAAGGTTATGAGGGCAACCTAAGGCTTTTCTACTTCTTAACATTTGAGCCCTAACATTTTAAAAAAACCCGTGAAGTCACAAAGAACTTTTTTTGACCTTTTTTTTTTTTTATTATGAAGATAAATGACATCCTATATATTTAGACTTTGCAAAATACTTAGACCAATGAGCAACAAGACTCTACATTTTTGGAACGCTACGCTATTCTGCAGATAAATGCTGGGGAAAAAGCAGAGCAATGAGAAGGGCTGGCTGCCCATCCACCTCATTTCCAAAGCTTGGTTTCCAGACCTTCTGCTTCTTAAAGCATTCAAAACCCCCATCAATGACTGAAAAGGAGGTGCTTCGAGCTTGGCAAGAGACAAGGCTAATAAGGACAAACTGTGATTCCCGTTCCGGGAGCTGATGCGGGGACATACGGTTACAGAGGGAGCCGCTTTACTGCGCCGAGCTCCCTTTCACAGCTGACAGTTTGGGGAACGGCAAGGGAGCTCATGCACAGATGGATGGGAAAAGGACACAGCCGACATCCCATACAGCGAGCTGAATTAGGAGTTAAACACAGCCAAGAAGAGGCTTTATGGTGTTTACTCCCTCCCAGTAAGGGAAAATAGCTGAATTTTAATTCTCAGGCTGAAAATAGCTGAGTGGAATTGAACATTCCATAGCGGCGCTGCTACCAGATCGCTGCCAGGGCTCAGCCTCTCCTCAGCCAGGCAGGCGGTTCCCTTGCTGGGCTGGGCTGGGCTGGCAGAAACAGGTTCCAGGTTAGCGAAATGATTCGACAGAAAAGCAACTCACCAGCAAAACACTATCGGTTAAGTCACCTCCCAGATTTGGCTTGACATACAACAGTACAAATTCCATTACCAACCGGAGTGGAAGGAAGTGACAGCATGAGAATGCAGAAGGCAGAAGGGGGGCACGGCTGCTGGAGCCAGGACTTCCATCGGGAGTTATTTGTCCCACCAGGCTTTAAAGCTGTACCTCGGCTTGGCCACACTGACTTCTGATTCTGCCCCTCTGCTCAACTCCAGGGAGACCCCCCACCCACCCAGTGCTGTCTCCAGCTCTGAGGCCACCAACATCAGAAGGACATGGAGAGGTTGGAGCGGGTCCAGAGGATGCCACGGAGATGCTGGGAGAGCTGGAGCCCTTCTACTGTGAGGACAGGCTGAGAGAGTGGGGGGGGTCAACCTGGAGAAGAGAAGGCTCTGGGGAGACCTTAGAGCTCCTTCCAGTCCCTCAAGGGGCTCCAGGAAAGCTGGAGAGGAACTCTTGGTCAGGAAGAAACTTCTGGAGGAAAGTTCACATTCATCTGTGCTTTCAGACTTCATCCAGTGATATTTAAACCTAAATTTCCACATCAGCCAGTAACAAAACACATCACCTTGAACAAACCCTGAGTTTAGGTGATCTCTCCCCATCTATTATCTACTTAACATCAAGAATATGGGTTTTGTAATGCTTTGACCTGCCATATGTATATCAGCTGCATTAATCATACAGTGCTCTTAAAGGTTTAAAAATGTTAATCTGAGCATCCTACAGATGCAAAAATTAAAGCAATTTCTTAATTCTGCTGGCAGACCTTGTGCAGGTTAGTCCAATATCACAATGCTGGTATTTACACTAGTGCAAAACAGGACCAAGCAGCTGCTTTCTCTGTAGCTCCCATGTGAAGGCGAGACAAGAGCTGAGCTGCGTTAGGCTCCCTGTTCCATCCCACAACCCGGAGTCGGTCTTTTCAAGGTAAAACTGCCTTCGGCTGGCACAAATCCCAGTGCCTTATTCTGGCTTTATAGGGCTTTTCACTGCTACAGCTGTCAAATTAGTGACAGTTCAGTATGGCTTGTTGATGTGCACTCTTGAAAAAGTACGAACAAGGCTGAGACCATCTGATCTCATTTTCACTTATACTGTTCCGAACTGTCATGCTGCATGTGTTTCTTCCCAACGCTTCAGGGGAGTGAGAACTCCATAGTGGGTCTGAGAGGTTCAAGATAAGTTCATTAAGCCAATTTGTTAATCATCTCCATGAATTCTGCTTCCATTTCTTATGAGGCTTTGTGTAATAGATTTTATAAAACCTTAATGAAAATCTAATTAGAGCCAAAGGTCTTTGAAAGATTTCTTTTTTCCTTCTTCAGCCTCCCTCTTTTTTTTTCCACTTTTAATTATGAATAGTAGGAAGGGACAAAAAGGGATAGTAAGAAAGGACACATCAGAATAAGCTACAAATTGTCAGCATCTTTCTTTTATATTCACAGCATCCACAGCAGACAAATTAATAAAAATCCTGATATTTCTATGGACTGATACTCCGTTACAGGAATTGCTGTCAAGGGAGACACTCAGGCAATATCCCAGCACTAGACCTACAGAGGAAGGCATCCTTCAAACAGGTCAGTCTTCATGCCTGTATGTCTCTAATCCCACAGCCCGATGTATTTGACCAAAACATACTTGGGATCTCAAAAAACTCACTGATGTAGAATGAATACACAAATTGGGTTTAGGGAACACTTTCCACTTGCTAGGAAACTGTTCCATGAGTACATGCAGACCAAAAAGTATTTCAATATGGAAGGTGCAGCTGCATATTTCATTTTTTGTCCTCCAAATTTACTCTTCCCACAGCCTGTTTGAACAGGTGATTAGTTACACTGGAAAAAGACAAAGTTGCTGATTATACCTACAAATTGATAGAATCATAGAATGGTTAGAGTTTGAAGGGACCTTACAAATCATAGAGATCCAACCCCTAGCCCTGGGCAGGGACACCGCCCACCAGAGCAGGTTGCTCCAAGCCCCATCCAGCCTGGCCTTGAATCCCTCCAGGGATGGGGCAGCCACAGCTTCTCTGGGCAACCAGGGCCAGTGTCTCACCACCCTCACAGGAAAGAATTTCTTTCTAGTATCTAACCTAAATCTCCCTTTTTCCAATGTAAAACCATTACCCCTTGTCAAGAGTTACCTTCACCCTGCCCTCCTCAACCAATTTATTTAAAAAAATAATAATTGAATGGGAATCAACTCTAACAATTTTCTTCTAAAATATACAGATGTGGTATCTTTAAGATATTGATTTCACAGGGTATCAGTATTTTGCAATTGATTTAGGTATCATCAGTTCAAAACATGAATCACCACTGCATGTATGTATGCTATGAAATACAATTACTTCAAATACTGGTAGGTTTCATGTAGATATGAAGGTGAAAGGGGTTCTATACAACGAACTTCTATATGCCATATTACTCAAAAATAAAAGCACAAAGGAATTCCTCTTAAACTCTTAGCTCTTTTACTTAATACCTTTGCTTCTAAGCTACAAGTGTAAAAAGTCTTTAAGAATACAAGTTGGTCGGGGGGGTTGGGGTATTTTTTGGGGGGGGGAGTGTGTTAATTGTTGGGATTTTTTTTTTCTCTTCCCACATGAAATATAGCTGTGTGAATCAGGGACTTTTTTTTGGTTGGTTGTTTTCTAGGGAAGGATTTTTCCAGCCCCCTGAAAAAGCCAGGTTTTCCAGGAAGTTTTAATGATGAAGAGATGAAACTTGGCTACTAAGAAGACTCTTCAAAAAACCCAAATTTGCATTTATAATACAGATGCAGCAACCTTGGTATTGCTTATTATGAAGTATGAGGTAGATGGAAAAAGAGAACTGCAAGCCATTAACACCTCACCTAAACAGTACACAAGACGTCAGAGACCTTGAGGGACTAAAATAATTAAATCAATTTGTAGTATGATTCAATAGAAACAAATGACAAATGGTTTCAGCTGAAAAGAACAAACACATGTACCAACAGGGAACCAAATCCTGAGGTCTTTGTTCAGTCTTAATCTGGCAACTCCCACTGAGATCAACTGACTTTGCTTGAAGATGCGACAAGTTTAAATTGAACGAGGCCGCTAGGATTTTCCCGGTGAATAGACTCTATAGAGGAGCTTCACAGAGACCGAGCTCTATGTCACACCAGATAATACACCAAATCCAAGTTAACAATAGAACACTGTCACATGAAAAGTGAATGCTATTTAGGTCACAGCACTAAGTATGTAAAATAAGCACGATTATCCCCATCCCATTAGATCTCAAGCGGAGCACGTGTGTTTTGGAGCAGCCCGCTTGGGAGATGGACAGATCAGAGAGAGTGCAGAGAAAAGCATCGAGGATGATAAAAGGTTTGGAAAATACAAACTGTACTTTGAGAAAACAACACATGGTAAGGAAACTTTAGAAAGATGGTAAATGAAAAAAAGTAAGGAAGTCCCTGCAACAAAGCTGTCAAGGTTCAACTCAACACAATTATTTCCTAAACCATTTCTAGCATGAAAAAAGGCACTTGTGCCATGCAGCAACATATACAATGCTAATATTATTCATCTATTGCCCAAACTTCTGCAGTTCAGAGGTAAACTTGTAAATGAAGACTATAACTTATAACTTGCTGTTAATCTTCCCTATCCCACCTAAGCCACTGACACAGATGAGTAATACAGCATTTTTCCAGAAACAACACTACAGCAGACCAAGGGTATGACTGGAATCTACTTTCTGCCGTCCCCCCCAGACATTAAGATTGATAGAATCTCAGGTGTTTAAAGCCCTCTTTGAGTATGTTTTTGAAAGTCCTGAATGAATGGACTCATTATGGCAAAGTATTATTTGAGTGCTGGAAAAACAGAGCCTTACACTTACACTGAAGGCGTTTGGTCTGTTTAACTCATCAAAAAGGGGTGACGGGGGGCTGTTCTGGTGCCGTCCAGCACTGCACCATTTACCTGGCCTAATCCAGCCCAGCTCCCCGAAGAAATGGCACCGCCAGCACAGAGCTGCCTCTCCGATAATTAAACACAGAAAAGGAGGGAGGGACAGAAGATAGACTAATTAGATCAGGAGGGTGCATCCCACTGTCATGTCAATACTGTTTCCTGGACTTTCACAAGTGGCTCTGCGGAGGGATGTGCTGCTCAGTGAAACAGTGGAGAGGCTTCTTTTCCAGGAATAAAATGAAGAGCAATGAGAAAGCTTTCTAATGAGGTAAGAGGAAGCAAAGAGGATACTGAATCCAAACAAAAATCAAACCAGATTAAGAAACAGCTTTTAAGGGTAAGGGCAAGCAACCAGCAGAGCAAACTACAAAGAGAGATGATTAGAAGACTTCAAGACGTGATTTCTTTTCCCCCCAAGGTAGAGATGCCAACGCACATACAAACACCCAGCTGGGCTCCACACAGCAATAACTTCCAGGCTAAGTCACAGCAGAGGTCATAAGAGATTTTCTTCACCCTTCCGGCCCTAACACTTAACTGTCCTAAATTAAAAATGTATTTGATGCTGTACTGCAGGCCTGTAAAATACATGATTTTGGTTACATTGACTGTGATCCTGGGTGAAGTGACATACTGCTTTTTAAGTGCCCTTTCAACTGAATACAAGAATACAACGTTGTGTGGGAGGAAAACTGAGAACACTGCAATATGCATGATAGCAATAAACAGCAGCTGTCTACACATACACAAAAGCCTAGTCACCAAATTACAGCACAGGATACCAGGCTGCCCCCTTTCCTTGCTGTAATTTACTTTCTACGTACGGTAGCGTGAAATGAGGAGGTACTATAGGACACAGCTCTGGCAGGCCATGAGCAAAACACTTATTTCCCTAGGTGGGGATGAGAAAATGTATAATTTATACAGAAGCGATGACACCGAAGGCACTGTGATAATAAGAGACTGTTTCAGGATACGTGCGACCCAAACAACCTGACGCTCTGGCCACTTTGGTACTTTACTGGAACTTGAATGGCTGAAGTTCCTTACACCTTTTCTCAGCGTTTCAGAAAGTCTTCTCTGCTTATTTCGTGTAGACTTGTACTGGCACCCCCACTGGGATTTTAATTTGCTGTGCTAAATCGGTCTGCTTGTCAGGTAGCTTTTCAGTCACCAAACCAAGCAAGCGAAAGGCAGAGGAAACCAAGCACCTAACTCCCCCAGGCACATGGGAAAAAAAAATAAAAATAAAATAAATTCTGCTTTTCTGCTTAAGTTAAAGCAGGGCTGCTACAAGAAGGGCACTGGCCAAACATGCAGAGCCCCAAAGCCTATGCCCTCTCTTTGTCACATAAGGTAAAGATTTCTTCCCAATTCTTGACTTGCTCCAAGCAGGTGGTTGTACTATGAAAAGAGCAGAACAAACGGTTTTGTTTTCTTCACAGTCTTTCCTTTAACCCACATTCATAAGTGCAAAAAGAGTCAGGAAAGAGTATTCAACACTCCCGAAGCCTGGATCACTTCTTCCATATTAAATCATTCATGTTATTCCTCATGCCTATTTCTAGATCCAATATTCAGAAGACAGATACTCTTACTCAGACTTATTCTGGAGCAGTTTTAGGAAAAGGTCCAAGTATTTTTGGGGCAATACTTTATACCCACAAAAGGTACAATTCAGAATATCTGCATCTTGATTTGTACCTACCATATGACAAGCACAAAACCCCGTAGCTTATGTTCCCAAGTGACTAAGTCTGAATTTTAAACTTGAAAACTATACTCATAAAGGGAAATTATGGGAAATTCCCACAATCTCATTGACAGAGTATTCAGGATTGGGATTAACTTGGATTTAAAATTAAGTTTGACCACGGCCTTTGAGTTGTGATGACAGCTATAGTACATGTGTCTTGTGAAAAGACAATTTCTGTAAAGAACTAAAGACCTTTTACCAAAAAAAAACAGGTGTTCCATCTTTTGGGGATGCAAATAGCAATTTTACAGTTCCTTTAACATTTCAAGTGCAAAACCAAAGGCTTGGACCAAGGAAATATATATTTCATTATATTCTTTTTACCATCAATTTATGAACAATAATCTTTTAAAACTTTAAAACATTTTTCTATAATAAACAGAATTATAGCTAAATTATGTCCTCCAATATATCTTGCAAGAGCAAACAAAAATCTTGTTTCAATTATTTTAGACAAGTGCACAGTACATACCATACACTCTACATGTACTAAACAAGCATTTTAGCAAAATTTGGAATCAGAACTTTCAGTTTTCCCTAAACAAACAGCCCCGTGGTAAGAAATATTTAATAGTGTCTAACACTAAGATAACTGTTGAAATACAAAAATAGCAATCCCATTCTCTCAGCTAGGAATTATGTGACTTACGAGAATAAACACAGTTAAGTATAAGATTTTAGGTACAGACATCTGATTTTTTTTCCCAAGATCTATATCTGTATCATGACCCTCTACAGCCCAGAAAAACCTGGAAGAATCCAGTTGGCAGATTTGGGATAAACCAGCAGTGCCGCGGAAGGCTCAGAGAGCAGCCACATGATGTTGCAGTGAGGAACTGAAACAGGACACACAAACTTCCTCCCTGCTACAGCTCATTTTCCACTGTACTTTGTGTCTGCTGCCCCCAAAAAATTCCTCTGCTTCTGACAATACTGTCTGTTTCAATTTTGATCTACATCCTGTTGGGCAGTTTCAAAAACACCCCAAACAAGAAAAGCCAAAACCACCCCACAAACCCAAACAACAAACCACATCAACCAGACAAAGAAGCTCAACCCAAACTACTTCCCTTATGGCTGATCCTGCAGGGCAAGACCTGCAGCAGCTGGTATTCCCAGGTTTGCTAAAGTCTGTGGAGCAAAATCAAACAATCCACTAGAAAAAGCCATATCCTAAACTGAAGAAAACTGTCCAACATCGTTTGTACTGTTACCCAGACTGTATTAAAGCAATGAAGGTGTATTAAAACCCTGCAAAGGGGGAAAACAGCAGAAAGCGAGAAGGACCACAATGGTAAGAGACAGGAAGATTTAGACTCAGCTGATGCCAATTTTTGAAGCCTAATTTTGGTTTGCATTGAGCTATGGTCTTACAGATTCAGCTCTTCCATAGGGCAGCTGCTCTCTGTAACCGTTTGGAAGGTGAGTCACCCCTGCCCACGAAGAATCAATAAGATCCAGGAGTTCACAGCCATTATTACATTTTCAATTTCTGGCTGAGTGAAAGCATGTGATCCCATAGCCTCTAGATTTCAAAAAGCCGTTACACTTAATCAAAAGCCAAAGAAAGTAGATTAAATACAAATAACAAGGTATTTTAACGTAACTTTTTGAAGGGGAGTGAGAGTGTCTTAAAAATTTGTTGTTTTCAGTTGTTCAACCCGTCAAAACGCCAAGGAGAAATGTAGAACTTGGAGGTGGATAGCACCACAAGTATAACCACATCAGCACAGCAACTGTTCAGCTCTACTAGACAAAACCTGGCAGGAATGAGGAAAGATCTCACTTTTAACTGTAACACGCTGTGGACAGGTATAAATGCTCTGTCACAAGTCCATGCCTCTGGTTAGCAACAGGACTGGAGACAAACACGTCAGAATTCTTCATGGTATTCCCTCTGTTACAGGATGGGTTTAGCAAATTTTTCTGCAGTAAGATCCTCCTATCCCCATAACAAAATCAGGACCTCGTTTTACCTAATTTATCATTTATTGCAGGCCAGCTGCTGCAGTTTCTCAGCAGACAATTCATTGTTGTCTCTGTGCTGTCTAACGAATGAGCACTGGGCACTGCTCGGCCGTTGCAGCAGAGGCTGCTCAAGCTTTAGCAGAGCCAGATGCACTGCAGCAATACGAGGTCACCAGATAAAAAGGAGAAACCTGCCTAATGTCTCGCTGCCACTTTGATCCATGGCCCACACCCGTTTCTGCAGACTCCTCGCTGGGACGCTCTGAAGCACATTTACTCTTTTAAACATACGCCCTTAAGTAAGTGAAGCACTACTACTTATGAGAAATCTCTTTTGAAACCAGGAAGGTGCCCTCCTTGCACTCTCACTCCTGTGCTTGTGTCAGGCCAGTGATCTCAGGTAAGCTCTGGAGCACTGCTTTCACTGTTCTCACTAAAGCGCTGATTAAACTGCATCCAAACTTGTAATCCATGGAGATCTAAGGAAGGTAAAATAACAGGGGGAAAAAGCTTGCCAGAACAAAGGCTACAGAAAAGAAAAGCTGCTCTGCATCCCAGGTATCATGGAAAAGTGATACGGAGTTCTGAATTTTTTTTTACAAGGGTTGACTCCTGAACAATCTTGTGACTGAGCACACATCAAGCACAAAGCAACACAAGCATGAAAACATGTATCAACAACATTTTTCAGAGATATTTCAGAAGGTGGTGGGTTTTGTGGAGGTTGTTTTGTTAATTCAATTATCAGGAAGTCTTACACAAGAGACAGTATACCACGCATTATATTCCATAATAAAATTTGCCAATCATTGTTATTTTGGACAACATCCATTTTGACAAAGAATCCTGAAGGAAAGAAACTCTGGAATGCTACATCTATCCAGTCAGAAGTTCTTTTGGGACAAAATTTGCAAGGTGCTGCTTCAGAGAATTAACGTGTAGTATCAGCAGATGCTCAGGAAGGAGCACTCTGTATGGATGGCAGAGCACACTGAACAGGAATCCAATACGCCTAAAGCGCTAACAGCTCTTTCCTGGGAGCTTTGGACCAGCGAGCCCCCGGCGATGCAGCAGATAAATAGCCCAGCTTAAAGTTGCATGAAGGAATCCTGGTGGACAGGCAGAGTCTACACACCTGACATCCCAATCAACCTGCTCAGGATGTTTTCTACAGTGTCTGCTGCACATAGTAAGGAAACAATATACAAAAAAAACCCAAGATGGTGGTCCCCTGGCAGGTTTCCTTGGGTCTCAATTCACATGCTGGCCAGTCACTTCCCATTTCAGGATAGGGTTTCCCTGACAGGCAGGTCCCGTGAAGCCAGAGCAGTTCTCACACTGCTGACACCCAGCAGTGCTACTAGGCTGTATGGAACCTACGATGGATGGCTGAGAACTTTATGAGTCTTAAACCTGAGAAAGATTGAAATGCTACTGATTGGTTCTGGGTGCTCGGTAGGCATGACAACTTTTTTTGTGATTAATTCTAACAATAACTTAGTTTTAGGATCCTCTGACATAAAAGTCTTGGCTGTTACAATATTAAATAGGAGATAAATCCACAGAAATGTATCTGTTACTAAATCTTTTCTTTTTTTTAAATCATCTTGCTAGATTAAGTTCTCAATTTAGAAAGCACTAATGCATCTGGAAATGTTATCATTTTTGTCAGGAAACAAAAAAAAAATTTATGATTTCTAGAACCAGTATTGAATAACCGTGTACTGTATTTTTGGACTGAAATTCTTGTTAAGGCTGAAATTTTACAGTTGCTTCACAATTTGAGCAAAATCCCAAATAGGCATTAGCTATAGCCATCACAACTCGAGACCCTCGTCATCAAGCCAGCCTGTGTGTGCCTGTGCCTGTCCTCTCTGAAATTGCAATCTGAGAATCAAACCTGACCATATGGCTCTCTACCTTCCTTGGAGACTTACTGCCCAAGCCACAGTAAAATTATAGCTACATTGAATTTTATAGAAATTACATTATAGGCATCAGTGAGGATGGAGCTTCAGCTTTCAGACAGGAGAGATTCCCCTCAATACTGACTTGTTTTCACCTTTCTACTAGAATTCCTCCCTATACAACTTACCTTCCTAACCCCAGAGTATAGCAATGCCTTTTTCCCCTCCACATGCCGACACGTGGAATTCAACTTTCAAATGAAGAATGCAATCAGTGATTGGGAGAAAAAACACCCCGTATGGAATTACTGACTGGGAACATTATAAATGAGGAGTAAACAAAGACAAGTCTGCATCACTGGAGGCAAAAGACAGATTAAGTTTAAGACAGATTCTGGGTGGCACAAACATAGTGGGAAAGTTTAGCTAGGAGCAAGATATCCGACCACATTGACACTCTCAAGCTGAAAAGGCTGGAGACATCGCTAATGGTAGGCGCCCCTGTATCTCCACTATCACCTAGAGCCCAGCAATGAACTGTGATAACTGGGGAAGCTGAGGCACAAGGGCAGGTACCAACCACCCCCCATGGGGATTGGTAGAGCTGAGAATTGCCTTTAGGTGTCTCAAACCCCATCAGTGAGACTTGGCAGAGGGTTTCATTACACACCAAGGTGACAGGACCCACAGAGGGCAAAGGTAACAGAGGACAGCACTTTTTCAGTTCTGTTTCATCAGAATTTACAACAATCACATCGCCTGCACCCTCCTTTTTAGGACCTTCAGTCTGCTGACCAGCAGTAAATAACACTACATACCCTAACAAAAGGGATGCTTATCATCAGCACACAAATCTTACATTTTAAATGGCAAAGACACACATCTGTCTGAACTACTATTTGCTGCCCTACAGTGAAAATAAGAGAGTGAGGTAAAGAAAAAAAGAAAAAAAAAAGTATAATTAATAGCTCAAAGCAGTTTCTTGTTCAGAGATGGTAAGTGCAGAGGAAGGTTTATTAGGGAAATTACTGAGGCAGAAACACCAGTGATGGAGGAAAATTTTGGTTTAATTCCCATAGTTTAGATATAACAAGAAATGAAACAGGTAAGGAATGGTTTCTTACATACGATTTCTTACTTATATTCTTATCTGTATTTCTTACATAAAAACAAGCTTAACACTTGCATTTCTTAGCACATACATGAGATTAGTCTATTCTATTTATATGTCTATATATTATAGACAAAATAGTTAACCATGCTTCAAGGAAAATTATGTTTCTACTTTTAGACTCTACTAAGAGGTAACCAAACCGTTGCAGCGGGCGGAGTGATTAACTTCACTCCTAAGAGAGAAGTAGTGAAATATTTATGAAAATGAAACAGCAATTTAACAAAATTAGTAGTAAATGCAACAGTGTTTTATGACACTCAATGGCAAGGTACACTTGATTATTTACTGCACAGAGGACAGGGTCAGGAGAGCTGTCAGGGAGACCCTTCCATTGCATCACGAGGTTCAGAAAGGACCCCCTGGTCTAAACTCCTTCTCAGAGAGGAGTCTGAGTGTGGCTGGATCCAGTCCTTGTCTCAGATTTAGTCAATGGTTTATGCCTAAAGGATTATCTATACTTACCTAAGATTTGCAAGTTAAGCATGCTATTAGCCACTTAGCGAGAATCTGTGGCAGCAAGGAATCTCTCCACCTCGAGGAGTAGAACTTAAGTGAGCATCCTCACAAAAGAGGAGATCCTGATAAGCAGCCTGCTGCCTTACAGGAGAGCTCAAAGGGCTCTTGGGATGTCCGCTATTTATAGAGTAAGATAACTGACCTATAGTCATACTCTCATGGGGACACAATATCTAGGTCCCCACTCCAGCCAGTGTTTCGGCTGTGTTGCCAGCCATCCCCCAAAGTCCAGGTGCAATTTATTGCAGCTGATGTTGTGATGGCCATGGCCCCAGCAGGAGCCAGGGGTGGGAGGAAAAGCAGGGAGAGCACACCGCCACAAGTGTGAACTACTGTTTGATCAAAACACGTTGACCAAAGCATGCTGTCTTTCAATAGGTTTTGATTTTTGCTGCTAAATGCGGGTTTCCAAGGAACTGGACGTTTATAGTACAGTCCAGTAGAGTTTGTCCAAAGGGTAAAATGTGATCAAGCTGTTGTTACCTTGAGTTCTGAATAGTCTTGCCCTTCTTTCTGATTTAAATTGGAAAAGCAATATCAATTACAATAAACAAGCATATTAATTTGATTACTGCGAAATTACTGAACTAGGATACTCCTTGTGATATATTCTGGGAAGGGATTATAAAAAGGCTTTATTTGAAAGCAGCAACAAAGAGAAACAGTAATTGCTACCTATCTGCTTTCTCCCTGGCATCCCCGAAAGGTTTAACTTTCCTGCATTACATGTTTATACTTGTCTACACTCCGACTCCTGCTGTGCACCCAGCTCCCAGGCACAGCAAGCAATGTCAGTGTCACCTGCAGGAAGGCTGGGCGCTGCCAACAGCCAGAGAAGCACTGAAACCCATGAATAGAACAAATGGAAGTGGAGAGGTAAAAAAAAAAATAAAATAGAAAAAAATATTAAATTAATTGTGAACACTCCCTTGGAAGGACAGAACATCCATAATTATATGCTACAACCAGTATGAAAATCAGGATGAGTACAGGAAGCTGCTACCTACACATTTAAACCTTCTGCCTGAACCAAGCATGAGTGGCACAGCTGATGCCATTGTTTTCTGCAAAATCAGATTTTTAAAATTAAATAAAATTCAGCTTTTTGCTATAATCCAATTCTTTCACATCCAGAGCAAAGAATAACTATTTAGAGAGTCAGTAAAGATTGTGTGATAATGGAAGATTGCCTCTGATCAGAGCCTGCAAAAGGAGGAGGGAAGTGTGACGGTGCAGGAGGAAGACTCTAGGAACCCTTTACTAACAGTGTGTGGAGGACTTGGTGCTCGCTCTACTCTGTCTTGCTCACAGAGCTCCACTAAGAGGCCACCAACTGAAACCTTTCTGTCTTGGAATAGTCTTCAGCCAGTGTTTGGCTACAGCACTCAAGTGAGCAAACAGCAAAACTTGAGAGCTAACGTTACACTGCTCAGGGTTTTGCTAAGGAATGTTGGTGGGACCACCAGTACACAACAACACACGAGGATAAATACCCTTTTTTCTCTAGCCAAGACAACCTTAAGCAAAGGGAAACAAAAAACCCAACCAACCCTTAAAGCAAGGGTTGTGTTAAATGTCCTGTGATAAATACAAAGCATTGCAAGCTGTCCTGAAACCGGCACAGGTGAGGAACTCCCCTTGTTATAGTCTTAAGGGCTTTCAGACCTAAAGAAACTGTTTCATACCAATTAAAGTGCACACTTTTATTTGTCTTTAATAAGATGAGAATTCACCAAAACAACTTAGTCACGTATGAATCTTAATTTCTCCCAAACTCCATGAACAATTTTATAATCACCACTTATCACTGTGTAATTCATTAAATTTGTTACTAATACACAGGCGATAAGTAACATTGAGCTCCCCGTACCATTTCCTAAGTGGAGCTGGATCCCTGTTGGCAGGAAAGGCAGTGTCAGTATCTTCTTGCTATAAAAAGAGAAGTGACAAAATGGGCTTGCCCATAAAGAAATGGCCTCAGCCACATTCAGGTGGCCAACAGCAGCACTGGAACCTTTTGTTACAACTGCACTGTGTGTTTTGGAGTTGCAAAACTGTTAGAACTCTGCTAAACCACCTTCCAGTCTGTGCTGCTTTTTCCAGTCAAGCACAGGGTTCAGTATCAGAACACCCTGAGAGATGTAAAGAAAAAACAGCTCCAATCAATGACTGATGCCACAAGCCAAGACAGAAGGTTCAGAACTCCTGAGCTCCAAAACACATGTTGAGAGCAGAATGCTTTTCACCTTTATACTGGAAATTGAGGTAATCCCTCCATTGATCTTCACAGCAGGGCGTTCCAAGGCATGGACTTGTCTCCACTCCTGAATGTCTGGCCACATGTGGCCACCCAGCTACCTAGAACTGTGCCCTCTCCTTTTGATTGAGAAATTAAAATTTGAATATGTATGCTCTTGTTGTTTTCTGGCAAGTCTCTACAATACAGCTGGCCAACGACAACAGTTCTACATGAAAAGTAGTTCTGTGGCAGGAGGATGCTCCTTTCTCGACAAGGCAGAAATTGGTAAAAGCCAGTTACACCAGCGCCCTACCAGTTAACACTGCTTACTCGCCAAACACAAACCCCAGTTCTTCAAGCTCAAAATGGCGTATTTCCCATTACTTGAGGCACAAAGACATTTCAGTGAGTAGAAGCAAGATGACAGATGGAAGCACATCCCTCTGTGGCCTCAAGTATTTCCAGGCTTCTTGTGGTTTTTTTGTTGGGTATTTCGGGGGCTGAAAGAACAACTTTGTTAAAAGAAGCTCTTTCACGACAGGTGAAATTCCCCAATACCTGACAATGTCTGGAGCGGAGCTGGGCTATGTTGTATCAGCTAACACAGGAACATCAAATGGTCACACAACCTGACATCAAGCTGTGGTCCAACGATGAGAGCAGGATCAGCAGAGACTCACACAGTCTGCAGGGTCAGTAACAACTCGATTACACAGCTGAAAATATGGTGATGGACTCTTTAACAACACACACATTTGTAAGTGCAAAATAGAAATCCAATTCCTTGCCTTAAGTGTGCACAATCCCTGTTACTCATCAAATGGCAGATTATGACCTTACATGCAAACTAAGTGGTGTTCATCCATTTTTAATGAAACACAGTAGACTTCGCAGTCTCTCAATGTCCCACGGAGTGCCGTGGGGCACTTCATCAAGCCCTGGTAAAGGTCAGGTAGTTAAAAATCTGACTTTCTGGTTTTCCTTTTATATATCTGGCACAGCTGGTGGTTTTTGTTTTCACTGTTTTTTTGTTTTGTTTTGGGGTGGGGTTTTTTTGTATAAAATGGGTGAAATTTATGCTTACTGTGACTTCTCACAGAGAGCAAACCTTTTCATGCACATGGATGAGGACAGATGAATGACATGGTATAGGCTTCAAGCTCACATATTATATGGGGGGGAGTTAATCAGCAGGGATTTTTTACTTTACAGCAA
Source organism: Jacana jacana (assembly GCA_013400555.1). Taxonomy (NCBI): domain Eukaryota; kingdom Metazoa; phylum Chordata; class Aves; order Charadriiformes; family Jacanidae; genus Jacana; species Jacana jacana. The sequence goes on from VZTM01032278.1 coordinate 40,132, forward strand.
AGCAGATATTTCAAAGACCTGAGAAAAACTTCGGCTGCCTTAATCACTGACTTCTGGCAGTTGCTTTTTCTCAGATATCACACAACTGGAGACACAGCACATAAATGAAGCAAAGGAAAACCTCAAAGATCAAGAATGTTTCTACATGTTAGTTGGGAGCCACCAGTATTTCAGACTACATTTTTTACATTCCAGGCAGGATCCTTTTCTCAGAGTGCGAGCACTTCTACTTTCTCATCCCAGCGTCACCAGATGTCATCTTCCCCTGGTTTCTCAACTCCAAATTCCTCACAACTGCAGCTTAACTATGCCAGCAAATCAATGAATCAACTCTGTTTCCACCTACTGCTCAAAACACAACATTAAACATGAGGAACTTTGAGTGCTGCACAAAGATTTTCCTTACAAGAAACCACCCTGTAAAATGCACAACTGTTACTCCATAGACAGTTGAAGTTTCTAAACAACATAGTTACCTACATCGTTAACTGAGCATTTAACTAAGAGTAAGAGCACCTGGGGTACGCTGTTCACACAGTGTCTTTTAATTTTTAAGGACAAAGCAGTGCATATGTTACAGAGTCTTAATTTTAGCCTAAGGAATTCTTACGCATGTAGAAGCCATTCTAAGTTGTGATCTGATACCAAGTCTGCACATACCAGTTGTGGGGTTAGAAGAGAACAAAAAATGCTACTTCCTTCTGTACTGCCTCATTGCTCTTCAGTGGGACATGCACTATATTCCCTTTATTTCCCCTTCAGAGCTTTCCCTTCACCATAACAGACAGGCTTTATAAACCTGGCATAGTGCTTTTAGCGAGTCCTACACGTGATTACAACATGGTATGGATATAAACACATTAGCCAAAGTTCTGCCTGGTATTTTTCATAAAAAGACGGTCTTTTGATACACCCTGTATTTCTAATCATTTCCCAAACCCTGAATACACTCTTGTATAAGTGTGTCTGAATGTCTATGGAGAAGAAGAAAGCCAACCTATTAAACACTTGAAAACATTCATCAATTTGGAAACAGAATTCTGCTAAAAAGAAATCAATGTGGAAATACTCATTTCCACTATTATTACTAGCTGAAGGTTGCTTCTAACATCCTTTCACCCATTCCTAAACTTCACAAAATTCTGGTATTAATAGCCCTGAACTTTAATATATTAATGATGTACACACATGCATATGCTTGCCTTAGTTCTTGAGCACGAGAAAGCAGCCTGCCCTTTGCTACTGAAGATACAGAGTGTATCTGCTGGGGAAGAAAACACATCTAGACTATCTGATCACAGCCTGGATGTGTTGGTGTGTTTCCAAACACAAGGTAATTCTAAAGCAGTCAAATCTGGATTCCCTAAACACGAGCCAACACCATGCGTTTGAACTGTCATCCGATTAAAATGCAGCTGCTGAAAATGTAATATTGTAGGCAAGCTGTATCACAAAAGGGTTTGACATGGCTGGTCCTGAATTCTTTGAAGCAGACAGAGTTAATAATAGAAGAGGTTTCATATGGTTACACCAGTTCAGCAGAGATCAAACACCCGTAAATGTATCCCAATTTGCTCAAAGGGCGAGCGTTTCCTACCCACCTGCTGGTAGAGACTGACCAAAAGAAAGAACATCCTCACTTCAGAAGTCTCTCCTGCAGTTATTCGTTTTTATCTTTGCCATATTAAAAACACTTCAGTTCTTTTGACTGTGAAAAAGGAAACCATCATTAGCACTACCTGGTACCTTAGATAGAACAACAGTTGAAAGGACACAAAAAATAAAATAAAAAAACCTAAACCCCCACAAACCTCTGGTTACTACATAGGGACCTGAACTTAGAACTACCAGCAGGTTTCTGTGCCACTCTGTACCCTGGGAACAGCTTCAAGTACTAAAGAAGGATCTCCTTCAGTGCTCTGACCGAAGACCAAAGCCTGCTGACACCTCGCAGAGCAACGCTGCCATGAAGAGACACGGCCAAACCTCCTTGTTCCGGGGACAGACTTAACAGCTAATGTACAGAGATCTTCAGAGGCCTGAGGAATGTTGGTAGGACTTACAGCACTAACCCATTCACTTTCATCACAGTCATCTCCTTAGTTGCAGATCTGTGGCTGGACAAGTTCCTTTATTATTTCAAATGCATTCAAAAATAGGATAATTGACATCTTACAGTGTAATGATTCAGCAGTTTGTCATTACTACTCCTTCTAATTAACATGAATACCTAAGGCTTGGGATTGAAGAGAGAGCTAAGTCATATAAAAGTCAATAACTATCATGTTTCAGTTCAGATTCAACCATTACACAAAACTAGACATGTCTATCAAAGCTGACATTTCAACAATACCAGTTAGAGGGGACAGTACAATTCAGTAGTTTTAAAGATGCTTGCACCAAATTAAAGAGTTGTTTTCAATAATCTTTAAAAAAAAAAAAAAAATAGGTCAAATTCAGTACTGCTACACATTAAACTAACTGCTGTTAAATTCATGTAAACAATCTAGTGCAGAAGGAAGCACAGCTCATCCTATTTCCAATCAACCAGTGCTGAAGTCATACCGGGGTTGTAGCTTGGCCCACTCCTGTGGCAGTGGGGTTAGCTCTGAGTTGCCAGATTTACATTACAAATAAAAGAAAAGAAAACAAATGCCCACCACACCCCCCATGACACCATCCTACACCTCCTACTCAGGAGGGAATGCTGACTCTATGCTTTAAGCATAGTATGTTTACACGTCACCTTTAAGTTGCTTTAAGTCAGTCTTCCTTTGGTGAAATCCAAAGTCTATCCTTCAGAAAACCCGTTAGCTTTCACTCATGGATATCAAAATTTGACTCCAGATAGCTTTGCTCCCTCAACAACCCTGTATGAGCACAAATCTACCTCTTCCTTCCAAAGTTTGACTCTAATTCATGCTCTGTCACAAACAATCTCTAAAGATAACTTGATAACCATGCCAATTAAGCATCATGGGAGAAAACTGTATATGCCCTCATTTACTGTTTATTATTTAAAGCGTGGAAATACTACTCTTAAACCACAAATTTTTAACAGCAAGAATCAAGGCATATTTTTTGTTACAGGTGTGTTGTGGTATCATTAGATTTCACATGAAAATGTAACAACAAACTGGAGTTAAATTAGAAAACTAAGGAAAGAGAAACATCCAGTGGTGGCTGTACAAAATTTTCCACATAAAGCCTATTGCATCTAATAAATTCAGATATAAATTAGATGGTTAGCATGTTATTAAAACATGTAAATGAGTAACTACAGCTAAACAAACACCAACTGTGCACTGAACGCCACAGAGGAGAAAAGGAGATCCAGGTAGTTCCTTTGAGATGAGGTCTGCAACTTTGGAATGAGACTGTAGAGTAATTCTGCCTGATAAATACTGTCTGGCTATCTACCATGCATAAAGTGCCAGCTTGTCTTTTGCCCAGCAAGAGATAAAGACAGAGCCCCAGGACCCACCTACTAGTGACATATCTGTGAAAAATTCCCTTCCATGAGCCATTTTGATGCCGAACCTCAAAAAGGTAATAAGAGAAACTCTGAAACATACTGAAATGTAGTTCTCTTGTGAGAAGCACAAGAGTGCTGAGTGCAAGCCAATGGGGTTTATAAAGAAGCAGCAGCCACATATGCCTATTTCACAAGGTCAGTAACTGCTCACACTGTCCATCTTCACTTATTCCTTTATCTTCTTCCTGCAAATATTGTACAGCATTATCAAAGCCAAAAATTTTACAGCCAAGTAGTAGTGATGCTGTGATTAGGACCACAGCAGACGTTCACACTGCGTATTAAGCTTTCCTCTAATCACTGTTTCCCCAGAGTAATAACTGAAATCTTCTTTTACCACTAAGAAATGGTAAACAGATCTCTGCATTAGAGAAAGCAAATGGAGGGCCCTAGGTACATTTTCCTACCTTTTCTCCCACAATAAAGATTTATTATCCGATGACATAATCTCAATGTTGTGACTTCCAATAACCCTGACCTTTTAATGTTCTTTACTTTCTGCTCTAAACTACAGGTTTGGTGTCCCTGAGCCCAGGATTGCTGGTTTGGTTTTTGGTTTTTTTTGGTTGGTTTTTTTTTTTTTTGTCTTTCAAGACCACAGAGCATTTTCAGACTTGTTATTATCCATTCTGCTCCCAACTTTGTTCAATAAGAGTGCAAATCACTTGCGGGCAGAAAGGTTGTCTGAGAGCAAGATAAAACATGTTCTCTGAGGCTAACTGATTATGGTTTGAAGATATTGTTAATGAGTATCTGACTGTCCATTGGGTGTACTTTAAACATGTTTGCCTCCACTTCTTTCTTAAAATGACTAAATCATCTCAGTGCTAGTCAAACACTTACATACTGCAGCCATGGGTGCTACAGAAAACCCTTAGAATGCATCTGGGAGTTAAAAAACGGACAACTCCTTGTGTTTGTATTTCCCAAAAGATAAAGTGTGGTAACAGCACCAACACAGTGACCTCAGCGCAGAAATGGCTTAAAAAAAAAAATTATGGAAAGCCAATTTTGTGGGTGGAAAACTGGTGAGGTGTTTTATTCCAATCAAAGACAAATAACTCACATTTATATGCTTTTCTTAAGTACTTTACCAGTGCAGTCTGTGACAGCCCAGTGCAGTCTGGAATGCTGCAAATGGGGTTATTCCACCAAACTCTTACAGTCAGTCAGTTTAAATCTAAAAACCTCTTATGAAGTCCAGACAGAAACCTCACCATCAAGTGACAGCAAAATCTAGGTGTAAAGAGGTTGTCATCGCTGCTTACATCAAGGTCAGGCATAAGGTCAGCAGTTTCCTTACTTCCCAATTAATTTCTTCATCGCCACAGGCTGGCAGGTCTCTGCTTCCTCCTCAGGGAGGACACTCGCTCTCATGGCAATAACTCCAGGGGTCACCCCAAAGCCACGTGGCAGAGACACAGATACACCAGGGAGGGCAATCCTCTGCTTCCACCAAAGGCTGAAGGAACAGTTTTCCACCCAAACAAATACTTATTTTCCATTTTTTCTGGCTGTTCCGAACGCACATGCCCTGGGGTACCTGGGCTTTCCAGACGCAGATGAAGTGCCAGGCAGGAGCAGGGAGCCCAGTCAGCCACTGCTGCCATCACAAGGGCCTCACACAGCCAAAAATTACACTTGGCTTCATAGATGAGACAGGTAAGTTGTATCAGTGACACAAACCTTTCTTTTCGGTTTGGGTGGGGGTTGGGTGGGTTTGTTTGTTTGTTTTCCCCTATTTAGAAGAAACTAATCCGCTGTTTTGACCTAGATATTATGTTTGCTTACAAGTTACACCGTAAGCTTACTATTCCCATAGACAAAATGAAGCTGTTAATTAGCAGCCTATTGTTAATATTCACCATGACTGTGTTCTTCTGTCTTTAGGAAAGACCTTTAGTCAAAAACCTGCTCATTATGAGTGAAATGTAATCCTAAATCACCAGTGGAAATTGAACACTGAATTTTCATTTAACGGTCTACTAACCTTCACTGGCAGTTTTCTTATGTGCACCTTAAACTATAGGTATAGCAGAACACCACCTTCCGACTAAATAGTGGCTTAAAATGCCCTCTACTCTTGCATCTTATCAAGAAAGACCCTGAGAAAACTGTACAGTCCACAACCTCAGAAGCTTTCGGCACCAGAAAGACGCAGTCATTTTTTGTCACGCTATTTCTCACTGGTTTGTTTGCATCACTGTATAATGCAACTCTAGAGAGAGTTAGCTAAATTAACCATCATAACACTATAGATAACTTGCGGAAATGCAACATATTGCCTTCTTTTAAATTAGAATGTTATTTAAAATTAATTGGGTTATAATAGTGACACTGTGCACTGAGTAATTGAGTGAAAATTGCTATTATACAGAGACTGCCATCACTACATAATTAGTACACCAGCAGCCCCTACTTAAGGCATGAATCTTCCGTCCATGCAAACGCTGGGGTCAGGCAGTTAAAGCGGCCTCTAAAAACCGAGATAGCACTTCCCTGCTGGCTCCCATTTACAGAATAAATCAGGCATCTTCCCAGTGAAACCAAGAGGAGGGGGACAGAGGCCAACAACAGGAGCAGCCCCAGCTCTGTTGTCAGCCCTGCCCCAGAGAGCTGGGAGAAACCCCTGGAGACTCTCCCTCCCAGCCACCACCCAACTTTTCCTCCCAAATTCTGTCAGGCTTTGGCTTCAGCTGGTTTGCTTCAAGCTTTGGATCTCATTGGATCCTATCCTATTGCTTATTTTGAAATGCCTTTTATTCCAAAGATGTCCCAAATGAGGATGAAACCACATCATTTAATCTCAGCATTTTTGTTTTGACAAAACATGTTAATTCTAATAGCCTGTGAGGAATTTTCATCATATCTCGCTCAAAATTATCCAGCTCTCTTTCATTTCAGGGTAGGGTAAATATCTAAGGTATTTAGGTATTTGTTGGTACTGATCTAGAAATTTTTGAGTCGCCTGAACTCCTTGGTCTACATAACTGTGCATGAAGCACTGAATGAACTTTCTCTCATCCCACCAAAATCCATCAGCGTTCTTCAATTCAGCTCCCACAGAACCCACTTTAAAGTGACCAATGTTTTCCACAGAGGCGGAACAGGATGCTGGAAAACTCATGTTAGCACAATGCGGGCTCTGCTGGATGTACCAGAGCCCAACCGAGATCAAACCACGTGAACGGCATCTTATCCTTCCCCAATTTACTCATGTATTTTCAGAGAGCAGCTTGGATTTACTTGACTTTCTTTCCTGCCTATGCCAAACCAAAATTTAACCCATCTTAAAAACAAAACAAAACAAAAAAGCCAAACCCAAAACAACAAAACACCTAAAAAAGCCAAACTAAAAAAAAAAAACCCAACCTAAAACCCCCAAACCACAAACTCATTTCATCATCTTGAAGCCAGGGAAAACAGAGGGGAGTAATTTTCACAGGAAGAAAAGCTAATGCATTTTGGAGCATACAGCACTTCTCTTAATGCCAAAAATACAATACCTCAGATCACCGACCCATTTACTAAGCAGTATCAAATTAAACATAAGTACAAAAATACTCATTCCCAAAGCATTTTTTTTTCCAGGTTGATAGAGCAGATTAAGCACAAGTTCATTTACTCTATTATTCTATCAATATAGCAATTACTATACACAGCAGGAATTTAATCACTCTCATGATATACTCAGGAGGTTCAGACTGCTTGTTGGGTCGACTTCCATGTCACACCAATGAGATTTGGTCCTGTCACTTCCTTCCATGGGCTGGTCAGTAGGTCCTGTCCACGCTGGATCCCTCAAACAGGCTGATCCAAGCTGATTAAACCTAGCAACAGTCTTGCCACCGCCTCATAGGGGCTTTCAATTTGCTTGTAAATAAAGCACATGAATTCACTTAGACTGCTTTGCAGCTTAGTATTTCAACCTTTGATTTTTCCTGAGAAACTTCTTGGAAATGCAATCAAGTTTCAACCACAGAAGAATTTTGAGCATTTTATAAAGCCCAGTAAAATGAAAGTTTGGTGTGGACAAATGCAGTTTGTACTGCAAATTTTGTACACAAAGAAAACAGAAAAATGCCCTCAGCCCAAGAATAAGAACAGTGTCATTCAGTTCAGACAAGCATTTTCCCAAGCTTGTCTTTTGTGTTCTCTACACCAAACAGCAGAAAAATATTTTAAAATCTTAAAAAAACACCCAACCCAACCCAATAACAACAAAGTCCAACAAAAAGCCACAACAAACCAACCCAACCCATACAAATCAGGTTACACTGTGGAAAAAGAGACAAAAATCTACTCAGGAAGCATCCAACTGAAAGTGCAAGTAGTGCCAGATCACTCATGAAAATATACATCTTAAATGGCTAAAATGTTAGGTTTTTAATCTCATTTTCAGAATAGGTAAGTTTCCAAAATTTGCTATTTATTTTTCAAAAAGCAGAAGAGATTTAGGAAATCCATATATGTTTTTATGACAAAAAGATCACTGACTCTTTAAAACCACCGAACTTCTATGTTAAACGATATGCAAGTGTCTCATTTTCATCCTCTGCATCTCCCTGAGGTCTCCAAACAATCCAAAGAGTTTCACTGTTTCTAAATGAAGTGTTTCCTATAAAGTCAGAAACAGTAATAAGAAAGAACTTCCAGAAAGCTAAATCCTTCATCACAGGAAAATAAATTATATCATGAGAGCAACAAACAGGATAATTCGTACCAAAAGTATTTATCTGTGCTACATCATTTCTGTTTATCAGCACACACAAAAGAAGGCTCTATAGCTAAAGACTACACAAACTCACCTCAGCACTGTGCACATGGCACAAATCTCTCAAAGGGCAAAGACTAGAAGTACAACAACCCGGTAGGAGGTTTTAAATAGGAAATCTAGAGTTTGCTGGAGTAAATTGCTGACTGGTGAAGAGGTTCACCAGCAGCATAAGAGATTCCAGTGTAACAGAACTGCCAAATGAGACCCACTGAAACGCTAACCAACAAATGTAGATTTATAAAATCACAGCTGAAGAATTATTATTTTTGTCAAAGGGATACCATCCACAGTGATTACACTGATGCTTGATCTTGAAATAGACACTTCTGCTATAAGTACATGCCAATCCTGCTTTTATTTTCCAGTCTCATTGAATGTTTTTTCCCCTCTGTGCAAGTCTCCTGTTTTCAGCAGGTTATTTCTGCTCAAGCAGACCTTAGAAGTCTCTAGTAGCCCTGAAACACTGATCTGCTTGGCTCTACTATAACAACATAAGCAGCTCTTACCTTATTTACTAGGGAGCTTACTGCAGTACACTTTATTTCTTCTGGAACTCTCAGTCTTTTAATTTGTCATTTTGATCCTACAGGTAGGATGAAAATGGGGAAACAATAGTATATAAAGCCTTTGTGCAACTACAGAAAGACACTGAAAAACAGCAGTGCAAAACACCCAGTAACTGCTGCAAGAGTCCTGCACAGCTCGCTCTGCTTGCGAACGCAGCATCAATTAAAACCACATATTAAGGCTGCTCTAAAGAATCAGTTAATTGATTATCAATATCCTTCCCCAATGAGCTTTAAATGCTGTATTGCATTCCATAGTAATGACTTGAAATTTTGAAGGTGCCTATTGTGACAAAAAAATGCATATATATGTATGTATGCATATGAAAACCTTCCTAAATGCATTGTCGTAGTTGCTGTTTGTAAAACAGGAGCCACATGGACTGTAAAAGGTAAAATAATGGAAATCCACATGCAAGTCAAGTCTTGTTCCTCTTTATGCAATTCTGAAAGGTATATCATTAGTGTATCAATCATCCATCTATCAACACTTAAAATACACATACATAATCAGTAATGATTTGTGGAAATTCTGGAGTAACCCTCCTGAGTGCATCTTTCTTCCATAACTATGCCTTCGGGCCATGATAATCAGCATAAGAAGCAGAGACCAGATTTAAGAGCTTTCATCTTGAAGCTGATTTGTATTCTTCCACTACGTACAGCTCCTCCACGGGCCTGTATCAGCCTGCGTTGGAGTAGCACCGCCGCGCAGCTCTCCAGAATTCAGAGCAGATAACTCCACCATCACCAAGCAAACCTTCTGAAGGGGTATCAAAGAGCAGGGAACACTGTTGACTTATTTTATCCTCCTTGTTTCCCTGCAAGGTTGCCCTGAGACCATACTCACATATGTATTTCCTCAACAGCCAGTATTGTTGAGGGGAAAAAAATAAACTACTGCACAGTAATTTATAATAAATCACTCATGAAACCATCAATTTAATCTTCATTACAATCTATTACTACAAAGATTTCTGTAGTATGACAGACTTACTGGGTATAAAGATTTGCCTGAGGGCTGAATGTCATCAGAGATGGGACAGAATAAAAACACAACTAGCTTGTTAGTACTGCTACATAGAAACGTATGAGAAACTGTTAATAATGGTGAAACTCATGGGAAAAGATGGATTTTTCACACTAGCTATTCTCAGGAAGTCAAGACCTTGCCACATTCAATACGTTTTCCACAGTGATATTCCCACTGATTTGAGGAAGACATCTGGTTTAGCCTACAGAAAACTTTTATTCCCCAAACCTGCTTTCTGCAAGGTCCAGTGGAATTTAGCTCAGTTAATAATGGAGACTGAAGGATGAGCAAATGGTTTAAAACTGCAAACTTACATTTTCATTATTCTTTAAGAATACTACTCAAAAAAACTCAGAAACAGCAATGGAGGAATAGAGACACATGGGTAAAGTGTTGCACCAGTGCTTTTGTGGAATGAGAGCATCTCCCTCCTTTCTGCAAGTGATGTTCCCCCACAACTGACCAAAGCAGGTAAAACCAGCCAAGAACAGAAAACCTCCTGGTTTAAAAAACCTCCAAGATTATAGCTCAGTCCAAAGCGGGACATGACTTCCCTACCTCATGCCTGAGGACCTACGGTTTTGGTGGATCTTAACATTACTCTCATGTCTTGCTTTTTAACTTGCCATATGAAGTAAAACATTGATTATTGTAGCCCATACTAGACTTATAGCATGAGTTCTCTGCTTGTATTGGCTAGGTTCAAGAGATCTAAACCCAAGTAATTACAGGCACTACCAATTCACAGTGAATCCTGTTAGGTACTAATACCTGGTAAATGCCATTTGCTGTTGCAAGTGAATTGGGTCATGATTTCTCCACTTCAACTAAATGCAAAATTGCCACACTTACTGATAAAGACAAATATCAGGGATTCGGCTAGATGGCCACCAGAAGAGGTGGTCTGTCTCCTCCATCCCTCGTGGCATCATGCCTTCCCAACATCCCAGTTAAGCCCTTTGCCCCACATCAGCAATTTTGCTCACAGTATTCTTTGCTGACCTAAATGCATTCATTAATCCAGCAAATGACTGTTTCTTGGGAAATTGTCCCAGTATGGGGGAGGAAGCACCTGAGGTGAAGTAGTTCTCTGTGGGACACTATGGGAGGCATGTCTACAGCACAGGGGGGTGAAAATACACTCTCTCAGCCAGATGGAACCCAAACATCAGTGCTCGTTCTTGCAAATTAATTAAGATATAATTTTCAACTGATTTTATTTCTCCAGAAACTAGGCAACTAGCCTTGTGACAATGCATAGAGTGGGACGCAAGCTTGGATGAGGCAGAAAACAACCAAAGGAAACAGAAGAATGAAAAATGCTCTTTTTCAGTAGAAAACAGGGAAAAGCAGAAAACAAAACCTGACTGACTCAAGAATGAGGATGCCTGAAGCAAACCACCTTTAGCCTAACCCCTTTTAGTCACACAAAGATCAGAGGTCCTATTTGTTTTTCTATACTGATATGCTGCTGACTCAGAGGGTCAGAAACCCAGCATCAGTTGCACGTGTGTGGGATAAATTGATGGCTGAAACATATTCTACAACATGCTGGAGATTGAGAACTGAGGAACTCATTGCCAAACAGGCCTGGGTTCCCACCTGGGGCTCTTATCTGAGGAGCTAATGACAGCATGGCAGCTACATGGGTCCACCTACAGTTTATTTTCCACATAGGCTTATAGCAGACATTTGCAAATCACTACTCTGTTTGTAACAGGCCGGTACCATAGAAAATAAAAATACCTCAGCTAATAAAATTCTATGAACAAAAATAGATCAATACATTAACATTCACACAGACACTCAAGCTCACACATGTATATCCAAACAGATTTTTCATTAGATCTAGATCTCAAACACTGTTCACCCCCCACCTCGTTAAACTCTACTGATTTCTTCTTCTACTCCATCTACCCCTGCCTGAACATTTCTGAGCTGTTGCACGAGGAGACAATGAAACCACTGTCAGCTTTCACGGATCTGAACTACCTACAACATTTTGATCCTCAAATTTGTTTCTTTTAAAAGCCTCTTGATGTGTACACAGCCTCACCTGTAGATCCCCATCTCTGGGGAGAGGCAGAGGTTGTGTCTGTTGCCATTCACCTCTTTCCTATCTGCTCTGAGTTTATTTTTTTAGTTCCCCCCCTCCCCAACTCATATTGCCATAGATTGAGCATTTCTTGGAATGCATCATCTCATTCCTATCTGTCAGCCTTGGCTGCCTTCTGCTGAAGACATATGGAGAGCATTCTTTCTCCTTGAGGGGTGACCAAGCAGACAAGGCCTCGAGCGCAAACCCTCTGCAGCAAAAAATGCTGGGAAATGCACGGCTTCAGAAAAAGCTCTTGGGAGCAGAAGTGGAAAAAAATTGCAACAAAGCAGACAAAAGCCTCCACTGATTCAAACGATGTTTACTGAAGCTGATAATTGATATAGCTCCTTAAAACAATTTTTTTTATCATCAATTTTTGCTAATGAAGTTGGCCTGTCAGAGTGGTGAAAGGACAGCTGCTCAGGGCAGTTGACTTCCAATTTGCAGTTGGAACATGTCTCCTCCGGGTATGCAACCACAGATATCCAAAGTTCAAGAATTCTGCTGCTTTGCCAGCAAACTGATCCAGCCAGCTAATCTGTTCTTCAAGATACCATGGTCACATAAGATAACATTCAGAATTCCATTAACCTAGAAGATTTCAACCACTTTTTCCTTCCACCTCACAAATAAAAGTAAATGAGATCAAGTTTTTCCTCACATATTATTCTTGCCACATTTGCCGTGTTTCAGGTCTATTTCTTGTCTGAATCATTAAAGTGCCTTGATGCACAACGGATTAAGTACTTAAATAAATAGTTCACTTTTCCTCTAAATTGCAAAAGTGATTTCAATTTAAGCTGTTCACAGAAAACATTTTAAAAAGGTAAACATCCTATCCATTGTGCAAATACAGGATGTATTTTCGTGGGCCAACTTTCCTAAAAATGTCTATAAATGCCTGCAGTGAAAGACAAAAGTTGCAAAAAAAAATATTTCTTTTTTCTATTCTCATTTTCAAAGACAGGTTTTGGATTCAAGAGACAGAAGCTTGAACTACTAAGAACCAGACTGGCAAGTCAGCGAGGTATTTGCAGTGACCCCATGGCAGAACAGGTTTATGGCAGAGTGAAAAATCCGTGCCTTGCTTAGACTGGAAACACTCCTGGGAGAAAAGAGGAGCAGCTCTAACCCTTAGTTCATCTGCTGCCCAGGAGAAGGAGCCCTGGGTAGCAAACTGCCTTACTCCGAACGCTCTAACAACAGCACTTCTCTAGCAGAGCCTGGCTTTAGAAACAATACAGAAATATTTGTTTAGATACTGTTTATTTCAGTATGAAAGATGCTGGCCAAACATTTCCCTTATGTTATTTTTATGCCCCAGGGCAGTCTCAGATGGGGATTGATGTCATTTGCTTGAAATATTTGCTGTAAAAGAAAAGATGCTTATTTTTTCAGCCAGGAAATCCAGCATGAAAATAGAGAGAGGCTGAACTTAGCACTTCCTCCTGTGGCCAGCACAGCCTGCTCTCTGACTACATGTCACATCTGGTTTTGCCCTGCAGTCTTGCTGCAATTTAGAGTCACATTCACAATTCCTGACACATCTGGAGCCTAAGTTTGAAGCTTATCACCCTAGGCTCCCTACAGAGCTAACTTGGAGAAATCTAAGTCTCTAAGAGGCAGTGCAATCCATGGGAGCAACTTGAACAAACTTTTTTTCTTTCCATCATCTTCACAGAGCAAGTGGACTCCTAATTTGGGAGGGTTATATATCTGTGCTTTGGGTTAGACAGAAGTAAACCCATGAAGCAGCCCAAATCAAGCATTACACAAGTCAAATTCAGACCCACTATGGCCACAACAGGACCTCTTTAACACTATTAAAATAAATCTCTCTGCATGAATCTTTAAGAACAGTCAATAGGAATCAATGGATAAAGATACAATTTCCTCATTTATAATCCTGAGTTAAATCTCTTGGTCAAACTTACCCTCTATTGCTCCTGCAATTCCCATATAATAGCAGTATCCCTGACACAACTATCTAGCTCCTGTCCTCTCCTGGGCTGAAGGCAGCACTAGGTCCCCACCTCCCCACAGCAGGCATGAGAAGTCCCAGTACATTCCAAGACAGGGCTTCCTTTCGGGCCAGGCTCCAAATCAGATGGATGCTTTCAGATGACAGGATCCATACACCAACAAGCGCTTCGTATTTCCAAATAAATAACACAGAAATGCATCTTGTAATGAATTATAGGTACAGTTCAAACCTCACAATTACATCTGCATCTGCTCAGTGGTGTTTGCCAACAGTAAATCATAAATACTTCATCGCCGACTCTAACAGTCACTTCCACAGTAAAAGAACTTTTGTGTTTGGCCTGTCATCATTACTCAAACCACAGATAAGAACAATTCTTCTCTACTTTCTCTAAATACAAGGTTAGGGGTTTTTAATTTAAAAAAAAAAAAAAAGTGTTACAAATCCATTACAATACAAATTCTCACCCATTTGAAAAGGATGGAATTTTTAAATGCAGTATCAGTAGCCTATGCCTGCAAATTTCATTTTTGAAATATCACTACAATACCAAAAGAAATATTTGTAAGTGTTAATATTGAGAGACAGGATCCCTGGAATCAAGACAAGACAAGAAGGAAACTTCTTCCCTGATAACCTGAGTGATGAGGTATTCACATTGTAGCAAGAAACTCCAGGATGAAAAACGCAATGTAGATTTGCAAAAATGCCATAAAAGAATTAAAATTCCATTTCAGGTAACAGAACACAAACACTGACCAGGCAAAAAACCAAAAAAGCGGGGGCAGGGGGGGAAGAGCTGGGAACCAGGGAACCAGCCTTGGCTTGAGCATGTGAAATCAGGCAGTGATGTTAGGTGACCTCACAGTACATTCTGTATCTGTTTCTATATTTTCAGCTCAGAAAATTTTTAATCCAGCTGGTATTTCTAGTGAGATCTACACATTATATTTTTTTTAATTTTTATTTAATATATACAGCTACCTTTGACTAACATTTCTACAGCAATTCAGGGCCACTTTTCTCTCTCTCTAAAACATTAGCTAGAAAAGCAGAAAAGCAAATACTTTCATAATAACCTCCATCATACTATACAAAACCCCCAAGGAATTTAATGTGATGGAGGCTCACAGACATGCAGGGCTGCTTCTCATGTAACTGCCTAGATAGGAGAGACAGGCTGTATAATACATACTCAACAAAGTAGTAGTAAGGATATTCCTGACAAAGCTGACTCAGTATTTATTGCTCTCATAACACTCCTCAAAGTGAACAATGGGATTTAGTTGCTGGTTTTAATAGCTTCTCCTTACACGGAAATAATTATATTACTTCCCAAGTATGCTGCTTTTTTATTTCTCTTTTCTGCTAGCAAACGGGCAACCTGGAAATACAGAGGTCATCTGTAGTAGTAACAGTAGTACAGAAAAGAGCCAGTAACTTGATAGGAAGAAATGGATTAAATCCATAGAGAAACTGGAAGTGTATTGTGATCTAATAGAACCCAATCACTACCTAGTAAATCAGCATAAATAGCCCAAAAAAGGTTACACAACCTAAACATAATATGGAAATACAGAGTTATCCTGCAGAACTTAAGAGTACTGAGGCAGAACTAGATTTTTTGGGATGCAAGGAAAAAAAATCCCCACCTACCCCAGGATACCTGCAGAGGGCATTTTACAGCCTCAGACAGAAAAGGAACGTAGCCAGATACACCAGGGAGCGCACTGATGGAGCAAGGGATCCTTACAAAGGCAGCACAGTGACTAAAAATGAAGCTCCAGGAAAATTTCTTCAGCAGTATTTCTGGAGGATATACAGTATTTCTATGATGTTTCTTTTATTAAAAAGGAAGACAGAAAAAAAAAAAAGACAAAGCAGCAATTTGCCCTTAACCCTTTCAAGCCATTAGCATGTCCTTGTAGTACAGTTCTTGCTCTGCACAATATCAGCAGTTCAGAGTGATGCAATGCAGGGACCTCTCTTTTATTTCCCCTTCTCTAATTAGACTATTTTTTAAAAGCACTTACCAAAATTTATGAAGAGAAAAGATACTGACCACAGAGCTATTAAGTCTGTACTGAAAATACAGTGGCAGAGTCACCTGCTGCACACTGCTGAAAAGAGATGTGTTTCTTTACTAGGACTGTACCCAAAACACAAGGAAAAAGTGATTTAGTATCTCAGAGCCCTGAGCCAATTGCAATAGACGGCTTCTGAGAGCTCTGAAAAGTCACGATTTTTTTTAAGATGTCACCATCACATTCATGCAACACAGCACAGCTTTTGTTTAACTTGACTTGTATGTTTTAAATCCCTTGTTTGTCAGCCATAAAAGTAATTTGTGTAACCATAAATTGTAGTTAATATGGCAATTCCCCCAACATCAGACAGTTTTCATTAAATCTATAGGTTTTCTGTAAAATACATAGTGGAAACGATGATGTTCCACAGTTTGTTTTTTTAATGCATAACAGACCAAGTACATTGAACCACATTAATTATTCCACAAGCTGTACAGGGATATCAAAGAAGCATTTTTATGAGATACAGTTATTATTAAAACATAACCATATGCATATTAATTACAACTGTTCATTAGAGGACAAGGAAAATATTTTTGCTCCAGACCGTGAAGCGATTATCATGGGAAAACAGGTCATTGTTTTTCCAGCCTGCTCTGCCCTGGTGCAGGGGTTACAGTTATTTGCTGTCAGAGGAGAGAGCTGTTTTCTCTAATGGATTGGCATTTCCAGGTCGGATGAGGTCAATCCGTAAGAGCAGTGTTTGGGGGCTGCTGCCACGTTATACAACCTGTGCTGGGCTGGTTCAGCCCCAAGCCATTCAGGGGCTGGAGACAGAGTTTAGCTGACTGCCAGGGAGGAGAAAGCAAGCTCTGCAGAAAGAGATTGATTTCAATAAATGATAAACTCACACTCACTAAACGCCTAACACTTCTAAATCAATTAGAGCAGGGCAGAGATAGAACAATACATCACGTCTGCTAGCAAAGACTTCGAAGCTATTATTTTCAAAGATTTAATTTCCTTTTTTGATATACTTGGAATAATATTTGCTTCCTCAAGACTAAACCACCCAAGTTCAGGGCAGGAACGTTAAGTCACATGAATAGTTTTAACAATTTTCCTTGATACTATTTCTGTGAAGGCAAACAAATTTTAGAAGTACTCAAGCTGTGAGAAAGGTGTGTTCATCTTCTTCCCAGTTTCTGGCTTATATTTTCTGGCTTCATTTAAAAGAAAAGTAGGAAGTTTCCACAGAACTGGGTTATAGATTCAGAATGCCACAAGTCGAAGTGTGACACAATATTCCCTAGATCCAAACAATTTCAACGTTCCAAAGAGGCTGGGCACAGCAGAACTTGGTGGGAAGTCTTTGTTTTCCCTGAAGGGTGGTTTTACAACACGTGTCTTTTAGATGATGACTTGGAGGTTTCGCCCCTTCTCTTTTTGGTAAAGCCTGAACTTTCACACAGACATCAGTGCCTAAATGAAACCACTACCACTGAAGATGGGAAATGTCCTCAAGAAACTGAAAATAATGATTTTTCTACCTTTATCTTTGCACAACAGGCAAAGACCTCAGGCTGCCAACTCTTAATATGTGCTGCATAAAGCACCAGCACCGCCTCAAACACCCATTTCCACCCAATTTCCTCACACATCTCCAAAAAGCTGTTAAGTAAGATTTTGACCTTCTGTTCACAGTGGTGATAGGCCATGTATCTTCATTCAAATATATCTCATCTATTTCTCAATCGAAGCTCTTGAGAATAAATGTTAATTCCAACTCACTTTAAGGGGAGTCAACTTACATTAAGCCAGAAAGATATTCAGGTTTATATAAAAAGCAGACACCAGAAAAAGATAAAAGCCCCATTTCCTGGCACAAAGAATTTACTATCTTCAATAAAAATATTTTCAATAATCCTTCCCTTCTAACATCCTCTATTTTAAATATTTTTGTGCAAAATCTAGAGACCCAATCTGTTACACACTAAACTACACCTCTCAGACTGCACTGAAGAGTTAATACTAAATTAACCCAACCTCATAAAAACTCCCATTTTCCATTCTGCTTGTAATTCTGCAAAGTAACTTCAGTTCCCCAAAGTAAACATCTCAGAGCTACATAAATCACTTCTTAACAAATACACTATCATGTATATACAGCTTACTGTTGCCTCCATATAGCATTTCCCAGGAAGCTTCTGACCTCTGCCTCTTCATCTCAGAAGAGGTGTAAATATTCCTTGAGAAACCAGAGGAGTATTTAAAACCCTTCAACAGCAACCATGAAAGCAAGAATCAAACCAGCAAAAGATTAGCTCTCAAAATGGTACAAGACATGACAAGCCATGTCTTATACTATCTTTTCTAGCAATGGAACTAAAAGGCCAGGGACCCTTGTGTAACAAACAGTCCTCACTGTACATATCATCTTCAGGCAACAAGGGCAAGCCATTTCTAGAAAGGAAATTAAAATACTCCCTACAGGTAACTTAAGATGATAGGCTAATGCTAAAAAAACACCAAAAACCTACAATAAAGTTAAACAGCTAGTATGACTTACTCAGAATTTACATTTGGAGTTAGTAACTGTACTTTTAAGTGATGTTCCAGCACCCGAAAAGATAAAGAAACTATTCCTGAGATGAAAAGGTACAGC
Organism: Jacana jacana; assembly: GCA_013400555.1. Taxonomy (NCBI): domain Eukaryota; kingdom Metazoa; phylum Chordata; class Aves; order Charadriiformes; family Jacanidae; genus Jacana; species Jacana jacana. The sequence goes on from VZTM01032278.1 coordinate 58,817, forward strand.
TGGAAAGGCTAAGCATAAACAAGTTATATTACATAGTTTTAGTGGAACACAGAAATGGAAATATATTAGATTAAGAAAGCAAAGGAACACATAAGGAAAAAAAAGGACTAGTATTTTGCTCTGGAAAAACCCATTTCAACTAAATCTCAGTCTAAAACTACCAGCTCTGAACATGTGCAAAATTCCACTGAAGACAATAGGCCATAGTTATATTTTCAAGTGTTTGTTAGATCAGGGCCTTCCCTCCCAGGGAGAAGTGTTTGCTCAGCAGTCCAATTGCTTACCGCTGGGGAAGATATTACTTCTTTGCTTTGCTGCAGCCACTACGGTCTCTTTTATACCCTTAAGCTTCTGCAAACCCACCATCACAAACGTTCCATGCCATCCAGCACAGACACACTGTCACCTCAATTGGCCCAAACTGTTTTTTAATCAGTACCTCCCCAAATACATTCCCTATCATTTTCAAATTAGGAGCAACATCTTATTTTTGACAAAGAAACATGTGTGATGAGAAATACTAAGTTGGTGATATAAATTGATCAATCTGACACCCAGCATAAAATTAGTTTATGTCAGTGGAACTAAGCCAAGATAACCAGCTGAAACTCTAGTTTACACGCAGATTATGAAAAAACAACAACAGTCTTAAGTCTTCCCTTTCACCTTCTCCCCCAATTTGGACTTAAACAGGAAAAAGCTATATTTTTACCACAAGCTTCCTGAATAAAATATTTTCCCCGAATATATATTCCAATAAAACTATGTTAGAATAAACATAGTGCAGCATGTTAAAAGAGTTATAGCCGTAAAACAGCTGCCAGATTTCAAGTGCACAACCCAGGCAAAACCTTAAGATGCTGTATTGTACACTGTGCCTTAGAGATTTCCTAAATTTCTGAATTATTACATTCTTCTTGTGGTTCTCCCATCTCCCTTGTGCCAGCACTGACCTGTGCATTAGGAAAAAGAAAATAGAAACCCAAAAAAAAGGTCACCACAGTCATAGGGAATACAAGTAGATTCCAGACGTAGAACAAGTATCACACGCAGAGCCTGGAAATAAGGGAGAAAGCTTCTCAATATCTATTTTTTTTCTAAAATATGGATATCTGCTGCCACGGAAGTTGCTCAGTTCATTCAGCAGCAAACAAGTAAGACGTCACAGGAGGGGAAAACAAAACTAAACCCAAAAGAAAGCTTATTGTTTGTGCAAATGGACCAAGATTTCACTTTTGAGGTAAGAATGATTTCATGATTAAAGTACTAGATGGGGACCCTGGAGGTTTGAGTTTAGTTCTTGTCTCTCACAGACCCTTCAGCATGTCCTTAGGCAAGGTGCTACCCTACCTTTTAAACAGAAGCAGTATCTTCCAGCCTCTCACCCCGTGTCTTCTTCATTTCTGCAGCAGACTCCTAAGTTCAGAGCGAGCTGACACGTAGCAGCAGTTGGCATGAAGGTTTCTGGGCCTGGCTTGGGGCACCAGCTTGGAGGTGGTGCAGAATAACCCCTCTGAATGCACAGATACTGCTCCAACATCAACACCTGTAGCATCTTCAACCTGCCAAAGGAAACATGGAAGCAGAAGTTTGAAGTGATCCAGTTCTGGGAAATCACACTACAACGTAGAGTACATACAGAGTTTTGCTTCCTAATCACGAGTAACTCCTTTTGATAAAAGTTCCTCAGTTATGGGAAAAAGACTCAAGAAGGTGGACTGATTATCAAGAGACTCTGTCTCTAAGCATGCTGAGAGCCGAACTTAACTCTGAAGAATATGAATTACCTTCTCCATGTAGTGGCCTCATTAGTCATGCTCACTAAAGATGATTTTCAGTAATACAATGAAAACTGAAAAGAGCATAAATAAATTGAATTTCATATAAGACTGAACACCGTAATAGTTGCACTATTAATCTGATTCAACAAAAACGTGAATTGGGATCTGACATCCCGTGTCCATCGCTCAAAAGCAGCAGTTATTCATCGCTATAAAGGAACAACATCTCTGCTTCAACTTCTAATTCCAGCAGGCTGCCCTGGAAAACTCTCGTGTGTTCTACATGGAAATTTGGGATTTGAACAAAAGACACAGGATTTAATGAAATAGATACGCGGTAAGTTAACAGGCTCTTCAGGATCTACGAAGAATACACAAAATGCAGGAAGACAGCAGATTGACATATTTAGCCAGGAAGATTCTGGCTACATCAACCACGTACCCAGTTCACTTAGTGGTTAAAAACCATTGTCTTAAGAAGACAATATAATAAAATTTATCCTGACCTCCTCTTCTACTAACTGCCCTTGTTTTCTCCTATCTTATGATCTAAACATTTATTTACTTTACTGGTATTTGAACAAAAATTTTAAGCTTCTTAAGCAGAGTGCAAAAGAGCACTCAAAGTATATTTAAAAGTTGAGAAAGAGATGACTAAGTCAAGATTAAATTTCCTGCTCTGAATTTACAGTCTGTCACTGAACTTAGAGGAAGCTTGACAGATGTACTATAGTTCCAGACTTAAATAAGAATAATTTCACTTTTAAGGACAGAAAATATATATTGAAGGTTTTATATATTATTAGACATAGGGGTATGTGTAGATCCAGAACACATTTAATGTGTTTTGTCAACACAGGACTGATTTGTCAGTGTGTGCTGCTGCTCTTTGCATTAACATTAGCATTCTGTTGAATTCGCAAATAAAAATAAGAACTCAAAGCCAAACTCTATTCAAGCATTGTCAAGAAGCTTTGGGGTCATTTAATGTAATGTGTACATCCAACTAAAGTGCATTATTTGCCATTTTGAGTAAAAGCATTACAAGGGGACTCATCAGCTTTCCATTAGGAAATAGATTTAATAGCCTACCTATCTATACTATATGTTATAAAATTGCACTAATATCACTGCAAATGCACTGGAAAGAAACACGAAAGAAGAAAAATAGCCGAAGGGCACTGTTACATCATAGATTTATTTTATTATTTTTCCTTTTGAATTACATAAACTGAAACCAAATGTTGTGGCAAATTTTAAACAGTATATATATTTTAAAAATGCCCTGTAACCTTCTCATTTTAGTTTTGAATGGGAATGAGCTCTGAAATCCTAAAAAGCTCAATAAAATGGGATTTCAGGTCTCCATATAGCTCAAATACATAAGTTTGTTCAAAATCATGTTATTTGAATGGCACTTCCCTGTGTTTTTATTGCAAAAACTGAAAGTGTTTGGCAACTACACATACTAAATTAGCCATACGAAAGGCTGACAAGATGCTGATCTAAGTCACCAGGCACCTTTCTGTACAAGTGCTGTTCAGTTGGGTTTGGTTTGGATTTTCTGTTTCATTTGGACTTTTTTTTTTTTTTAAATACCAGATAATCACTGGCTGTTAAATATTAGTAACAGATTACTTAATTTTCCCTTCAGTACAGTTTAGAAACTATAAATTAAACTGATCTATCCCATAGGAGTCCTCAAACCTAAGAAAAAAGATTCATTCAGAAGCCCAAGTTCACACAGAGTGACACAGAGATCCTAAGAAGTGAACTTATTGAAACTGTTTATGAGCCAATTTCCCGATACTAAAGCCAAGGAAGTGTTTTAGGGGAATTTTAAACCCCTTAATTCATATTATAGATTTACTATAATCTCTTGGAAGAAGAGGTGGAGGGAAAAAGAAGTGCACAAATTATGGTGCACATTAGTGCACAAATCATGGCTGCAGCTGCTCAAGAACAGAAAACTGTCTTTTTGAACAGTTTCCCGTTTACTTGACCAAGCTTGAAATATTCTTTCCCATCTCAAAACATTGAGCTGTACCTTTCCCCTCTTCCACTAATGACCTCCATAAGCTTCAGAATGACCAGGATTGCCATTTCCTTTCCCTCCTTTTTCACTTCAAATCCTTGTCATCTATGTGCATGCATGCAGGCACATAACACCCCCATCCGCTCTGGTCTTACTCGACTTTAGAAACTATTCCAAAATTCTGGAGACAGTGTCTGGGATTTTAATCTGAAAAAGTCATTGAAGCCAAGAAACTGCTGAACTCTTTCTACAGAGATCTTGAAGGAAAAAAATCCTACCAAAACCCCCCAAAACTGTCAAATCCCACATTTTATTTTTTTGAGAATCATTTTCATAAATTCTAACTACACCACTGAGAAAAATTCCTGGTAGTGTGATGACAAGTTCAGTCAGAAGCTGAAAATAGTTTTGGCAAGAAAATATCTTGTAAAGAGCAGACCAGAAAGTTTAACTATCCCTCTTTGCTTCTACATATTGCATCCCTCAACTCTTGCCCTAAACATTGGTAACCCAACCACACCTCCCAAGAGATGGAATAATTATATCTAATATATCACACACAAAAAAATCATACAGATTTAAGGATTTTCCTATCAGTGACAGATCATCTTCATACATACCATTCTGAAACAACAGGAAATCTGAAGTTTCCAAATCTAGGAGATAAAGGACTTCATGCCAACCACTAGGACAACCTGCATTTACTGTGTTTCTGTGAGTATGGGCTGTAGATGTACTAGTGAGGTTAGTGAGGGTCTTTTTTATTACCTTTAGAAATACTCTGGATTCAAAAAAACAAAACAAAACAAAACACAGAAACAAGTTATATTGCATCCTGGGAATTAGGCAAATACAAAGATAAAATTTTCAATTTAAAATATAATCATAGTTTAAGCTTGTTATTAAAAATTGCTGCAGGAGACAGTTGCACTTCAAGCCGCTTCATAAATTTCATTAAAGCAAGGCTCATGATTGCAGCATGTAAAGCAACCAGCTGCTGCAGTCATGAGACAAAAATCTGTTGAACAAACCCTATATTTGTTATTCAAGGAGGACCCCCCTTCAGCAGAGCATCCTAAGCTCTGTACTGTTTCATGGACGACTTGTATAGGTTATTATAAACATGAGCCATTAAGTGAATAAAGCACCTTATTTTTTCATCCCGATGATACAACTTCCTCTATGCCGAATCTCCACAAATGAAACCTAGAGTTTTAGTTTTGCCTTTTTCTTGAAGCAAAAATAAGGACAAAACAGTGAAGCAGCCAGGAACGATGACACCCAGTTCAGCCACAGCACACTCATGTTTTGAAGAATCGCCACATGTAAGAGGCTTCCCAACAAATCAGCTTTTTTGTTAATTAGTCAAATGATGTGATGGTCATTGACTACCTCATTTCAGAAGTTTACACATATACATGTATGTAAAACTAAAATTAACACAAAAGCAATGATTTAAGGGAGATGCATCAATAAACTAAACTATGGTACTGACCTCAGCCAATTACAATTATTTTTCCAATCGGTTTGAAACTTCTAACGTCAGCCCACAAAATACATGGAACAAGCTCCTGGAAACTGCTCGGAGACCAAAGGGTAAGTAACATCCTGCAGGCAGGCAATACAGAATGTCAGCAAAATTAACAGATTTAAAGTTGCTTTAGTCCCCATATACAAACCATAATAGCCAAGTTGAGAGCCCAACAGGTTACCTAAAGGGATACAAAAGAAAAGGAGAAGAGGGGAATAAAAAATAATAAAATCACGTTTACCAAGTTATATCTTCCCAAGAGTTTTCTTTTTCAAGTCAAACTTTCCAGTCAGTGATTAATCAGCTCCAAGCCACAAAACTCACCAAACTAAAGCACTATCTAAGATGTACCAGTTCAGGGACCTGCGTTTGCTCGAATGATAAAAAATATCTGGCACATGCAGAACTGGAAAAATGTGGAATATTTGTAATATCCTGGCAAACTACATCTACCCAATACATCAGAGTAAAACTGTAACTATAATGTAAGTTTGCACCGAGGAATACAAAGATTTCTTTTTCCCTTTATTACATATGCATGCTCTATTAATTCTGGGCTTATCTGTCACCTACAAGTAAGGCACAAAAAAATCTTGGTTGAGACAAGCTGGTGCAGAGAAGGGCAATTTTAAGCTCCCACCAGCACGTTTCAGAGGTTCAGCTTCACTAATTCCATGCCTCCCCACCCCAAGCCCCGGAGGAGGCTCTTTTTTCTGATGCAGGACTCAGAGGGTCATAAGGGTATTGCTTCCTGATCTAAGGGTAGGATGACCTCATCCTTCTGAGCTGTCATACTGTCTGTCAAATCCCAGCAATTTCAGAGTCTCGACAAGAGACAGAAACGCCTTGCAGGCTTGCCAAATGGCCCTGACACTTGCAACTCTTACGAGCACTAATTCAATATTAAAGTTTCAACTAGTTGCATTCTACAGAAAAGGTCATATCTCAAAAACAATTTTATTCTAAATCAGAACACAAGCTGGAAATACTGAGGATTCCCCCCTGCCCAGCCACCACCCAGCAAACAGCAATGACAAAAGGATGCGTTAGCCCCAAGAGTTACAAGTCTCACAGCTGGAACATTTCACAGAAGTGATTTTGAAGCAGGAAGAGAGAATTTAAGACACCTTTTCACCAAAGACACAGCACATCATCCTTCCCATTGGCTCGGGGGAGAGGGGAGGAGAGAACCATGCACTTGTTAAGCATATAAAGGTCAAATAAAAATGTGGATTTTAAGACTGCTGTGGTATTTGACCTTTGCTGCTCATACATGACTTTAGGAAAGAACATTTGCTATAAAATATTGATAAGGCAGGCCTTAAAAAGAGCTTAGCAAAACCTCAGTAATATAATACCAATTATTAAGTATAAATCCAGAAAGGAGAGTGCAGCTTTTGTGCAGAACTGCAGAATGTCTGTAATACTCTTGTCTCTTTGGCAACAGAGGGGACAACTGCAGCTCGGCTGAACATCCACCATCTCACATGGTAGGGCAGCGCATTTTGGACTTTTTGGCTAACCAGCCACCAGGAGATAACAATGAACTGGGAGCTACAAGAACTCTATGTAAAGCCCTGTCCCAAGTGAATAACTCAAGTTAGCTTGATGGCACCTACAGTAGTTATGATCAGTCTTTTACTATCCTGGTAAATATTAAAGCTGCTCTAGCTGAAGTCTTGACCTAAGGGAAAGACACAATTTCAGGTCATACAAATAACCTCTAGAGATACCCTGGTTACAAATCCTATGCTCATCAGCCTGGGTGCACACCAGGGTATAGCTACCAGCTGCCTAGGAAGATGCTCAATGAAGATGACAGCAGTTCTCAATTGTATGTAGGAATTCAATGATTTTGTATACAAGGACTCTGTACCTCACTGAAACAAAGGAAATAACAGATGCAAGCTTACAATATTCCTAATTAGCAAACGTGGTGAATAAAACACCCAAGCGCTCAGAAAGACATTGGCACACAGCAAGCTCTTACGCAAACAAATGCGGGTTGTACCAGGGAAATCAGTCCCACAGGCCCCGCTGGCCAGTCCAGCGACTTCTGCAGAAGAGCCTGAATTATCATTATCTGTGTAAGCATGTCAATGGAAAGAACTTTCTATTTTCCAACCACTTTGAGATTAGCCTTTTTTCTTAGAGTGTTCTGCTAATTGTTTTTTTCTTCACTTGCATCAGCAGGAGACCCAATTATAGCTCTATCTTCAATTTGCAATAACCTCCTTTTTAAATAGCGTAAGTCACCTTTTCACCTTTTATTACAGAGATAGCAGGAAGGTCTGATAGAGAAATAGTGCAAATCCTAAATTCCATTTTTCAGAAATAGGATTTTATAATTGTTGGTCACTTTCCTTGATTTAATTTAAATCACATTTACATCCCAATATGACCTAGAAGAAACTATTTCACAGTCATCATTTTCTGTATGTAGTTTTAGGTTTTTAATTTTGTAGAAACTACCTCCTATTTTTACTGATTACAATCTTCCTTTTTTTGCCCCCCCTCCAGAAGTCCCAGCATCGCTGAATCTATTGTCACACACTGAAAGCGATTTTTTGTATTTTTTTTTTAATAAAAAAGTAGGCCATCTATCCTTGGGCATGCAGACTGTTAACCTTGAAAGCCACTGCATGAGGTTGACTGATACGCATTGGATGCACAGAGATAAACAAACTGGGGAAGCATTTAGTTGGAGTAAACTCCCGAGATGCTATTAGTCATGATTTCACAAAGACAGCTCCCACTTCCACCCAGCAAATGCAATTATGCAATAGAATGGTAGTTCAGCAAAATAAACAACAGCTCAGACCAACGATTTACAGAATGACACGCCCTATCTACTGTAAATATATTTGATAAACAATGATATCAAATCGAAAGAAAGTACTCCTTCATTTTGGAAACCTGAATCACCAGAAAACCATGCAGTTTTCATGATAAAACCAATATTATAATCAGCTAATAGCATAACAAATGTCTTAAAATGGCCTATGTAAGCTAAATCTCTGAGAGATCCGTTAACAATAATTAATGTCATTGAAAGAGAGTTAAGTAGGCTTTGAAAAATGAGCCTTACTGAACTCCACTCAGCACAAACTCTTTCAACTCAAGATAATAACCCCATTGTACTCACTAGAGGAAGGTTAAAAAGGGATAGGACTGAAAACTTTGAGGTGCCTGAGGGACTAGGAGGACAGCACTGCTCTTGCTTTTCAGAGGGTAAATGCTTTGAAATAAGGGCAATCACTAGAACGTGGCTAGTAAGGTTGGCACCTGTTCACTGAAGTAAAAGGATTTATACCTGCCGATAATTTGGGTCTAAAATTACAAATTATGAAAGCAGTGCATTTTTTTAAACTAGTGACACAAAACACCAATGTTTCCTAGCTAGGATTTTGATTTTCTTACAAAAGCCAAATGTGGTCCTGATACTTTCCCTTTCCACCTTTGAGACTGAGCCTGACTGAATAGCCATGACTCTTCTGCCAGCGAGTCAAAGTCCAAGATCAAGAGACCAGCACAGGCTGTTGATAGAAGGAGAACTGTCATCCCAAGCTCCTCGTTCCCATCTCTGATAGGCTGCAATTTAGCCCAGAGTGCTTCACGCAGTAGTTTCTGCTGCCTCCCTGTCCCTTGGGAAAAGGGGACATCTAACCCTCTCTCTACCTGCTGCAGATCTTAGACAGGAGGACAGGGTTGCAACGACTTCCTTCATGTTATACTTTGATTCTGCTGCACTTTCACACCCTTAGGAGGGAAGCACAACGAATTAAAGCACCTCCAAAAATCTGCATGTTTATAGTGACTCAGAAGAAAAAGATAACAGAAAAAAGTCTTAAAACCTAGTTTCTGATACTTATCTTTATCCACTCAGAATCATAACTTAATTGCAGCATTAAAGCAGTAGCTGAGAATAAGTATTTAAATGCATTTTGGAAGACAAAAAGCTAGTATTTTCAACAGGAAAAAAAAAACAACCAAAAAGCCATAATCCACAGTAGGAGCATAATGCACACCATTCAAGCCAAGGACTGAAGAACTCACATGTGATTCCTAGTTTTCCTGCAAAAAAATGAAGCATGTGTCCTGTCACACCTTCTATTGCAGCCTTACACTCTTACACTCCAAACTTGTAGGGACAGATCTGTAGGAAGGAAAACAATCCTGCAGATTCTACCATCAAAGCACTTTGTCATCAGAAGTGCACCAGGAGTACAACTCAAATACACTAAAACTACTTAGAGTAGTGTTACTACTCAGAAGAAAGATTAGTTTAACACTGATATCAACCTAAATTATTTTAGTTGGGTGAATCGCACCTGGGGAACAAGAGGTGCTTTCTGATGCACTCTACTCTGTAAATTACCTGGATTTCTTCTTCTGTTTCAAGATTAAGTAATGTGAAATTAAACAAGGCATGGTCTTTAAACCACACATTTCCCCAGTCATAGCAGGGAGCAGTTGCCAGCAGTCTCAATGCAGTTCAGGTCCAAAGGAACAAATGCTTCAGGCTCCCCGCTGATTCAGGCAAGCACCAGAGCTCTGGGAACAAACCCTTCCTGTTTGCAGGGGCAGTCAAAATAAGCAGCAGTGTTTTACTTGACTCCTACATTACACCTGTTTTCCTCTCTTTGAAGAGCTTTATTTGTATGTTATGCAGAGATAAATTAAATATTATTGGAAACACACTAATAATAATTTCTTGCAGCTGAATTGCCTGTACTCGCTATGGGACCTGAAAGCGCCATGGCATGTGGGAATCAGTTTATATGCATGACAAACCAAGATAGATCTTATATTCCAACCAAAATAAATAAATAAACAAATAACATTTCCACTGCCACTGTCAGTATAGTTAATAAATAATACTTACCACACAGTGGCGTGAAGACAGAAGGAGTCAGCATGGAGAAAGCAATGTGAGTGGCAGCAGTACGACAGGGTCTATCCTCCCATCCGGAACACACACTGCCATCCAACAGCCAAGAGAGAAAAAAACCTATTTCTGCATGATGGTGCCACACTGATTGGCACAGCGCACGCACGAGGAGCCACAATAAACATTATAAACCAGAAAACAGTCCTGGCCCGCTTCATGCCCTCGGGTGTCCTGGAGGCTTCACAGACATCACCCTCCCAACATGACCATCAACTGCATTAACACCCCAGCTGATTACAACAGCAGTCATTACTGACAGAAAGACTTTTCTTGACAAGCTTCCACACCAACTTCAGGCAAGAACAGACACTTTTTACCACCTCCAGAAATGGGCCCACCCAGGACCACCTCAGCACCACCTTCAAACACCTTCATTTAAGGGTTGCCATAGATGAAAGGATTTAGGCTTCCTTTGGGAGAGACCCAACTGGGCACAGCTGGGAGTGAGCACATATGGGCCTGCACTGAAATCAGGAAGGGGAGAAGTGATGACCTGACCTTCTCACCACAGGAAAACAAATGCAAAAGAGGGGCCCCAGGCCAAACAAAGCATGGTGTTTGATATAAAAAGTGACAGGTTTGGGACTACTGTCATGCCTATGGTATCTGTAGCCTGAAGTGAAGTCCATCTGGGGCTGTGAGGTAGCCTGGCCATGACAGGACTAAAATGTCCTCGGGTGGAGCTCAGAGCTGGGGGTGAAGCAGATAACAGAGCAAACCACCCAACTACCCTCCACAGGAGTGTGGAAATCACACCTGTCTACACCAGTCTGTCCCTATGCTTTCATTACAAACAAACAAAACTAAAGTATTTGAGACAGGGCAAAATTTGGGATAGGCCGTATTTTGGCCAAATGAGCAGCCAAATTTGACACAATCAACCAATATTTTCATTTACCTGCAGCCTTTCAGTGAAATAGTTGTGAGTTTCTAGTCTGAGAGACACGGTCTGGCTAACACATCCTCCGCTCTTCAGCAAATAACGACCTAATAATAACATGCTGGTGTAAATGCACCTGATGACATGCAGGAAGCACATTCTAAACAGCACATGTACATAAAAGAGAGAGCATGTTGCTGCCAGCCAGCAAAAAAACCCTTTTTTGTCCAAAAGCCTGTGTTTATGGAGAAGGCACATCTCCGAGACTTCCTGGTTGCTGTAGTAGGGACAACAGTGAAATCCCGACAGCACCTCAGTCACAAATGCTGTGACACGAGCAGTTTCTGTAACTCTAGAGGGTCTCAGCACATCTGAAACAAATAAACTTGGCCATTAGGTAACCTAAACTAGGGATGACTCTCATAAGTTGGTGGTAGCATTGTGGCATATGCAATAAATAGATTAAAAGAGGTGGAAAATCTGCTGAGCCTCAGCAAAGTACTGCCTACGCTGTGGAATCATTGATAGCTACAGACAAGCTGCAGAGTCAGGTAAGCTTATGGGCTTTTAATGTGTGATTAACTTTTGACTTATATCAAAAGAAAAGTTTTGTCCAAGGAATTTCATCCATGAATTTTCAACAGAACTGCTTCAGAACTGATATGTCTGTGTTGTATTTTGTTTCCAAAGCTTCCTGATCCTGTAATTTCAGGTTCCCCTCAGGGGTGCATTTTCTCAGGAGATCTCACCAGGAGATTTTGGCTTGCATAGCACTCCCGTTATTCCACTTGAGAAATTTGGACAGAAATATTTGAGTAAAGGCTCAGTTTATTGTGCACCATGACTAGCACCCTGGGACATGCTTGCATGATGGCTTTAATTAGCATGGCTTGGTTCCTTAGCTCTTGGAGGGGCTCTACTTTCCCTCCATCACACCATGCTGCGCATGCACAATCAGGACAAGCCAAGGATCATGGAATCATAGAATTGTCTGGCTTGGAAGGGACCTTTAAGATCATTGAGTCCACCCATCAACCCACCACTGCCAAAACCACCACTGGCCCATGTCCCTCAGCACAACTTCTACACATCTTTTAAATACCTCCAGGAATGGCGACTCCACCACTGCCCTGGGCAGCCTGTTCCAATACTTGACAACCCTTTCTGGAAAGAATTTTTTCCTAATACCAATACGAACCTCCCCTGGAACAATGTGAGACCATTTCCTCTTGTCCTATCGCCTGTACCTTGGCAGAAGAGACTGATGTCCCCCGGCTACACCCTCCTTTCAGGGAGTTGTAGAGAGCGAGAAGGTCTCCCCTCAACCTCCTCTTCTCCAGGCTGAAAACCCCCAGCTCCCTCAGCCGTTCCTCACAAGACGTGCTCCAAACCACTCGCGGCTCGGGATACCCTCCAGCACCCTCCTCAATGTTTTTCTTCTGTCTGAAAAGCAGCGTTCTGGGAAGAGAGACTTGTTGAAAATCCAGAAAGTGCCAACAGGCCAGCTGCCTCTCCATTTTTTCACTTCCTGGGTCAATGGAGCTCCGTTATATCCCCAGGCCTTATTTATCAGTCTTCAAAAGCACTGTCCCAGGCTGTCTGTCTGCTGCTTTCAACAGCCAGCACATCAGAAATGCCAGCAGGCAGTAGCTTCAGAATGCTGCCAAAAACGCTCGCACTCACGATGTCTAAACAAAAAACCCCAGCCCTCAAGGTGAAATCCTAACCATGATGCTGTCAGTCTTGCATTCTTTATCTGAGATTTAGCAGGTGTGCAAGCCTCTGTTTTTGAACAGGTGGGAAATGTCATCTTGTCATGAGAGATTCGATGTATAACACTCTAAGGCTCTATAGCAGCGGTTTATGTATCTCACCGTTCATAAGCTAACAATGAGATGGAATAGCTTGTGCTATTCTCCGAGCCATAATTTAGTTCGTCAGTTACTGGCAAGTATATTTCAGTGTTGCACCCCACATACATGTAAAAATATCACACACGTTGTATTGTTAATAATAGGGTTGTAAGTCATTCCTGACAATTAAATGTGCACTACAATTAAATCTCTTCTGACCGTAACGCTGTTCCTGTTATGCCATTTTACTCCTGCACACTGAAAAGTACAAATAAACTTCTATCCAACAAGAAAACATAATGAGGTATACTCGCTTGGGTTTAAGTGCTTCTAAACATCGTTCTTTGGAAACACAAGCTGGCATAAAAATACATGATATAAAGATTTCACATCAAAAAAGTGGGTTTTTTCATTGTTTATCTTTCTTGAAAAATATGCCCATGGTTTCCAGTTATATTCCAGTACTAGATCTTTTGTCTAATAGATATTTTGAGCTTTGGCAGGAAATTTTAAACTGTCATTTCCCAGTTGGGAGAATCAATGAAATTATAGTACTATCAGAACAGCGTATCTGAATTCACACCCTCAGCCAGCGATACTGCTTTATTATTTAAACTATTATTTAACATTCTGTTGGGTTTGTGTTCATAATTTACTTTCTTCCCATACTGTTGTTAAGCTGGCTGCTCTAGCAAAACCCAGGAAATCAGTAAAAAGACAAGATTTTGAGATCAACACTCCTTTTCAAGGGATAGAATAAAGAGAACTACTCATTTCACTGGACCTAATACCAAGCCTTTCTTTCCAGCAGCTCTGGTCCTAGGTATGTCAAAATTTCTGGTTAGCTCCCATTTGAGGAGGCAAAAGTTACTTTCTAGAGGATTTAAGCACTTTTTCTTTTTTTCTTTTTTTTTTTTTTTTTACTTGGTTTCTATGCACTTTGACCCCACACTCTGTAAAGATGAATTCAAACCAAAATAAGCAGGGACAAGGAATACTGGAATGATGGAGGAGCTATTGTAGAAAGTAAAACCTTTGGCATCCTTAGTCTTAGCAAATCAAAGGCTGAGAGTGTTATTTATAGAGGGCACTCATATCACACTGGAAAAGCGAAAACAAACCCCCCCAGTACTACACTTTGAAGAGGGAGCTGGAGCCAGTTGTGAAAGGAACTAAGATGTTGTGGCTGCCAGTTATTGCCAGCAAATAGATTTTTTTTGCCCAACAAGACTTCTTAGAGCTCAGTTTGTGCCTTGCCGTGAGAGAGGAGGGTGGGAGATGATGGTTATGGAGGGGCCTGAGCCAGAGTCTTGTTTCAAGTAACTGCTCTGCAGGACAAGAGCCAGATGATGCCTCACCACTCAGGTGTAGCCTTCCAACAAAACGTCCTCTTTTTGTTCTCTAAATTGCATTAATTAGCCAGTCTTGCCTTGCAGGTAAAATCAGTTAGTCATTAAAGCCCAGCGGTAGGAATCGTAAGGCTGGAATCTCTCTTAACTCTTTCAAAACTTTGTTGTGTTGTTTCCTGATCTTCTTCTGCAGCACTGGAATCACTATTTTGCTGTCTCTCACAAGGGAGACAACAGATAACTGATGGATTATTGAAATCACTTTCTGAAAACTCTCCTGGCACCTATCTGCACCTGTAGATGTCCAAACGTATTTAAAATCTGGCCTTCAAGTCCTCCAGGTTGGTAAAGCATGGCTAGAGAAGCGCTACAGAGGTGCAAAGTATTATCTCAGTTATTAAGTATACACGTTGCCTTGGATACAAGTCAGGCTAAATTATGCTCTTCTTTTTTTTTGTCCTATATGCTAATAGGCTTATGCAAATTAATTAATGAAGGAATTGGGCATACTAAGAGAACTACTTGAACGATGCCTGAAGGATTACTTGTTTTTTGACTTCGTTTGCTTGAAAAATTGAAAGGAGGCAGAAAATACCAGGTTGTGTGTCTGAGTCCTTAAACTATACAAAAAAAAAAAAAGTAGAAAAAAGTGCCTTTTTAGTTGTGTACAGAAAAAAGGAGAGTCACCAGAGAGCTTTTTCAGCATTCCATGTTATTCCCATTGCTAAGGAAAATTTCCTTTGTCTGTGCTCAGCAAGGCATCCTCAATAATTCCTCCACAGAAGGATGGCATTACACATCGGTGTCAAAACAATCAGATGATAATCAACCAGAAAACCGGTATCTGAAAAGTTTTCCCAGGGTAGCCCCTGATCTCTTTTAGGAACCTGGAGGAACGATAGCAAGCCTGCACGATTACTCTTGTCCCAACACAATTTCCCTCGAGAGGCAAAACAAAAAGAAACATGAGTAAAACTAATTGTTGGGCTTGGATGTCGTTGGGATAGGCCTGAGCTTACATCCTGATCACTCTCCATTGCACTTCCTAAAAGACAAAAAAATCTCCCCACAAAAGGAGTAGTAAATGTTCTTTACTGTCACCTCTACTTAGGACACCCTAAAGAGAGCAAGAAATAAAGAAATCATCCATATCTCTGTACTCTGTAGCAGATTTCATCCTCTCTGTAGTGCGTGTTCATTATCAGTCCGTTACACGCGCAGCTCTGTGGCTCTCGGTGCCACTGCTCGCAAACCAAAGCACCGTTCATCACGAGAGGCAGCAGAGTTGTCTCTCTATAGGGCACAGTAGGTGAGAGCATGCCATCTAAGTTACGTTGTAAGATTTCTTATTCTTTTCCAGCAAAGGTTTACCTGCTCTCATCATGTAAGTTTCAAGCAGCCAGCCAGCAGCTACCTCTATTGTGCCCTTTAATACAAATCAAATACTCTACAAATACTACATTTCCTGAGGGAGTTTGTAATCATGACTGTGCCAGATTTCACAATACAATAAAAGAAGGGGA
This sequence comes from Jacana jacana, assembly GCA_013400555.1. Lineage (NCBI taxonomy): Eukaryota > Metazoa > Chordata > Aves > Charadriiformes > Jacanidae > Jacana > Jacana jacana. Next base: position 74,720 of record VZTM01032278.1, read on the forward strand.
GCTTTGGTCTCTTCCTCCACGCAAAAGGTCTTCTGCTCCAGCACCACCTCGCTGACCTCCATCCTCCAGCAGCGTTTCGCCACCGCCACGCCAAGAAATGGGGCTCGTCCAGCGTGACCCTGCTCTGACACCTTCCCGAGAAGGCAGCTCCCAGCTTACCTTAAACTTACTGCTTTCCCCTCTCCATTTTGTCGGATAGTCACTAATGACCTTATGCTCTGTGCTTCTGTCTAATTGCTTTTTAAAGCCATTTGCACTTTTGCCTAGTGTTAAAATATGCATGTTATTGGTCCCAGTAGCATTCCTCTAGTAGAAAATTTGATATGGAAGACGGTAGACCAAATTTTCATTTTATCTATGCTTAAGTATGGTAAAAATAAGAAAAAGGAAAGACTACGAGACCCTTTCTGTTTCCTGAAGGGATGCAGTGGGTGCCTTACACTATTCCACTTGTAATATCCACTTAGAAAATACTTTGCCTCCCAAAAAGGAGATGAACCTTGTATGCTTTACCCTCCTGTTCCCCCTCCATGGCACTTCTCTGCCGTATGAGAATTCCTGAGCACACTTCCACCACCTTTAGTAGAAAGGTTATTTCCCAAACAAGGCTTTGTTTCCCTTTTTGAAGCCATTTGTTTTGGCACACAGTTCCTGCCTGTTCCAGAACCAAGATGAATGCCAGTTTGAGCAAAGATCAGTACACGTTCCCCCTCAATCACATCCTGTAACCCAACAGCATCCCTGGGCAGAGATGTACAGCTCCACTGCATGCAGAACTGGTCTGTCATCTCCACATCTGGATGCAGACACAGCTGATGCACTTGGGATAAAAGCACACCTTTCCCATGGCATACTTCCTGACATTTTCCTCCCTTACTATAACGGATTTCAAGAACATTATTTTCCTATGCAAACTCCTTTGTTTCCCAAGATCATGAGGTTTTCTGGTGTAGCATGTAGAGCTCCTGCAAGCAGCTTCTCTTTGTCATTACATTTGTGAATAATATATGTGTCTGGCTATTGTGTTAACAGCGTTTATACCTTGGCTTACAGTTACATCTCACACACACACAACCAAATTCAGTCCACTCACATGCCAGTTCACTCTTTTGGTTATTACCATCTTTTCTATTTTCCCTTAGCAATGTGCACAGCCCTCAGGAGGAAGTCTGTATATGGGATTTCAACCCAAAAAATGTTTTTTAATCTTGTTCCTTCTTCACCTCCTGGATGAGAGCCCACAAAACAATCTGAACATCTCCAGCACCAGTGCGTGACCCCCTACACTGGCCTGTTGAACATGACCACAACTTTACTTCCTCTGGAACCTGCCAAAACAAGTATGATGCTGTGGTGTATAAAACTGCAAGCAATTCCCTCTTTCCAGCAAATTGAGAACCTCAAAGAGGATACCATTTCTTTTCAGATAGCTCAGGTTTTGCTCACAAGACCTTAGCTTTCATCTTGGCTAGCAGTGAATCTGAAGGAACAGAAAACACTGAAGTATTGCAGTATGTCTATAATATGGAAGACACATTCTGGTGCTTCTTTGATGTCTCGTGAAAGAAAACTGAAAAAATACAAATGCAGTGTCATTAAACACATTACTAATCCAGCAGGGATGGAGAGGTTCGTGCTTGATACATTTTTGCTCAATAATACTTCAAGCTATGATTTGTAATCTATTGAGAAAACTGTTGTGAAAAATGGCTTTCAAGATAACAACAAATTTTCAACTTTCTTGAGTGAAATTCAGATGACAATTTTTTACCACCATTTTGAAACATCTTGGAGTGGCAGTTGCTGGTTAGAGAACAAAAAGCCAAATGGTATGGTTTAGATGTACAGAAATGGAAGATAATGATGCACGAAATAAGTGGAGAAGAATTGAGGAAAATACCGGAAAGTGGAAGTGCAGAAAACAGTTTGACCCACCAGTGAGCCTCGTCCTATTTCTATGGAAATGAGCTCATTACTGCTAATTTTTTTTTTTTTTAAGCTCCTGGTTGATTCGTGAAGTGCTTTTTGAATTCCGATAAGGGCTTCATGAATCACTCAAAAAATAAAACATTTGAACAAAATATCCAGAGTCAAATGATTACCAACTCCCCTAGATTAATCAGCTGTCTGAGTACTTTATCTAACAGAGCATGCAGGAGGAGAGCCAGCTTGTTCCCCTGGTATCATAAGTCTATAATGTTTCATTCTGCAAAGAAAAGGGATCATGCTTCTGAAATTTAATTCAGGACGGTTACTCCATCCAAGAGCCTATATTAAATAGGAAAGACATCTTTGATTTTTTTCCCCTGCTGTTTCCATGTTTGATCTGATTTAGAAATCAGCATCATGAGAATTGGCCACAGAATTGCTTCTCCTTCCTCAGAAATAGGAGCATCTGTGGTTTTCATACAAACGGCGCTTCCACATTTGTAACCAAGTCAGCATTGGCTGCGGGCGCCCCTAAGCAGGAGAGGGAAATGCCCGAGGGCAAAACCACAAGTTCTTCTTAAGCCTTCAGGAAGCTGAAGTAAAAATCAAATACAGCAATGGATTTAAATAGCATGTGAGATTTATGTATTTTAGAAACCCAGCCATTTTCAAGGCTGTCTAGAGACACGACAGGGTACACGTCTATGACACTCAGCATCGTTCCGTTAAAAATACGGCTGACTTTGCGCGTTACACGCACAGCATGTGCACTGAACACCTCCTATTAATTCTCTAAGCACTTCAAAAAGAACGCCCTGAGCAAATTCTGTGAGACTCTAATTTGCCTTGTACTAATTTCCAAGGTGTGTGTAGGTCATGAGCATTCTGCAGCGTGGACCTTGGAACAATGCACACGCTAGAAATGACACAAAATACATCTAATCCTGTTGCACCCAAGCACCTCCTGTCTCTTTTGCAAAACCTTTCGCATTTTAGAACTGACTCTATATATCAGCCTTCATAGGCGACAAATAGAACAGAAATAGCCAGTCCTCACCAGGCTCGCAGAGGCCGTGCTGACCCGAGAATCTGCATTCTTTAAACAGCTACAGGACTCTGCACCAACTGTAAGCAATGAGTTAATTGACGTTGGAAGTGCTGAGTATTTGGATTAGCTTTTAAAAAAATATTACCTAGAGAGGGATGAACACACACACATCATTCTGCTCTTCTGACAGACCTCAGATGATTCTCATTTTAAGACTAACGGGAGGGTCAGAGATAAATTTCATGACAAATTACATGAGGAATTACACTGGCGTAAATAAGAAAAAATTTGGTTTATATGACTTCACTGGAGTAGTACAGATCTATCCTGATTTAATTTTTATAGAATTTAGAATTAATTTTGGAAGGAGGTTATAAAGTTATAAAGCATTACGCTACTCAGTTAATAATATTATTAATAATGCAAAGCCAGTGCTTTCGTTGTATATAGTCCCATACGCTCGGGCAGGATGTGATACACAAAAGCTGCTTTGTTAAAATACTTCCAAGGTTCTCTTTTTGCATCTTGCTTTTCCCCACTTCTTAGGGCATCAACAGCATAAAGAAATCCGCATCTGAAGAAAAACAAAGGCAGAGGATTGATGTGGATAAGGAGAATATCTGAAGTTACTTCTCATAGCTGTGCAATCTTACGACAAAGTTGCCGAGGTGAGTGCAGCTTTGGAGTGGGAGTCTGCGGGCTCTGCTTATGGAGCACAAAGGGAAGGTCCAAAAGGCCTCTACTACCCAGACCTTACACTCACAGGCTTCTTAATTGCATCACGATTTATGACTTTATTGATGTCTCATTCATTTCCTATCTCCCCCAAGGGAAGGCTATGGCATAGGGTGGAAGAACAATTTATTATTTCCGATTATTTTGAAAAAGATAAATAATAACAAAGATGATTTTCTCTTTGTTATTTATTTCCCAGTACAGTTGGGAGTAACGCTACTTCTTCCTATTCATCTCTTTAAATTCAAGATGATGAAACCCCTATTCAAAATAAATTAAAATATATTTTTAATAGTAGCATCATTACAAATGAACAAAGATCATTGCTCCCTTAAGCTAGGTGCAAAACAGACCCACGCCAACAGGTAGCTGTCACTCCAAAACTGAAAGGACAGGTGAAGCACAGCAAAATGATAAAACCCAGAAGTATCTTGTTAGTGCTGCCAATCAGAAATAGGGAAAAAAACCCACTTTCTTTATTTTAATTATTTATTTGGGATTATTATAACACAGAACAAGAGGAGATAAAGACAAAGAACTCAGAACTGAAATCTCTGGGAAGAAGAGATGATCCTGGGAAGGAAATGGAGAGTTTGAGGTGGAAATCCTCTAAGGAAAGCTGCTGGCAGCAGCAGTGACTCAGCACAAGGGAGAATTCCAGAGAAAAGCCCCAAAAATGTATTGCCATTGCATCTCAAATCAGGCTGTGCTCTATGCTCCCTCTGAGACTTGTGGTTTGCCAGAATTAGCCTCTTTCACAGCTTGAGAGAGACAACCCCAGCTCGAGTCAGACTCATCATGGAAACCCACAAAGAATTTAAGAACGTACTTAGAATATTGAGTGTTTTAAGTGTTTGTAATTCCATAAGCACATTAAGCATAAAAAAAAGAAGAAAAAAATCAGCATATTGTATTGCTTCATAACTTGCAATGTTGAGTTAGAAGTTTGATTTACGGATTGCACAAGTGCTATTGAATTGACAAAGGTTCCTTCTTTCCTTAGAAGTTCTTCAATGATAAGTTCCTTTGTATAATTTTAGTTTAAGGCTAAGAATTATGTAATGCAGAAGATCCCAGTTATGCCGCTTGTAGAACATACAAGGCTCGCTCATTACTATGGAAAACAAGATATTCCAGTTCTGGATCATTAATTCTTCGTCCCTTTTTCTCTCCAAGTCAGAATCCAAACAGGAGGTGAGCTCCCATGGGAACCAGAGCTTTGGCCAAGCAAACTGGTTGTGACATGGGCTCAGGCTGAAACACTCATTTTGCTCCCAATGGTGGCATTTACTGTCCCTGAAGGGGGAAGGCAGTTGCCGTAATGCAGGGGTCCAAACCCACTCTTTCCTGATGGCTACAAGTATTCTTTAGCATTATGGCTTACCAGCCTTTACCTCACTAGCCGCACAGCACTAGGTTGGCTTATTTGGAATTACTAGGTTAAGAGACTTGATGCAAACGAGTAAATGGCTTCCTAACACTCCTTTTCTAGGCCAGCAAGTGTTCCCTGGACACCTCCCGGTTACAACGTGTATTGGAAGAGGTGTGATGCCTGGGTAAAGCAGTTTGTGTGTTACAATGGGGTTTATGCTACGACATTTGATAGCTCTGCCACAATTGAACTCTGCTCAATACAGAAGTTTTGGTTGCTTCAAAGAATATTTTGTTTTAAATAGTCTGTGCTACATTACCATGCCACAGAAATAAAACAATAGAGCTACCTATTTTCCCACTGTCCGCCAAGATAACACTACTCATGTGTCCCTGAAGAGCAGCCACAAAACTTGGCCCATCCGCAGTGTTCAAGTCTACATCATGCTCTACAATAAGCCCAAAACTCCTTATTAAAAAAAAAATATTTACAGAGAAGCCTCAGTGGTGCTTCCTGGCTGTGTGTACGCAGCATATCATTCTTCCAGATTCCCCTTTTTTCCCCCCAGGATAAACACGTTCATGTTTACAGTTTAAAAAAATCATATAACAATCCATGGCCAGTCGATACAAAACCACCAGAAAGATAATTTCATTGATCCAAATACACAGACCTGATGAAGTCAATGCCCCAAGTGACTAGAAAGACCAGGTAAACCAGTTCTCAAGCAGTTTTTCCCTGTTAATTGTATTGTGCCTTCTCTATCCTCCTTAGGAACCAAAAAAATACAGCACATTGTCAGTCTGTGCCCTTCCCCTTTGTGGATTAAAAAGCTCTGCTATAGTGTATTTACACTTCTTAAACAAGCATGCCGAATTAAGAGCATTTACTCAAAACCTTTTCTTCTGTGATACTGATTAACAGTACTTTCATCTAGAAAATTTTAAACACGTTTTACTTTTCATCATGTTAATGTTGACAGACCTCCTTTATCAGTACTTTCATTAGCAGCAGGTAAGGGAGGCAAAGGGAGTGTGACACGCTAATACTTCGGCTTGATTTCAAGTCTGCTTGTGAGACTTCCTCTCAACTCAGAGCTGAAATTGTCTTCTCTCATACATTCCCAGGATTACTGTTTCATGTAAATGTCATTTTTGCTGTCCAAAACATTAAAAAACCCCCACACCAGTGTGATGTAACGACTGTCTCTCTGTGAGAGACATGAGGGAAGCTGTACGCTTTTGATCAAAGACAAGATCCTGACTTCAAAGTAACACCTCATCTGTAAATATATTACACAGTGCTCTTCCCAAAGAAAGGGGGATTCCTTGATTTCAAATAACCTCAGGCTAATACCAGGGGATTTGCCCACATTCGCAGAGTTTAATCTTACTCCTCTGAATACTTACAGAAAATTAGACAAAAAGACTTTAAAGACTGTGGGTTCTGGCCTCCTCTTATTTGTATGAGTCTGGTGGAATGTAGTCCAACACTTCACTGGAAGAACACACAGACTAATGTGGTCTGAGAGAAGAATGTGGAAAAATTACAAATTTCAGAAGCATCAGAGATGTCTTTTTAAACTTAACTCCTCCCTCCAAGGACAGAAAGCAGTGGCTATTTACCTGCAGGTGCTCTACCACCAAATGCACTGGGATCTGCTACTATTTTTGTATCACCGTTAGAGATGTTTCCATTATTTCTTCCATTCCTGCAGTCTAGAAAAGCAAACCAAGATTCCAGATCCTCTTCAACTGCTTTGAAGATGTTGGGGAAGGATATTAAGTTATTTCACAATACGTTAATCAGCATGGACCACACTGTTATCCGATCATGCTAACAATATGAACTATTTAAGAGCCAGCTACAAGGCTAATTATTGCACATGCAAAGAAGGAATCTTGAGTGGGCAGAGAGGGGTCAGGACAACCATCAACTGACGGTACAACCAGCGGTGCAGGTGTGCAGATACCACCCTACTCTGCGTGTAGGCAACAGGAAACAGCGTAAGACCTTGAAATCATTGACACTGTTTTCTCCAGAAGAAAATAAAAAACATAATTCAGTGATCTAGGCATGGTTTATCAAACTAACTTCATTACATCTTTTAAAAAAATCCATGTGTGTGAAAGAATCGAATTTTGGTTTGCAGAATTCTAATGGTTGAGGTTATTTTAAAATTTCCTTTGTTTTACTAAATCTTCTTCTATCTTTAAAAGTGGAAACCAAAAAATTCCATTTAGCTAAAGTCAATGTTCAATATGCTAGAGAAATGTAGAAGTGGTTGTTTCTAATAAGGGATTAAAACCTCTTGACCATTAAAGACTGTTAATAAGCTGAAATAAGTCTTTGTTTCTGCCATCTTTACTCCCAAGGTGTGCATCTCCTCAGTTTCATTAAATGGATTTGCTGCAGCAAATGCATTGCAAAAAGTGCTGAGTTCCTTATAGAATCGCAGAATACTTTGGGTTGGAAGGGACCTTAAAGTCCCCCCAGTGCCACCTCCTGCCCTCAGCAGGGACATCTCCCACCAGAGCAGGTTGCTTCAAGCCCCCTCCAACCTGGCCTTGAATCCCTCCAGGGATGGGGCAGCCACAGCTTCTTGGGGCAACCTGGGCCAGGCTCTCACCATCCTCACACCAAGGAAGTTCTTCCTAATATCTAATCTCCCCTCTTTTTATCCTATTCCTACATTTCCTGATAAAGAGTCCCTCCCCAAATCCTCCTCTGGATTTGAAATGGGTCGGTTCTTCCCAGGTTCCTACACCAGTATTTTCACTACCAAGCAAAGCATAATGCTTAGCAAGAAATTTGCAGCAAATTAAGGCAAATTTGTCCCAAATAAGGTGGTTCCCATCCTTCCTCTCCCAGCACGGCTAATCTAAAATAAAACCTTTCTCAATGTGAAGACGCAGACTGTGAAGCAACTTTGTTGTTAAAGGTCTGCTGGAGAGTAACAGCCATGGAACAAACCAACACAACACAGGCAAATAACTCCTCCAACATTCATGTAACATGTGAACCTACAAAGATGTTCTCAATTTACATGAAACCAGACCAGACACTTTCCAGAACTTGCACTGTAAAGACCTGACAGTCGCTGTTTGTGCCATTAGACAGAATCCATAACCTTTAATATGCTTGGCTGCATCTTGCCATCTCTAGACTCTGGTCTTGCAGTGAGACTCCCACAACTTCTTGACGGGTGAAAAATTAAACAGTGTAGCAGGCATAGAGGGAATTTGCAGTTTGTACAAGTTCAGACTTAACTGAAAAGCTAAAGGCATACCTGGAAACACTTTTAAAACATATAAAATTCATGAATACTTTTCAGTTTGCAGCTGAGACATAAATATGTGTAATGAGCATGTAACAGACATCTTACCTCTCCTGCGTGGATATATATCTGCTGCTTCACTCTCCCCTGGAAGGAGAGTGATTTAATGTGCTTTGCTTGGTAAGCCACCCTCCAGCAAAATAAATTTGATTTCTGCTGCAATCAAAAGAATTTAAACAAAATCACCTACCAGCTCTCCCTAGGTTCGTTTATCCAGACGTCTATTACAGGCTTTATTTTCAATACAGAGAAATTAAACACGGTTTGTGTATCTAAGGATAGGTGTGAAGACTAGTCTTAGACGGGCACATCTCTCACATGCATCATATTTCCTGAGCCCGAGGTTCTACGCAGCTCCCTGTGAATGAGTCACTTCCCCAGTTGTGCTCCTTGGCGAAGGGCTGGCAAAGGAAGGAAAAGCAGGGGATTCTCTGTGTCCCGGCCACTCTCCCACCCTGCCCTGCACATACCGCGGTCAGAAGTTCCGAGTACATCGGTCTCCAGCTGAACAAGGAAAAAGGACGGCAATGTGCTACGAAGCAAAGCCAGCTTTTTAAAGAGATATTTTCATTCTATGCATGTAGTTGAAGTTTTAAATAACTGCTCCAGCAAATCTGCAGGCCCAGCCTTGGTGATCGCTTGGCAGCAGTGCAGAATCGCAGAGGTGCCAGACATCCTTAGTCTCCCTTTCCTTCTGACATGGTATGGCTCACTCTGCATGCATCACATGTGGTGCCTGAAAATCATTGCAAAACACACCCTTTTGCTCAACAAGGAAGTTTTTAGCCATCCTGCCCTCTACACAATATTCAAACCATCAAAAGTAACCTTCTGCTATTAACTTTTGTCCTATCGTCTCTCTAACAATGGAATCTGGATATTTTCCACGGAAGAGAAATTGGAAATTGTGTTTCTTAATTCAGACACACCAAACCTGCACACTTCTTCATCCAGTCTCACAGCGTCACGTGAACGTGATTTTTCACTAGTGAAGGAAACTGTCAAGCAATCACCAAATGCTTGAACAGAGCAGATCACAACTATCTTTTTCCATTGATACACTACTGTCATAATGCCAAAATGCTAAAACCAAGGACATCTTGGTGGATATTTAATGAGGAGAACTACCTTCTTTTTTCATCTGCATTACTAAACAGATTATTTATTCCACTCTATCCACATAGATAATTTTAAGCAGCATTTCTAATCAATTTTAGACAAGTATGTTGCAAATCTTATTTCCCATTGAAACTGTACAACATTCAAAACTGCCTAAACTTAGCAGCTCCTGTCATTAGACATGTTCACAATTTTTCAAAAATCCTCACGGGGTGCTCAGAAAACACTGATTCTGCAAGGGTTTCACAGCACTGCCTTCATTTCAGCAAATGTACAACTTCAGGCTGTACCACCATGCGTTTCCCTGCGGAACAAGGGAGACTTACCTGTCCTGAGAGGTCGGAGCCTGGCTCTAAACCAAGGGATTTCAACCCAAAATCTTGCTCTGGGATTCTCAAGATCTGGTCCCTGAAAATGAATTAAAAAAAAAAAGACATCATCATCATCAAGGAAATGGGAGTCAAGGCTCTCAGACTTGCAGGATCCTCCATCCACGGGAAAAATACCCTCTGATATCTGGGAAACTGTCTAGGATCTGCAGAACCTGGAGGCTGGGAAGAAGCCTGTGAACACAGAGTCAGTCAACTCAGTTTCCATTCTGAAAACTAAAGCTGGAGTAGGCAGGGGTTTTGTTTGCATGAGTGTTCGTTTGGTTTTGTTTAATACCTATTATTCTAAATGTTCCTCCCACAAATTTCTTAGCAAACCTGGGTAAAGTTGTGATAAATTAATTTCCCCCAGAATATATCTGCCAAAGTGTGGGATCTCTCCTTCAAGGAAAGACTCCGTGTTGGATAAATAAAGTCACTGACGTGATTCCAAATGGAGCATTTAAGAATCGGGCTTCCATTGCCAAGGAATTCAATACCAGCCAAGTGATTTTCCCCACCTCTCACACATCTCATAGTCCATCTCACTGTAACAATGAAATAAGAAAGTACCTGATGCATTCCACAAGAATTCTGCATCTGTTTTCACATAATATTTTACCCCCAGTTTGGGTTACAATTTAGCTTAATTGTGCCAAATTATCAGCAGGCCATCTTTTGCCTGAAATCTTTTTTTTCTCTCTCCTGTCATTTTTACAGGCAGCTCAGCAGATAATTTTATGCTACTGCAGTCACACAAGGCAGATTCTAATATTGATCTGAATTTTCTCCTTGAATATGATTTGCATTCTTAGCCTGATCTATTTTTTTTTTCTTCTCATAGAACATGATTTACATTCTTATGTCTGGCTGCTTCATTTTAAAGCCATCTTGAAAAAGTCTCTTTCTAATCATCCTTCTAAATTCATACGGGAATAACTCTTCCTACCGATGCTTAGGAGAGGAAAATCTCAAATAAATTGATGCTATTCTTGCAGACTATAATGACTGGGAACTGTATTTGTTGATGGAAATTAGAGACTTTTTTATAGCTTACTAATAATCTAGCTCTGGGACAGCTAATTACTAGCGATTGTTAGGTCTGAATACTGAGGAAGTGCATTCAATCTCCCGGCTGGTCTAAATAGGAACAAAATAGCAAGATCAGCCAAAGACCATCCTGGTGGCATCGTAGTCTCCAGTATGAAAACTTCTTTTGCACAAAGCAGAAGAGATGCATTCTCCTTGGATTCAACACAGGTAGGTTGGGGAAAATTCATTTTCCTGTAACGACGGCCTATTTCTTCTGCCTTCCCTTCCATTGCACGTGTACAGGAGGGGACAATCCCTCTGGTGAATGACCGTGGCCCCACTCTTGGTGGCCTTTTGAACACCTTTTTACTTGCTTTTAAGGCTACCTCTTCTTCCACGAGACACAAAACTGCTCTGTTCAGATGATACAACCCATCACATCCAATTATCAAAAAGGAAGGGGGAACTAATAAAATTAAAGTGCTTAAGCCTCATAAATTTTGCCCAAATTTAAAAGTGTATCTGGGAGAAGGATCAGTGATACTTACGTTCTCAGTTGTTCTTCCTAAGTTCACTCCCTTTGCTATCTCTGTTTCCAAATGCATCTACTTTAAAAAGCACTGCTTTAAAACTGGAAGAGGGGAGATTTAGATTAGATACTAGGAATACATTCTTTACTGTGAGGGTGGTGAGACCCTAGAACTTCCTAGGCCTTGTATATTCCCAAACAGAGCTGAAACCCAAAGTCAACACCTTAGAGAACTTACACTCCATACACAGCAAGTTTAAGAGACGTAGAAAACTTTAAGGGCTGATCCAGAAGAGAGGCAAATCACTCTCTAGAAAGGCCTGAATTGCCTTCTGGAGGCATCTGTCTCGTTGATTGCACAAAGAGTGGGAGATGATCAGGCTCCAAATGTGGGCAGTTTGAAGACACCTCTCTACCTGAGCCTTCTTGGTCCTTTGCCAAATTAATCTCTTTTTAGGGAGATTAAAAGGGCCCTTTTAATCTCTATCCTATTTCACATCACCACTTTATTAACAACCATGTCAATACACTCAGAGTTTGTGACAAGGGCTTTACTGGGATGAGAGAAACCAATGTGCAGTATAACAGCATGTTAATGGATTTTAACTTTTCCTTTTTAAAAGCACAAAAGGCTACAACTACATGACCTAACACCGGTGGTTGTTTCACGCACATAACTTCTCATTACTGTTCTTCTAATAATTAATCTATGTCTTTATTGCCATTACACTTCTAGACCCGTATTCTTGCTCAGGAAAGAATTCCTGTTCCTTTCTGTTCTTGCAGAGCAGTTTCTCGGTGTCCCTTAAGCTGTGGTAGCCCATTAGTCCACGCTTTTGTTTCCTGATTCCGTGCTACCTATTAGGGGAGGGAGGGCATATGGGTTTTTTTCACTGTATTTTATATTTGGAGAGGCTGGTTTCCCTCATTATTTTAGGGCATTAAGTAATTACTCTCCTCTTATAGCTATCATAACACAATTAATGGGCTGATTTGCTACAGAGGTCAGTCTTTTGAACGGTGTACTACAATCAAGGGAGTAGAAACAAGGCAAGTCAGTTACCCTGATTGCTTAGTCTAAAGAACGTGCCTATTACTGAGAAGGCTTTCAACCTGTTAATCAGATTAGCAGAGGGACCTAAGCCTCTGAAATAGATTGCTCCTCAAGATTTCTTTTTCATACTCCCTGCCACCCTATTAGTGTCTTCCACATTCAGCATCCCCCTTTGTCCGGTAACACTCTCAAGTAATCCCATTCTTTCCTGTGTCCTATAGTTTATCAATGAAAGTATGACAAAACAGGGCAGAACAGCAATCTAAATATGCACCATTAAAACCAAATGCATCCTATCATAAACAGACAACCTTTGGAATCAATTTGGTATTAATATAAATTTAATACAATCCAAAGTTATCTTTTTGTTCGTGCCTGGAAATGTAAGTATTTGTTATTTGGCACCGGTGTGAAAGATTAATTTATCAACAGCTTTTAGCAGCTATTTCAGCTCCTTTGCGTGGCTTTGGAAGATGCCTGTGCTTTCTACAGCTAAGATTTTTGTTCATCAGTAATCAAATATGCCATTTCACAAATGATTTTTACTTATTTTATATATCTGTATGTAAAGATAGATATAAAATATTGAAAGGAGTGGTCCAGCAGCTACTCCCTTTAACCTGGCACTGCAGAGTTGCTGTTCGCATCGTGTGCATTGGTTTGTTAGGAAATCCAGTGACTCCACGTGCAGTCGGCAGTCTCGAGCGTTAACATATCTGCGTTAGTGGCACACCATTGCTTTGCCAGGAACTGACATGTCCAAAGATTTCTGGCACTTCTGAAACCATCACCAACACTGAAGCAACAGATTTGACACTTGAGATTATAATTGCATGAGGGAAAAAACATAACCCTATCCAAGACCAGCGTAATGTAGGAATAATGTCAGAAACAGCTCATAATTTTATATGATGCACAATATGCTCATGGATGGAAGACTCTAAGGGTCCCAATAACCAAATACTCATTTTCAAGACCTTGAAAAGGCTTTCAAGTGCTCGAAAGCCTGCACCCCTACACCTGGTGGGCTGGATACATGTGTCTATGTATTACACAACATGAGAATATTGGCAGCCCCAGGGCAGAGAAAAAACTGTCAGCTGAAGGAGTGAAATCTCTTCTTAAGGCAAATATGTAACTGCTGTTAATGCCAGGATTCTCACAAATACACACCAAGAAAAAGGGGCTGACTGGAGAAGGGAGGTGTGAGAGACAAGGCATAGGGTTATCCATAAGATATGCAGTGAGAATTCTTTCCTACAAAAAGAGAAAAGAGAGAAGAGTTGGTAATTTCTAGATCAGAAGATGTTTAACAACCTTCAAAGTAGGAAAGAAGAGAATATGGAGAGGATGCCTTCAGTATGAAAAATAAACAAGGTTTGACACATGAAGTGGTTAGGACACTGATAGGCAAGCAAAGTCATCACTTACAAAATGCTATGAACTGAGGGTATATTCCCTAAAATTCATTTGATTCTGCGCCAGAGGTAGCAAACACACTTCTGTGAGGTGCAGTTAGATCTTTCACTGCTTCAAATAATTGACCTGCTCCTCCCTTACCTTCTCAATGCAGAGCCAGGCTTGTTTGCATGCATCCGTCCCAGTGCAGCTCCTCTTGCTTCTGTTCCTAAACTTCATCCATATAAGCACTGCCTGGGAACGAGAGGATATTACCCAAGAATATCAGTTCAACTGAGGTCCAGTAAGGACTCCATATGGGCTTGTATGATCAGAGGAAGACAAAGGCAAAGAAACCCCTGCCTTTGGATCTGAAGGAGCTTTTCTAAAACCTCCAGAAATGAAAAGGGGTTGGGGGAGCTCTTGGCTGAACCGCAAGCCTCTGCTAATGAATGCCTTAAAAATACCCAACACCCGGCAGAGGTAGGCACAGAGAGCATGCAAAGAAATGTTCAAATGTTCTCCAAACAAGCCCCATAATTATGAATACAGAGCAACAGAGAATTTCATATTTAGACTTATTCAAGTTTTCTGAGTCACAAATTAGCACTTTTAAGAGCTTATCTTTTTCCCAATTGACTTTAATCAAGTGTTTCAGAAGCTGGAAAATGTTTTAAGTGAATTGAGCTCTTAAGCAGAGAGCCCAGGGAACAGAATAGCAGCTATTTTGTACTCTCTTTCAATGTTTTTGATTTGCTTTTTTGCTTCGTTGTTGCGATTTTATGGTTTTCAACAAAGCGAAGCACCGCAGCTGAAGGTTTCACAAATAAAAGGAAAGGCACAGGCAGAAGGAGACCCTTGCGGGGACAAGTTTGAGCAAAAATTTGGAGTAATTTTCTTGACAGCATCAAACTGATGAACTTTTAAGTGTTCCCTTTGCTACAATCTCTAATGCACTTCATGTAGACAAGAGACCGATATTCTTCGAATGACGGAACCCCTTCATTTTCCGAAATACTGTATGAAAACACACTCACATTTTAAAAAAAATAATCAGCACACTTTATAATCATGTCTTAAAAGGGCTTTAGCCAAATGAACTCAGGCACCCTTACCTAAATTTTAAGATCTTGGACAAGTTGATTGAAGTCTCCCATGAAACCCAACCCCCTCCTTGCTCAGGTGGCGTTTTGCCCGGCCAAACTGTGCCTCAGTCTCTCCCCCACAAAAGCAAGAAACTGCAGAAATCAGCTGACATCACGGTTCCACTCACTTCTGTGCTATGTGAGCATCACCAGGAAACAGCTCCTGAAACTGAGGAACTAGTAGTGAAAAATCATCGTTATTACAAAACAACCGTGTCTTCTAAAACCTTACCTGTAAAACTGCTTTTCCAAAGGTTACTTTTCTCAAAAATATAACCTCTTTCATTAAGTTACAGGAATCAAAGTAGGCACGGAGCTGACGAGACTAATGACAAGGCAGTTCAAGGCAGCCAGCATGCCCAGTGGAGACTCGGGTAGCAGTTCCACCACCAACTTGAGAAATGGCTTTTGAAGTCATTACGACTTAACAATTAATAGGAAGATTTGTTTGATAGCCAGATGCTGCCAGATAAAAAAGATATTCACTTCCAATTACCAATTATTTTGACTGTAACAGATTAACAGCATACTTTGAAGCATTTTTATATCCAAACCTCTATAACTGAATGTGAAAAAATTCAATTCACCAACTTCCCTACGTTTAAAAAAGAATACCAAGTTCTCTTTTAATAACAAATGCACACATAATCATGACTTTGAACTGAAAGGATGAAAGATACAAGTCAAAACCTGGGAATCAGTGATGATCCTTTTCTATTTTATCAATTTTAATACTTACACAATATTTCTATGATGGTTTTATAATATTTTATATTGCCTGCATTGGTATATATTGAACTAGACAGTAAATGTTCATCCCACTGAAGTGAATGGCAAAAATCTTCCTTCTTTTTGAGAGTTATCCTTTATTAATTGGGTCTCTTGATCCTGACCCTCTTAATTGTTAACAGCAAAGGGATCGAGAGACCTGGGACTGTGTCTGATCTGAGCTACTGCTATTGAATGTGCTCTGAATATTTCATTATAAGACTTAATTCTGCGCCAAGAGACAACTTGAAACAGCTATTATTTTTCTTACTTGTACTTCCCATTGCACGTTTAACGCTTCTCCCACTCCTTTCTCCAAAAATGCCTCAAATTCACCTCAACTGGCTTTCGAAACTTTTCCTCTCCCAGAAGATGGACTGGGTATTTCTATTGCACATTTCTCTTAAAGTGCAAGTATTAGATGAGCATTAAAGTTTTTAAAAACTACAGAGCTTTTAATATTACAATAATTGAGGTGTTTAATGTTTCTACTATGTGCTCTTTGTATTTCATGATAGCTTTTTCTGGTTTACCGCTTTATTTTCTGAGTGCATCCCTTACTAGAGACTTTTTTTACATAAAAAGTAGTTTTACTGGTAGGTAATTTGATTGGCTGATTATAGAGCCAGCCTTCATTAACTTTTATTCCAGTCCAACTAGTGAAAGCCAACTTTCCATGGCCCTCATCAGAAGCTGCAAATTCTTTTTCTCCGTGCAGACGGTGAGAATTACTTTGGTGAACGAGTACGTGCTTTTGAGGAGAAAGAACATGATTTGTGTATTTCTAGTGGGCAGTTTTTCATAAGCGTACTCAATATTCAGTAACACAAAATTTTGTCTAAATCGGTGTGGGCTGAAAAGAATGTCCTATCTGCCGAGTGGGAAAGGACCTGGGATCACAGACACAATGTTTTCAAATTTGGGAATGCCAGACTTGGAAATAAGTTTTTTATTAACTTCATATTTGTCAATTGTCAACTCTTTAATTACGTTTCCATTTTTGTGAGTCAGTCACAACAGCTACCCACTTCCTTTGAAAGATAAAAGTTGGTCTTTTTTCTAAATTTGTTTGCCTCAGGTTTGAAACCTTGTAGAAAACATCAAATATTCCAACACTTGACAATAAAATCAGAAGTGGCAGTTTGGAATACTTATTCTAAAATAATCAAAAGAATTCTTTGATGCATACCTCAATAATTATTCAGTACATTTTACTCTTATAAATATGTTTCTTTGCCTTACAGATGCAATGAAAAACTCTTAAAAGATATTTCAAATGAATAATTCAAACAATGACTGACAATATAATTGTTTCTATTTTTTCATGTTGGCACATTCACTTTATTCCTTCAATTTATAAACCAAGTTATCATTCCCTGTGATATTTATAAAAGTTGAATAAATAAAAGAAACTTTGTAAAGATGTCTCGTCATTTTTTATTTTTTTTTAATTTCTTTTCCCCTAGTGTATTTGCTAATCTGCTCCCATTATTTGAGTTCGTTCGTTGAGAGCTTCTGGTACCACTTGTATACCGTCTTTGGTGGGATTTTAGCTATACGTAGAAAATACATACGCACTGGCAATTAAATTGCCTTATCAATTTTCTGCAGCTTATTAAGTTGTTTGACTGTAAAGGAAGATTAGTGTCTTCAGCAGAAACAGGAAAATACCTAAGCAGGAGTCCATGGATTAAAGCCATGATATCTTGTACAATCCTACCTTCTGAATGAATTCTTAAAGAGATAGAAGGAAATTGAAGTGGGAATGTTAGGAAATGAAATAAAATCGCAAGCTGAACAAACAAGAATTAATAGACTAACATGGAATTGGAAATTCTTTCATAGGCGTGGAAGAATCTCTTAGAGAATGAGCTAGGCAGTTACTGAAGCAAAACAGTATTATAACAAAAATAATCTTAATAAATCCATAAAAATCAGGACAGTGATAAAGCTGCAAAGAGAGATTACAAACTCACCAAGAATAAAAATCTGCTTGGGGCAACCCCAAAAGATATAAGCAGATACATGGAGAAAACAAACAATAGAAGCAAAGGAGCAGCTCGGAAGACGGGAAACAGAGACCAAGGCACAGAGTTATGGCCCACAAGGACAGAGAGGGCTCTGAAGTTATGAGCTTGGCAGCAGCAGCAGAAGCAGCATTTCATCTAGGAAAGGAAATATGGATGGAGGTGCTTTCATGTCAGCAAAAGCAGCTTCTCCTTTTATCCTTACTTCCCTGCATTGTATGCATGGGACCAAATTCCATTCCGATCAAAGGGTGATTCCCAAGCTGGGGACGCAAGACACGGCTCCCATTGGGTGCTTCTCACACAGCCCAGGCGACCACTGCCGCTCCTGACATTAGAGCTTAAATTGCACTTGGAGTCCAGAACTACTGGAGCTTCCCCCAGCCCTCCCCCAGGGCTGAGAAATCCCCAGGCTGGTTTAACCACTGCGTGTGGCCAAGACATGAAGTTACCAATTCATGTTCTTCAGGACATAAACCAATGATTGGTATTTGACCGCTGTAATCACCAAGTAGAAATTTGAATGAGATCGATATGTAAGTCTATGAGAGAGGCTTTGGACTCAACTGTCACAACATTGGTACTTGCCTAAAAAAAAAATTTAAAAGTCTTTCCGAAGGTACTTTTTCTAAACAAAAGCCTCAGCTTGATAAAACAGAGCCTAAGAAATGCTTGCCTCATTAACTACTGGGAGACAAAGTCATACATTATGGCTGTGAGAAAGCTGAATGAGTAACTGAGTTTCAGCAAATCAATTATGATTAAATCAGGATGAAATTTTAACGGGAAAAAAACTCAAACCACTATAAAAAAACCCCTTCTGGGATCAATGCCACCTTCCTAGTTTTCAGCCAGGCAGTTATATTTAAAAATATTTTGTTCAGAACTCTACATCTGCTTTACTACGTGTTTGTTTCGCAGGTTTGGTGGTAGAGGGACTGGCAAGGGATGAGGTTGCCCGTTTAAAATTCTGGGCTGCCTCCGTCTTCTTTGTTTTCCAGTTATTAACTTATTTAACTGATTGAGAAAAGATATTTTTAAATTTGCTACGGTCTCACTGTGATTCCAAATGAAATTAAGCACGTGCTTAAGTACTTAACGGAATGAAAGGAAGAGTCACTCTACTATTTGTGTGTTTACTGTAGACTTGTGCTGAAATCGCTTCCTGGCTTTCCAAAAAACATACACAGAAAACTTTGTTAATTCAATTAAAGAGCTGAAAACACATCATAAGGCAAGGCCAAATATCATCCACAAAATAGGTAACTTTTTCTGTTTCCTTGCAGCAGCACTGCAAGGTGAAAGGACGCACGGGCACCAGGCAGCTATCATTTATAGTGCTGCAGCATCCTGGGGAAAAACCTTTCAGACTGTCCTGAGCTCCAAGAGAAATCAAGTTCAAGGGGCAGAAGGTTGCTGAAATCGATCTCTACTAACACAGGAAAAGAGGAGTGTACTGGAGAAAGGTAAAAGTCAAAACAAGTCTAAATCAGAGGGATTTATACATTGGTAGCTGTCTGGGCTGCAGTAAAACTTTGCCTACTAAGGGTATTAACACCACTGCATATTGCTCTGCTGGGGAGGAACATGTTCCTCTCTTAAAAGCTAAGAACTTCACAGCATATATATGTTCCGCTGCTCTCATAAACAACGCTTTGTAGCACTGATTCCGTCAACACTGTTCCTAATCCTGACATTTTGTGACATTTTCCATTTTGTAAAATAAAAAGAGTTTAAAATTTTTAGCTTTGGCCTTGACATAATGAACTGATGGATCACAGCAAGGAAATGAAGGTAGTATGGTTGTATTTGTTCCCATCTTACCTTCTGGTGCTATCAAAACTGCAGATTCAATCATACTTTTTATCAGAGGTGCCTGGAAAATGGATATAAAATAATTCAGGAAGCATTTCCAAAAGAAAATGTATTCAGGAACAAACGGCTGGGTGCGGTTTCTTTTCAGCCTGCCCAATTTAACTACCTCCCTGCAATCGAAATGGAGTATCCAATTTAAGATGCAGAGAGTTTCCTTTGGTGTTATGAATAAAGCAAGCTGTTACGCTGTCTCCTGGATAGGCAAGAGCTTGGTATGTTTAATACTCGTTTCCTACTATTGCTAAGCCAAGTCTCATACAAGCTTTGATGTGTTAGAGCAAGTCTCGCATTTGCCAGCAATCAGTGAGATCCGGGGCGAGTCACTGGAGTGCTTCTGCAGAGAATGCTTCTCACCAACAGATAATAATCCAGTTAGGAAGAATTTGGAATAGAAAATCGAGCTATTAAAAATGCACACAGTACTATGGTTGCTCTGCTCCACCTGACTCAGGAGCCAGCCAAGCCTGGTGACAATCAACAGGCAGAGGCAAAGCAGCTTCTCTTACTGGTAAGAGAGGAATTAAAGGAGAGAGAAGCACATCATAAAAAGAGCAGTGACATATAAAACGTTAAATGAAATCATAAAATGCACAGCTGTGATACAGACACTCGTTTCTGCCCTCTAGTAGTTAAAACAAATGTCATGGCTTGCATTGTAAGACTTGTGATCAATCAGATAGCTGACAGCATCTCTTCAAGCTGGTGGTGTCATGTATGTCTCTTCTTTGGACAATTTCAATACTAAAAGGCCTAAGAAGTGAGAAGGGGGAAAGGTTTCCTAATTTGTTTGTACTATTGTTTTGTCATCACATTGCTATGCATTCTCCTCTCCTCCTGTCTTGCCCTCTCCTTCTTAGAACAGTTTTATGTACTGCAATTTCAGCTGCCCAGGGAGGTGGTGGAGTCACCATCCCTGACTGTGTTTAAGAGTAGATTAGATGTGGTGTTGAGGGATATGGTGTAGGGGAGAACTTGTAGAGTAGGGCTGATGGTTGGACTTGATGATCCCAGGGGTCTCTTCCAGGCTAAAAGATTCTATGATTCTATGTAATACTGCCCTCACCCACATAGAGATGGAGGAGAAGAGTCATGGCCAATGCCTGGACGGAGCAAACAGGCAGCCAGTCCATCTCAGTAACCCAGGTTTAAAAGGGTGAGGAGCAGGTGAGGAGCCTGAGCTGTCCCTGGGGCAATGTCCTTCCCGTGGCGAGCAGTCAGTAACTGACAGTGTGATTTATTCTTTCACAGCAACATCGGGAACCAGAGCAGTGGCCAAAGACAAACCCTCACCCTGTGGGATCTGCACTGCGTCAGGCGGCACAGCTCATGTAGCAATTAGTCTTGAGCCACGCTTCAGAGTAACCTGAAAAAGGTGGTGTAGGGATGTCGATGGACTCACATTCCACCTATTCACAAACCCCTGTGGCCACGAGTATCTATTCCCAATGGGTTTCTGCAGGAAAGGAAAAGGGAATGCTGAGGGCACAAAGCATGGGAGATGAGTTGGGGAAGGTGTTGACAGGGGATAGAGTGGGGAAGGACAAGAGCTGAGCAACTGGCAGGTGGCAAAAATGAGGAGGCACTACAGGCTAAATGGTAGGAAGGAGCTAAGGAAGGGTTGAGGGGTGTTGCAAAGACAGGTGGCTAGTGGGGATTAACTGGAAATGAGACGGTTGAGAAAGTTTAAAGATTAGGTATTACAAGTTCTTCCGTGGGTTTCTCCCATATCAAAACCTAATTTAACATACACCTCCTTTCTTTGTTCTGAGTAAGACTGCTTGTCTCCTTCACATCATTTTAGATGGGCAGATGTTTCCAGACCCTGGAAGGCAAAGAAGGCTCATGGAGCCAAAGGGTGGCAAAGAATCTGAACAGCTGGAAGAGGTATCAGCATCACAGGTAACCCACCCCCCCGAGATGCATGCCACAAACCCACCAATAACCTCCTGACAATTTTTTACAGCTGAGGTTATCTGTAAGGTGCTTTCATGGAGAATTCTATAGAGCTGAAAAGCTGAAACAAGGGGAGGATCTCAGGACCAAGTCTGCAAAAGGCCGACAGTGCTGGTTTCAACGTTGCTTATCTTCAGCATGATCCTTATTGGCAGTTTTAACTTAAATCTACTGCTTTGTCTTCCAAAGAGGGACAAGCGCTTTGAATAAATCCTCTCTTCCTGCACTCTGTGTTAGCACTTTGTTTTCTCTGAAGCGAGTAAAGAATCTATCCCCATTTAACAGACATCTGGGAGAGACAGGAGCAACCACACTGGTCAGGAAATCTTCCAGAGGGCTCCAGAACCCCTCATAGCACCTGTCCTGGGTCAGTGGTTTAGTCTACACTGAGAACAAAGATTGATTTGTATACTGACCTCTTCCTGTCTTAGTTAAACCTTACTGGAGTCACAGCAAATGACCTGGACTGGACCTTGTGCAGCTGCCCTCCTGCATTTCACAAACCTCCTATTTCTTTCTGGTTGCTCGATGGCAGCCAGTCGGTGACATCTGAGGAAGAGAACTCCAAACCGGAGATGTCTACCTGCATTTTCTCAACCAGCTCAGGCAGGAAAAAACAGTTGTTTGGAGTTACCACATTCCATTTGTGAAAGTCTAGCACACAGTGTGGTGAAAATCGCTGAGAACTATTTCTCTTTAAAATATATTCTAAGTAAAAGTCAGTGTCCCACGAAGGAAAAGCGCACAACTACGTCACACAGAGGAGGAAGGTAATAGCCTTGTGTTGTAAACAGCCATGTCAGTGGGAAAAGGCTGTTTGCTTATTTTTATTTTCCCTCTAAAATTGCAACTGTCATGTAAACTCTTTAGTAAAAAGATCAGAGCCAATCACTAAAGTGCTAGTCAGAAATGCCAGGCACTGCAGAAATCCAAATTTTCATTTGAGTTTTGAACAGAATGAAGCCTTAACATAGCTCTCAAGCTATTTAAATATGGAAAAAATTAGCTGAATGAATGAAAGAAAATAACACAGCTGGTGGCTATCGAAAAAGGAAGAGCGAGACTGAGTTTTTCTAAGTTCAAACAGGGATGTTCAGAAAAAAGTTCTTATAAACTATGCAAAATCAGATGTTGTACAAATATTCAACTGTATATCTATTTATCTCTCCAGATCAAGGCTTTGACAATAATTAATCATAATGAAAGTTTCTCCAAAAGAGCCTCAAAAATGCTTGACTCTGAAAGAGCCAGCAAATGTTTGGTTAAGTTCATATATATATTTTTATATATTTATGCATACACATTTGAAAGTAATTTACTGCAAAGTTTTCCTAGAAGCATCTCTTCTTTCCGTACATTATTTATCTTCACCAAATTATTCTGTAGCATCTGGGAAGACTAATTTAGGCAAAGTAAATTTCCAGCTAAAACCAACATCCAACTTTTTTTGCAGCGTTTGGACTCTAGCAGCAAAAGAGCTACGCGGAGATTATACCCAGGCTGCTCCACCCTGGTGCTGGGCTGACTCCCAGCAGATGTCCAACACATGTCTCCAAGTTCTTGAGTAGTTTATTTCACCATCAGGACACTAAAAAATGTAAAGTTTTTTCCTCTGCGGGCTAAAGACTTAAGTGGGTCAGGATGAGCACATCAACCCGAGCTCCTTAACATCCTCAACACACGCAGTTCCACCTCCCTGAAGAAACGTGTCCCTTTCCGGACAGAATCCCAGCATTGCTCAGCAGAATCCATCTGGCAGAAACAACACATCTAATTTTTAAGGAGAGAGAAAAAAATTAGAAGGAGAGATAATAAACTTGGAAGCTGCACAGATGAAAAGCTCCGAGACGTTCTGGCAGTGATAAAACCAAAAAGGCAGGCGAGAGTTCTGCAGCTGTCCCCACAGCCCCACTACCTGTCCCATCTCCTGCTACTGCCAAGAGCATGGACAACACAGCACCTTTGCTTCTAATAAAACGCAGAAGAGGTCTCCTTGCTTTAAGGTTGATAGCTTTGTAAAAGTGTTTTTATTCCTTTAATTTTCCCTTTACTCCTTACAGGTTAGTGATGCCCCACAAAAATCCTTGAGTAGCAATCAGCTGAACTAAGTCCAATCTGCATCAGCTAAAAGAAGAGGAGCAAAGGAGAAACCAGATTGGGAAAGTGAAGACTCTGCTGCTGCCCCAAGACAGAAGAGCAGCCATCCCCCATCCCGGCACAGGATGCCACTGGCCCATGGCCCAGGAAGGAAACCAGGCCCATGTTTGCTGCCTGCCAGCCAAAGCCTGCACTGCCTTTTGCTGAATTAACTCATCTTGAAGATGTGAGCTCATCTCTTCTTTGAAGGAGCAGAGGAGCATCACTCAGGAGCCTTCCCAACCGAACGGAAGGTCTACCCAGTCCTCCACTCACCTTCCCCAGCTGGGAACTGGGGTTGCTCTCAGTCAAACCTGTGCACACTTTGAATTCCACCCTGAATACATTAATTCTTGCCAGCATTTCTTAAACCTATTCAACAGGTGGAACGTTCCAAGATCTCACACCTTGGAAAGCCCAGGTTCCTGTTTTAGACTCTCATTCCTGCAGTATTGAACCTAATCATTTCCAGCACCAATGAACAACTGAATAGGCTGCAAAAACTTGATAAGACAATGTAATTGCCAGCTTTTATGTATATTCTTAAAATAGCCACGTTCCTCGTAGAAGTTGTACAGGATATAAGCACAGAAACAATTAAAGAACTGAAACAATAGAAGCAGATTAGAGAATTATAGCATGCAAAAACTATAAAAAATTCCAAACAAAATGTCCTTATTCCTTGTTCTTGCATAAACAATAACTTCAGATACTGGAACCAATTACTCAAAAGCAGAAAAATCTCATGCGCTATGAATAATGAAGATAATATTTACCAGTGCTACAGGAAGAATAAGTACAAAGAATCCTCTATCAGTTCAGGTAATTGAAGCTCCTGAAATGAATGAACTTTACCTTAAACATTTCAGGTATTCAAACCAGGGGAAAACCACAGTCATTTGCTTATGCCAAATATTGGTATCAACACGTCATCAGTAAGAAGGTACATTTTTTTAATGTAAGTTATTTCCATTCCCGGTGTTAACAAGACAAGATGCCCCCTGCTTTGTGTTAAAGCCCCGGCCTTCCAGACCCTGTGCTGGGACTGTGCCTGTAATGGGTCGAACAAGACTCAGTATTTCCAGTATATCAGATATAGCATCAAAGATAAGGTATGGCAGCACCACCACAGCTAGTTTACACTGGTAATGCTACTTGAATAACTTCAGGGCTCACTTGTATATACCCTTTGGCTGATGGTCCCCCTTTTTATCCAAAGCCAAGAAAGGTCAGCTCCCTTCACTAACAATACAGCTGTGGAAATGCAGATAGGATCACAGAACAGTGGTTTTTCCTCTAACCTGCACTACTATCAATAAAGTGTATTGTCTTCCGGATAGCTCTTGATCACATCTTAATATTTCCTTTTAAGAAAATTCTCAGGAAGCAAGAGGTTAACTGTTCTATTATGCATCCCATTAATAAGACAGCAAGGTTTTGTTCAGGGCAAACAAAGGGTAAAATAAAAGGATTTCTAGCAAAGTGATCTGAAAGACACTAAATTAATCTTACACTCCGATCAATCCGCAAGTGAAAAGATGCTTGACTCAATGTGTCAGCAAAGTCAGACAGGTATCTGATCAACTCAGTGGAAATCCTTTTGTAGACTCCAGCTATGATGAAGGATGTAACCTCACTTGAAGCAATGGCAATGCCTCCTGCTCACATGCATGGTAATAGGGAGAGAATCTGAAGCCTGAATACCTGATCAAGGCCTGTCTTTGTTTCATGAAAGGAATCTCTCCATTCAGTCTTTAATCCAGCAGCACTGTTCTATCAAAGGATCAGACCTCTATAATAATTATCTTGAGAACTCCCCATGACAGAAAATTCAGATTACGTGACTAGACAAATGCTGAGTATCTGCTCTGTGTAACAAATGCCAGTGAGAAGAAAACCCATCAAATACAAGGAGATTTCTGACCAGTATTCCTGCAGTTCAAACTTACGCTGTTGGGATAATGAACATCAAATACTATGCATGTAGGTGCAGCAAAGACAAACAAGCAGAACTCCTTTATAGATCTACCTTTGCTCCCCTGAAAGTCCACACATGTGCTAAAACATACAACTCGCTTGAGAAAGAAACCTCAGAGAGCTCCAGTGGAAAACACTCATTGACTCCGGGACAAGGTTTTGCCTTAGTTACGTGGGACGATAAGGTTAAAAACCTGAGAAGAAAAACGTCTTGTCAGATGATGTCAATCCCTTGGCTTAGTCTAGTTGGAAATGGGGTGAAGAGGGGATTCTAGGGAAATCTCACCTCCGTTGGATCTGAGGAGCTCACCGAGACGCTCACCGAGCGCACGAGAGCGCAAGCACCTGCTATGCTTTTCCTGAAAACTTGTCATTTGCCACATGGGGAAAAGGAGACAGACAGAGGGAGGGGAGGTGTTGAGTCCTCGCGTGGGTAGTTGCATCACTGACATTTAGCAACAGGAGGCTGACTTGCACTGCTGAAAGCCAGCCAGGAAGGCTCAGAAGAAAGTTTGCACCATCTGAGAAATACCACAAAGAGAGAAAAACTGAAATATTAAGCAGAGCAACACAGCGATTGCTATTTAAATGACAAACAGATACTGAGTTTGGAACAAGGTAACTATGGGAACTTCTTCCCCTTCTGCGAGATGATTGCAAATCAAGGCCATGGCCCACTGCTCAGTACGCTTATGGAAATTTGTAGAGCAGAATCTCAGCTGGTGTGTTGATTTGGTCCTAAGTGAACCTGTCTTGATTTACACCAGCCAAGAGTGGAACCGTAGCACATTATTAGATTTACAGAGATAAAAGATATATGTCAAGGTGTTAGAAAGAGGTGAGTTTATAAAAGTTAAAATGAATAAATAAATCCAATTTCAGAGCAGCTCCTGATCTCTGAAGGGTATTATACCTTAGCCACAGTGATTATGATGGCAAGTACTGATAAAACATGTCAGCAAACACCCCAGACACCTCTGAGACTACAAAACAAAACTTCTGTAATTCAAGTTCCCCCGTTCCATTTCAATTCCGTCTCTTCATGCCTAAAGAGGCACCGTGGGAAACAATGACCATGAAAGGCCTCCCCATCCATCCATCCATCCAGATGGGACACAAAATGAGCCCATATCTTCATGAGCAATTTTGCAGGCTCCAGTGCTGAAATGTCTATTCCCAGTGCCGGAGGGGCACGCTTACTACAACCAACCACCCTGTTCTCCATCACTTAAAATACAACTTTGCTGATGTTTTTACTTTAAAAGCCCACCCCTGTTGTTTAGTTTCCAGGCATAATTTATAAAGGTTTTCAATCTGTGCACAGCCCAAATGAATGGCACTCTTATTGGTTTGATCTAGGTTGAAATATCATGATAATTGTGTTTCAGTTATGTCCCCACTCTCTTATTCACTGTTTGTTGGGGACACTGTTCCTGATGTGTGAGCCAAGGTTTCTGAAAGATATTGGAACAGGAAAACCTGACAAAATCTGCAATTTTGAAAGTTTCATCATCCTCAGCTGTAAGGATGCTGCTGGGTAAAGTCCGAGAAGGCAAGAGAGCCTCTTTTGGTGAGGAAACACACCCACCCACCTGAAGACTGTAGACATTGTAAGAGTAACATGGTTCCACTGAATTAAAAAACAGTAAAAAGACAAATCAATCTTTGAATAAAGGTGCATGTAGACTTTAATAACGTATAGCTCTATTGCCTACAGCAGATGTCTTCCCTCCTCCTGCAGATAAATTTGAGGCTCTTTCTTGTTGAATAGTGGCCATTGTCACAGGAATTCTGCATTAATATTCTCCCCATAAAGGCACAACTGTTCTCTCAGAGAGCTCGCAGCAGAATAACTCTTATCTGCAAAAGAGAATATCATTATGGGCTCCAATAAGGAAGAAGTAGATGGGAGGATGGTGAAGAAAGAACAGAAAAACGCTGCAAGATAAATTATTTACACAGAATTCCATCTAGGAGCAGAAAAAAAAAATTAAAGTCACATTCTTTTAAGTCATTAATTTCAGAAGAGAAACAAAGAGGTGCTGAAAGGTAAACAATAGACTGAAAACTACACACAGTGCACTTAGCAAAGCAAGGGAAGAGTAAGGAATATAAACAGTGCACAAAAAGATGCTAAAATCAACAGACTCATCTAAGCCATATTTATTGGCATTAGTTTTTCTTTAAGAAATGTACAATTGCTCTTTTATGATAAGCACTTCACATTAATCCAAGCTGTATCGGGGGAGATGGTTGTGTATGTGCCAACTTTCATATAAGCGAGACATGGTTATTAGGTTTTTAAATAAAATCTGTGAAACTCAGAAGATGGTCGAGATCATTTCTGCATTTTAATTGAACAACTACTGGGGAAAAAAAAAAAGGTATTTTTATCACATCACATCTTAATAGAGCCTCTGGATTAAATACTAATTAATTTGCCACCAAAGTTTGCTGTTAATCAGTTGCATGTCAGCATACATTCTGAGTGACATTTAAATTATAAAGTATAGTGGGATTATCTCCAGTCTCACAAATTACCTCTTTATAAAAGTCAAAGTAAACATTATGTGCTCACTAGAGGTATCATTAGTCTCCCGTTTACTCTCTGCGTGGTTCTTCGGATTATAGGTTGTCTCAGTCTATAGATATAACACTTAGATCACCTTAGAAAACAGGAGTTCCAAGTTTTAAGGCTGACCTTCGAAGATCCACCCTCCAGTGACCAACCTCATTAACGATTGTCTTGTTAGGTTTCCGTGTAAGCTGTCTGTTTCTCCCCAGAAGAGACCAAACTCAGTCTCTCACACAGCACTGAATATGCTGCTGACTCCAGCATCAGGACATTGTCTTTGACTCAGGCTCTTACAAGTAGTCTAAAAACAAGAGGAAATGACAACCCAGTTGGAGACGTGCGGGTAGGAGCTCACTTTCCATCTTTCCCCTGTAGGAAAAATGTCCATCAACTAAAGCCACAATGGAAGGAAGACACGTGGAAACAGATGGACAAATGGGTGGACTGAGCTGTTAGAAGAAATAATTGATATGGTATCACAAATAGTTACCGCGGTCTTATATTAAAAAAATATTAGAAAATCAGTCCAAAAAATAAGCAAACCCTTTTGCTGAAAGATGAGGAATTGGGACAAGGAAGCAGAGAATTAGTTTTCAGCCCTTCTCATGTTTGAACAGTCTATTAGTATTTTATAAAAATTATAATTGAAGTGTCAGCTCCTGTATGTAACATAAACCAAGGCAGTCGCTGGATAAGGGGACTCTGAATCATCAGACTGATTTTTTTATGAAAAAGCCATTCATTAAGACTCAGAGTATATAGTTTATCTCACCATACATGACAGACACATCCATTAAAGCAGAACTTGAACAGCAGAGATGAAGAAGGTCTTCACATCAAACTTCTAAATTTTTGGAAAAAGTCTTGATGGATGACTCAAAATCTCAACAAATCATTATTTTTTGGTACAATGAAGAGGAAAGAGAAAGGATTAGTTCTAAGTTGTAATTTTGGTCTCAGACACTCTTTCCAGTGATCTCGAACTTGGCCACTGATCTCAAACCAACACCTGACTCCAGGTACAGATTTAGGGATTAGCCAAGCGCAATCACAGGGGAAGAGGAAAACATCTCAAGATGACAAAAAAACTCAACCAAAACTTCCTGAGCATCCACATACGTACTCCACATTTTTCATTTATCATTGCAACTGTTAATATATAAAACTGCACCCAGATGGAGCAGAAATATCAAGTGTGGAGGAAAGCATGTTGTGCGCAGTGTCTTTTCCCTGTCCTGACCCAATTCATG
The DNA here is from genome assembly GCA_013400555.1 of Jacana jacana. NCBI lineage: Eukaryota > Metazoa > Chordata > Aves > Charadriiformes > Jacanidae > Jacana > Jacana jacana. The sequence continues at coordinate 104,347 of VZTM01032278.1, forward strand.
TCATCCTTACACAATCCAGGGACCCAGCCACGTGGAATTTGCACAGAGGGTTCTTGTGGAGGAGACTCACCTTATTCCCCTCTTTTGGCTCTACCATCCCCACTAAGCAGAGAGAAGTGATTGTCATTATACATAGGTGGGAAAGTGAGAGTTACCAAGGAAACGGGCTTAGTTTGACAGAGATTTGGAAACCCAAACCCAGCTGGAGATGGGAAATCTGAGTATCCTCCCCCAGAAAGCATTTGAAAACTAGATGCAATCTGGCAGCAATTAAAACGCAGTTAACTCTTACTTTTCTTCCCTTCGTGAATCCATCTCTCATTCTACTTAGCCACTTTCTACTAGTGCTCTTCTTTGGCTAAGTGCATGCTAAGAGAATAGAAATGAACACTCCTGAGAGCCAACATCTAAAAAGGACACACGGATATATCTGGTTTTGTTCAGAAGGAGATTACTCCTCTGTATTCAGGTGAAGAAGTCCAAGTTGTGCCCCTGGGTACACACGTGGGACTCCTGACTTTAAACGAAATTCAATCAACATAACCAAGACCAGAATTTCTCCTAAGGCTGGAGCTCAGTCCACAGCGCAGTACAGTACAGACATGCCATTGATTACTTGCAGAGGTGCTATAAAAATGATTAAAAGCACCAGGACAGATCCTGAGCTGGTGTAAATCAGCAGCAGCCCCACTGATTTACTCCTAGCCAGAGGAGAGCTAATCTAATTTACACAAGCTAAGGATCTGCAGCCATCGCATTTGAAGAAGTGGGCAGCGGAAAATGATCCTGCAGAGAGGAGATATATCAGTGGAATGTAAATATAACAACAAAACAAGGATGGGGAGGAGCTGTTTGAGGTGGTTCGAGGTGAAAAGTCCAAGAGTAACGGCCACGAGCAAGATGTGAGAAGATGCATTTTAAAGGACGGACTTAAAAGGGAATCTTTTCTTCAGAGAAAGGACAAACAGCATCTCCAGTAGCTTTCCCTAAAAAGTTACAATTTAATCTGAATTTTACCTTAATTACTCAAGTTTGAAAGTAATCATAGTTGTGTTTCATGTGGGAATCCATGACTGCAAACGCACCTTTGACAGCACAAACCCCCAACATTTTGCACTTACACAGAAATATACACCAGAAAATTAAGGAATATTTTTTAAGTCCGATAACCTATGATTTTTTATCATACTGAGATACAAGAAAAGACATTTAATGAAAGTCTCCAGAGATGTCATTGTCACAAATGAATAATCATCACTTCTCACTGTTTAATAATTTTTTGCCATTTTTCAGGAAAAAAGAGGTGGAGTTTGTCTTGTGGAGCCACCCTGCTGCAACAGGTAAAAATCTTCCCCCCAAGAAATAAACTGACATCAAATATGAAATGTCTATCATGCACAGTTTTACCCATCCAGGTGATGAGTTGGAGGATGCTTTTTGTGTCAGTGAGTCCTGCTGGAAGTCCAGACTCTCTAGCTTTATCTAGTTTCCAGTTATCCAAGATACACATTGTCCTTTTTAGGATGGCAGGAGTTAGAAAGACTATCCATCAGTTTACAAATAATTAGAATTAATAACTATATCTAGACACACTATTTTTCTATTCTATCTCTTTACTATTCTACAAAGACTACTCAAAAGCTTGAAGCAGCCAAGTATTGGGCAAAGTGCGGTCCCTCTGTAACGCTTTGGACTGTTCTGCGGAGGATAAAGGGGAGGCAGAAGAACAGCCTTGTGGTGCCCAGCGGAGATGTAGTCCATCAGCCACCCATTGCCGGCCGAGTCCAGGGATGGGAAGAAGGAATCTACAACAAGGAGACCAGAAGTCGTACTGGCATGTGAGCAAAGCTTAAATGATGGATTTCTACTCTTCTTCTTGTTTGTAACTACTGACTGCCCATGACAATGAATGTATTTTATCCTTTGTTCAAATACTTGTGGGTCACTTGCACCTGCTTGGAGAAGACTATTTAAATCAACAGCCTCGTTAAGTTGCCCAGCTGTTGTGGTTTTGTACAGTGTCAGGTGCTGTTTCTCCTATTTCTGTATTTCCTTTCTTGACAGTTCCTAGTCTGAGTTATATAGGTAGTTAACATCTTTTCCACATTTCTATAAAGCTCTCTATTCAGGTATATTTGTGTATTTGTGTATTATTAATACACTTCTACAAGCTGACTTGATAAATATAGAAGCCATTTTCTTTGGTGGGTTTTTGTTTTGTTTTTCAAAAACAGTGGCTTGGGGTTTTTTTCTAGTCAGATTTTGCACTTTATGGGCTTTACTAGCAGGAAGAGCATTTTAGGAGGGTTACCTCTCAAACCACTGGAAAGGAGGACTGGAAAAATAGGGATGCCTTTAAAAGTACATATATATTTCTGTAGAAGCCTATGCCCAGCAGGTTGTACTTGAGCAGACTGAAGCCAGCTTCCACGTCCAGCTCAGTAAGCAAATCATACAGAAATAACTATCTGGCCCTGTTCCTAAATGTCAGACCTATTCCTCCTGCCAGTTCTGCATCCGACTTTCACAGAGAGTTCATTGCTCCTGGTTAAAAATTTCTTCCCCTTGGAGATATTTTTTGACTGCACGGAGAAAGAAGCTGCAAGGAATTTGGGTTCTGACTGACCCCAAAAGGCTTTTTTTCCTCTTTCCAAAAACCTGGGAGGAGGTCGAGTCTCAGCACTGCAGAAAGTATCTTGTGAGATGTCAATGGGAAGCTGTTGGAACTGGGACTTGCTGAGTATCCGAGGTACTGCTCCCACTTTATCTCAAACTAATGAGCATTCTGCTCTCCTTATTCAGCCGTGCTTTCTGACAGGACTACAATTTGAAGCCAGAATCTGAGCTTTAACTTGATACATCAACTGTAAATTTTCTTGGTTTGCCCTGAGCCAGCCAGTTAATACTATTTACAGTAATGTCATTGCTTGGCATTGATACGCAGTAACACAAACCTCTGCCATGTACTTTGACACGTTTTAAATTAAAATTGAGCAGACAGTCCTTTTTCCATACCAAATTCCACTATCGTTAATCAGCCACATATTGTTCCGGAAATTTAATTGTTTTAAAACCATGATGTTAATTAAGAGATTTACAGGTGGAGACTGCCAGCTGGCAAGCACTAGATGAGAAATGACGTTGACCTTCACACATGTGTATCCCCCTCAACCCTCTGAGAGATCACCTTATTCAGATTAAAAAAAAAATAAATCACTCAACCCCCCAACTCTTTATGAGGAACAGCTACACAAATCATACAAAAATGTTTCACTTTACATTCCACTTGCTCCGTGGAAGCAGAGAAGAGTTCAACCCTAAATGGGTTCACCACAAAGAGCCCTGTGAACCTTCCATCTGCCCAAGCCAGACTTCCTACCATCCTTGGGTGAAGGACACCAGAACTACTACTCCATGTAGAGATACTCCCTTAGTATGGTCTTGCTATGGAGGGAATGAGGGATGGGATACCATCAGGTTCCTTTCCACAGGCTACATTTTCCAGCAGTCCTGAACTGGGAGAATCCTCCTGAACTGGGAGGATCTCTGTGGCCCCAGTAATGNGCATGGAATTCTTTCTTCTGCAAAATCAGTGGCTAGAAATGACACCTAAAATCCAAAGTCAAGAACAATGGGATTTGGTCAAAAAATCAAACATACTTCTCATAATTCATGATGGTTCTGAGTCTAGATTACAAAATAAGACTTCTTTGGTTGGTTCCCAAAGCTAGACTAAGAGGCTGACCCAACAGGCTTTGGCATTGCTTCTCTCCTTGACAAACCTGGCACACTTCCTGGGTATAGAACCTGGGTATAGAACACAGAGAAATGGACAATTGCTGGCCTGGACGAAACAATTAATACTAACCATTTCCATGTCATCTAGCAGAGGTGGAAAGAGAAACTTTGGGAATCGGAGGAGGAATCTCACCTCAAATCAGACACTGGCCATTAAAAGTATCAAAAACTGGAAGCTCGGGGGGATAGACTTTCCAAACAGCCACGAAAGCCAGCATTTCTCACTTAATATTGAGGTTTGGAGAGAGAGACATAATAGTTATTAGCATTTGATTCAAGATTTCTAATAGCAAGTAGGTTTGTCTATAGCATCCAAGCAAAAGAAAGGTGTCTTCCTCAAATCAGGTGAAAACTACATGGACTATCAGATTAGTATAAATTAAGTAAATGCATTAAGACCTCAAATTATGTGCTGCTACAGGCTTGTACTTAAATGAATAGACTCAATTCCTTTGTTTCAGTTGGAAATGTACCTACCACTGCAGTATTAAGTAGGAAACAATTTGTACTCAGGCAGTAACTTCTAGAATTTCCCCACAGTCTGGAGTCAGCAACTAGCTTTCAGATTTCCATTCGGTTCCAGTCAGTGTATGGTTTTAAGAAAACCATTAATATTTGGTTTAAATATTTGTTATTATATCATATATCATGCTGGAAATCTAACATTCTTGAAACAGAGAGATGAAATTAGAAACATCTTGAGAAGAGCATTCTTGTTATCAATCATGTCATCTTGAACATGTTTAGAAGCTTGCTGCTGGCGCCAGGAATGGATGTTTTATTCAAAAGAATGTATTTAAAGAAAATGACAGCGCTTTTCAATTCAACTTTTCTAAAACAAGAGATCTTTCAAGTCTTCCAAGCCATGTGGATTTCAGCATGCCAGTGATTAAGACTATTTTCAATTATACATGCTTTTTCCATTATTTTTTCATAGCTCTAGGGTAGATTTTCAACACTCTGCATGAAGAATTAGACACACAAATCACTCACAACTATTAATGGAAATTGCACAGACGGTGGAAGAACTGGTACAGAACAAGAAAAACCAACTCAAACCATCAAAAACTGGAGGAAAACCTGTCATGAACTTTGTTGAGCGGATAGATCTGTCTTTCCCGTTTCTCCTCTTGCCAAACGGCACACTTCCAACTTCTAGCCCAGGAAGGGAAAATGTCAAAGAGCCGTCAGAAAATCACAAATAGCCAGAGTACATGCTTCACGTCTCCGGGATTTCAGAAAGCAGCCTTTCCCTCTAGATTAACAGAGATGGATGGCCCTGGGTGGTCTACAAATGATGGAGCTTCTGGGTAAGCAACGGTGGGCTCCCTGCTTGGAAAACAACTATGATGTTCCTGTGTTTTGCCATTTGAAAGAAGCCAAGTTGAACCAGGAGAGAATATGTCACAGATTGTCTGTTCTCATGTGAGTGGTCATTAGGAAAAAAACGGTGATACTTCAACAATGTTTGCATTCTTTTTTTTTCTTTTGTTTTTGATCAGGGGAAGCACTAATGAAATGGCAGAAATTCGCTTCATTGCACTCCTCTGTTGTCTCAGCAACCCACTTCTCTCCAAGAAATGATCTTGCTCATCTAATTTCATCAATTTAACTTCAAAAATAACTTAATTAAAACATTCATTAAACCAAACAGATTTCAGTCTAACATTCATTAGATTTTAATAGTGTGAAGAAAGGTGCCATTTTCTCTTAGCTTTTAATGACAGCTATAGACAGATTCCAAGAGTGGAAAGGCTTGAGAAGACAACCTGGAGGACAGTTGAAAGCAAGCCCAAGCTCTTTCCTACCGCACTTTTCCCCACACACGTCATTAATTTTTAAGTGCAAGGAATGGTGTTCGCTTTCGTTGCGCTGCTGGTTTTCTCACAGCATTGTACATGGACTTTGAGGAACACCAACCACATTTGGTCATATATCCTGCAACCAGCATCAGGGCCAGCAAACACCCACCACCATGTTTTGAGTTACGGGACTGCATGGTGACTCTCTCACCCCACCCCCTGGGAACTCCTCACTGCTCTTTGTATTAGGCAGTTTCAAAACGAAGCTCAAATAAATTTGGTTTTGCCCTCAAGCATGTGTATAGTTCAAAAAACATACCAACTGGGGTTTGTGACCAAAATTATACTCCTTTTGTATATTCTCAGCCAGCAAAATGTAATTTTTGGGTACAATTGCTGGGTTTAAGCTGAAGAAATGTATGAGTAAGTAATGCACAGAGTGTTCTTCATTATACTGTCAGAATTTCCTTGAAAGGAATTTCATCACAGCATGATTTGAACTATCTAGCAGAGTAATATTAAAGCAATAAACTATACAAAAGTGTATGTTATGGTACACTTGATAGATAAGTTGGACACCCTGAAAAGTTATTGCCATGTTCTCCACTTAGTATCACAACACCGAACCGCAACTCCTGACATTAACTATTCTGCTCTTTAGTCATTTTTATGGCTCGCTGGAAAAATAAAGCTGTCTGCTCTCATTGCAGATGGTTCTGGGAGGTAGTTTTTACATAGACAAAGACTAAAAGATGTAACTTTTATATATACACCATACCGTCACTTTTAACTCAGAGACTTATAGAGTTAAATTAATATTCTTGCTCAAGAGCTAGTTTGTCAATCAAAGCTAGAACAGCAAAATGGTGAATGAATGGAAAGTCTGCAGCTAGAAGTTATGAATCTTGCTTTCTTAAAACTGGGGGCATATGTTTCATGATTTACTTCTCTGAAGCTTTCTGTTCTCTGGAATTTTCTGGATTTCTGCAATGTTACTTGTTGGTGTGTTTTACTCTTCTGCAACCACAAAAATAGAGTATTTAAAACCAGTAGAAAGCTGTCTATTTGCAACACACCTTTAGAGACAAAAGGTGTTTAGAAAATATTGGCCTTTGTCACTGAGAACACATCACTTTGCCAGCACCTCAGGGTTCTGCTGAGAGAAGGGGAGCTGCCCACATGCTGCCGAGGGATCCAGGGTCTCGCCCCTCCTGCGGGAAGCAGAGGCCCAGGGAGAACAAGGGAGCAGGCAGCAGGGACAAACGGCAGCAGCCAAAGCTGGAGGAAAGGCTCAAGCTAAATTCAATTATTTGAGGGAGGAGAACAGTTCGTGACTTCACAAAATGAAATTTGTCCTACAGCTATAAAAGGTAAATTTAAGACAGGTGTCAAAGACATAGTATTCCCTGCCAAAAGGAGAAGATTTAGTTAACTCAGGTCATAGGAGAAAAAACAGAGCAGGAAACAACAACAAACAAACCAAAAAAGCAAACCAAAAACTTTAAAGCAGTCTGTTTTCATACAAGGTGTTTCTAAATACCTGACCAGTGTTCACCTGGCAGCTTTTCTTGGCATTTAAAGGTATTTACATGAATCACAAATAATTTATGGCTGGAAGTACAGAAAACTCACTGATGTTAGGTGTTCACCTACCTTGCTAGAACTGTAAATGTTTACAAAAACTGGAAAGAAGACATCTGTTAAGCCTGACACATTGGTAGTTTAGTGAAACGCTTTAAAAATTTATATTTGCTGGAATGCTTAATTTATGTTTTTAGTACAGTCTTTGTAGGATTGATTTGTTTGCTTATTTCAGAATTAGGCGTCTCTCTCTATATATATCACGATACAAGGTCTACTACATAACAGAGTCTTGATAATCTTTAGAAAAGAATGCAAGAATGAAGACTATATCCTAGCACACATAGCTGCTCCTTCCCCTCTCCAGGAATCAGGCTGGCAAAGGAGGTGAGTAACTGCAGCGCTCTCTCATCCCTGTGACTCTTCTGGAGCATGAGCCATAGTTACACTGCAAGTGAACTCTTACTGCACCAGATAGTCTCAAAATGAACAGTAATCTCTATTTTTACTTGGGAGAAAACAGACTGTGTATCTCATCTGTTCAGCTATATTTTATTCCCAGCTGCTTTTTACGTGCTTGTTTCAGATAAAAAGATATTGGAATCTTTCAAGTGCCTCCAAGAGCCCATTTCGTCAGCTCTTCAGAAAAGGTTTGCAAACCCTGGAAACCGAAGGACTAACTCGCATTAGGGATGACACGCTCAGCTCTTAGGCCTGGGCACGAGAATATAATAACAACAACAACTATAACCACAGCACATGCCTACACAGCTTTGAGCCAATGACAAGACATTAATTATAACTAAACACAGAGGAATAAAAGTTGGGCCGATAAGCCCAAATATACTGGTTTGAACACACAAGCTGACCCCGCACAGGATGAGATAAGAATCTCAGAAGCATATACCTAAAGCAAGTTGTCAGCTTCGATGAGGCAACTGGTCAGGATGTGCATTGGCAGAGGTTTAGAGCAGCAGTCTAATACGACAGAGGTCTGTGAGAAAGTCCAGATTGCCATTTTTGCAGAATTTTCCTGTAGTACCACTACAATTTTCAACACAAACCATTTTCAATGTCACAGCACTTTCACATGCAGCACCTAAAGGCTCTTCCTACTACTGTTCATCTGTATTTACAAATTAGATGTACAAGAACAGATTTATAAAATCCATTCAGATGCTAAGTAAGCAGCTGCCTTTCTAGAAGTAGCTCAGCTCCAATTCTGCACCGAAGCAAATAGAGCCTCCAGCTCCTATGCCCAATGAAGTTCAGAAATTTCTTTGTAGGCCCAAGCTAGAGCTAAAAATTCATTTGTAGGCCCAAGCTAGAGCTAAAAATTATCCAGTATCCAGACTCCAGTTCAAGGACCAATTGTCTGCTCATAGACATTACACCACTCAAAATTCACCTCCTTTTTTTCCCCTACTCTTCCTGATTTCAGCTCTACTGTAACACATTCCTTTACCAAAGCACCAGCAATAGCCAGGAAGCAGCAACCTCTGCTTTATAGGAACACATCCATAATAAACGCTATTTTACCCTGAGATGGGGGAGCTGGAATCTGCCAGACAGAAAATCCACACGGTACCACGATGCACCAACATGACACTGGGAACCATTGAACATCTTCAGTAAGTAATGCTGCAGACAGGCACTGAAAAGGAGACGCTCTTAGGTTGGCAGGGTTTGTTGCTTTACTGAAAGGCTACCATAAGCATCCTGCTTCTGACCTGCTAAGATTTTACCAAGGAATCCTTAGGCAAAGATGAACAGTGTTTCTGAGTGGAAACAGACATTATTCAAGCAAAGGACGTGGGGTAACAAACAGTTCAAGTCCCCAAACTGCAGCCCCTGAAGCTCCGACCCTCCCATTCCTCCACCATTTGGACATTTTTAACGAACACACTCTGTGCAGACATCATCTCCACAGGCACTCAGAGCACTGCTCTATTTAAAAGCCCTCAGACTCAGCAGAATAAACAGGAAATAAAGAGTTGACAGTGGGCTCCCTTTGCAACACACACTGAAATTCAACAGAGGCTGGGGGGGGAAAAGCCTGTCTGTAGTGTAGGAAAACAGGGACAGAGGTGCCACCTTCAGCTGCAAAATTAAAAATGAGTCTCCAAATATCCATATCAGTTAAAAGCCACCTCCTCTTTCCTTTTTTTTTTTTTAAGAGAGCATTGGCTAAATTGCAGCCTGGACATTAACAGACCCAGGATGCAGAGGAGACAGTTAATCATCCACTCACCACTGAGGAACAAACCCAAGCTTATGAAGAATGCTGAATACCAGAAAAATGTAAGAGAAGAGAAATCCTATTTCCCATATTACTGAAATAACTCCTTTTCCTCAATGAAAGCTGTCTTATTAAAAGAATTAGTAATTAAGTATCTAACTACTCCTAGCACCTCCCAGGTGTAAGACAACCCACTCGGAAATGTACAATATAATCTTTCATTTAGGTCTAGAGTATCGTAACAGATGGAGTCCCAGTAGTCAAACATAAGGGTCTTATGATCACCAGCTATTAAACTGATGCTAATAAATGCCATTATGAAGTAATAGACTATTCCTAAGATTGCTCCAGTTTGTGATGGTATTTTACAATACTTTACATGGAAAAAAAATTGGAAAATCATACTTCAAGGAACACCAAGAAGTAAAAAGATGATGCAACACTTCAGCAAAAAATATTTCCAAGCTCTTTTCAAAATCAGAAAGGTACAGTTTGTGCTTACTTTAAGGAAAAAAAAAAAGAAAAAGACCCCGGATAAGCCAAATGCTGCTTTTCTTAATCTCTCAACCAGCAGCCACCCTCCTATATCAGTGTGCAAAAAGCGCGCTGAGACGAAATAAGGCAGCTATCTTAAAGCCAACCCAGCTATCCATCAGGCACGGCCAGGCAGCTAACCAGACTCTCCGTCTTCATTTACTTACCCATCTCCCTGTCTCCTTTATTTAAGGCTGGCTGGAGGGCCGCTGACTCACAAATCAGTCCAAGCCAATCACACCAGGTGACAGCAGTTTCGGCTCTGTTTGTTTGGCCTTGGCCCGTGTATTCAAGCCCACAGCTGGTTGCGGGTAAGCAATTTGTCTGACATCATTCAAGGTTGAGCAGAAACTTGAGATTTTTCTTCCCTCCTGAAACGAATTTTCTCAAATAATTATGTTTTTCTGAATAGCTAAGGTTCAGTGCTACTAAATATGTTGTTTGAGTGTTCACACAGTATTTCTGTATGGTTGTGTTATTATTTTTGTTCTGAAGCCATTCAATGTGAAAGTTGGTAGGGTTTTACTATGCATTTTGTAAATGCTTTGTGCTTTACAGGAAAGTGATGTAGCTAGACTAAAATGAACAATATCAACTAAGCCTTAGTTACACACAAAGTATGGAAGACACACCACTTTTTCTGTTGTCAGTCCAGTTTTTGCTTGAAGGTGTCCCTCTGCTTCCTCAGGGACACCAGGAAGCTGGACGTTGGGGTTTTGTCTTCAGGACCATCCAAGACATGTTGGTTAGACTGGGCTCTGCCAGAAGACTTAGGACGTGAATACAATAGGGAATTTCTGTATTATGCCATCAAATCCTATGGGCTGCACAAAAAGATGCAACTTTAATTTGATTTGAGGAGGAACCGACTGCTTTTCCAGATCCTGACCTCTCTTGGCTGCAGCACACACACGAGTAAAATTTGAGGTGAAGATCCACAATTCGGGCAGTGAGTCCCTGGAAATGCAGAAGCACCGATTAGAGCTGTGTGCGGGGCCTCCAAAATGCTTAGGACAGGTCCACAAGCAGCTGAGCATATGCCTTTAGTAAAATACTACCCACAAGAGCTTAGGAAAGCTGGTGTTACTGCAAGTTCCCATCATCATGGGACTCATCTAATGACTGATGAAGTCAATAGAAATACAGGCCAAGGGCAAGGGGCGTTGACTTCATTAAGACTCCCAGTCAATCTTACAAGATACTCCAAAGGTTCTTCTGAGGTCTCTTAAAGCCTTTGTTCCAATAGGTATTTAGTCAATAAATTAGGCTGACAATTTGCAATCCTTTAGAACAATCACTTCTTTTTCAAATGAAAGATACAGCAATTTCTTAAAGGCAATTCATACTTGCTTTTATCGCTTGCGACAAGAAGACGAGCCATGAATAAAATCAGTTAATTGGAATAATGGAAGGCTGACAACATTTTTCAATATTTCTATCTCTAAGGAAACCCCTTGTAAAAAATGCTATCACACATCTTCCTTTTTCATCCCATGGGAGCAACTTACCGATGATCATCATAAATAATCCGGAAACAATAAACCCAAGCAGCGTGGGGAATGATCACATACCCATTTCACAGTCTAAACTGTACTGCACCAAACAGGATCATCTAGAAATTATGGAATAAATCCCTGAAGAAAGTTCTCCTTGGAATAGCAATAGAATATTTAACCCTATGTCATGAAAAAAAACAAGAACGCATACAAAAAATATTTAAGAAAAACATTTACAACTGAATTCTTGTTGTTCTTGGTTATTCAAGGAAAACAACACAATATAGAAATATACGTATCCCTCAAGAATGCATTTTACTTCTGAGCTATCTGTAGCCACACGGGGCTTCTTCAACAATGAGGAAGGAAGATGGGGTTTAATGAGGAGGTTTAATGGTCAACGCATTGAAAAGGAAGAAATTTTTTCCAGTAAGAAAAACTGAAAGCAAGCAGATAACTGGCAATATTGAGGTTTAAGTCTTAAAATCCAAAAGTGAGTCGAAGTGACATCAGACAACCTTATAGAAACCAGGAATATTAACCCCTAAACCATCAGGTGAATCAGGACCTGACGGATCTATGCTACTTGGTCCCTTGTTCTCTGTAGAACACTACAGGATTAACTTCAGACTGCTTTTTTCCTGGCGAGGTATTTCTTGGCATTGTATGAGCACAGTTAATACTTTTTAATATTAAAAAAAAACCCACAACTTTTCCTCAGTTTACATGCCCACTTATAAATTTGATCTCTTTTATGTTTCTTACAAAACCATGCCTCTTTTCAGGACAGCCAAGTTGAGTTCCAGCTTACAAATGTATTTATTGAAAGAAGTACAGCAATAACAACTGCTCTTTTGTCTCTGGGAGAAAAGGCTGCCTAGAGCCAATTATTGTTTATCATTCCAGATACACATTTTATGATTACTGTGTTAAACAAAAAAAAAAATTTAAGAGTAAGGAGCCAATTTAATATCTTCAAGTCCAATCACACTGAAAAAGATCCCTTACTTGTATTTTATGTTGCTCAGCCTAATTGTCAGGTATTATTAATTTTGCATGCTAAGCTGGAAACATTAGGCACAGGTTCTCCTTGGGAGAGCAGCAAAGCTAAAAACAGCACATGCACCAGAGGAAACCGTGTTTATAATTGCTCTATTTCTTAGTTGGACTTTGTCAGCTCAACTTGGGTGGCAGAATGACACAGAGAGAAAAAGCTGGCTTTGATTTGGAAAAGGTTGTTTGCAGGTGTCAAAACAAAGTCTGCTAGGAAACCAAGGGAAAAATTAAATGCTGTGAGCCATTATTGCAGGTGTGCTCTACTGAAAATTATCGTCCTTTTGTTTTTGTCTCAGGAAATACGTTGTGCAGTTGAGGCCAAACGTAGCCTGGAAGGAATTTAAAATACTCTAAGCTTACAGTGAAGCTCAAATGTAAATGTCTTGGTGCAAACACGCAGATTAGAAGTTATTCATCCTTCTCACTGAAGCCAGGAATACAATGCAGGCTGGTAAGGAACAGGCACTGAGGACTGAACACACAAAAAGAGGCATTTGTGACGCTGCATGTATCTCACAGCACTGCATGAACACTCACCTCAGAGCCTCCTTCAAGCAATTAGTGCGTGTTGGCAACACACCTCCCCACGCTGGAGAGAATTCTTCTGCCACACACTGAGGGGCACGGCAGTGGCTGTGGCTGCCAAAGCCACCCCGCAGCGAGCAAAGCACTGGGCTACCCCACGGCGAGCAAAGGGCTGGGCTCAGGTGCTCAGCCAGGCACCCAACTGGCCAGAGAAGACCACTGCCTTGATGGAGGTGGTCTTTCCACTAAGTCCAGTTCAGGTCTGGGCTTAGGGTTGGGACAGAACAACTCTTGCACTCTTGATCTAGGACCCATGTTGACTCAAATATGGAAACCAGATGTCTGCAGGGTTTTTCCAAGCGTTGGCTGGAAGAGTGATTGCTCCTGCAGTCCCACGGCTTTGGATTAGGACAGAGACTGCCTTTTGCTGATGTCTCTTTCTTCTGGGGAGAAAAAAAAGATTATCTGGAGCACTTCAAGATGTGTAATCTAGCCTGAAGCTCTATCCCCTGCAATAACCTGGAACTAGAGCCTTTCATGCAATCAGATTCATATTGATTCAAAAAGTATTAAATTATGAATGATGAAATTGCTCCTCTGCTCCTCAGGGCCTGACTTTTTGATAAAATATCCTCATCTGTCAGGTCTGCTTTGGGGATACAAGGTGAGGTAGGTGGATTCTTAACAATGTGGGTGACAGTGGGGGGAGTCCATAAGGAAAATATGGTAACATCACCGGTCAACTGGACACTAGGTTACCAGTCTGGAGCCAAATAAAACCAATCCTACAACCATTGGAATTATCTGTAGAGAAGAATCTCAGCAGCAATGAGAGAGACACAGTGCAAAGGATGAGGGGACACGGTATGAATAAGTATGGATGTCCATGTTCCTGCAATGTTGATACACTCTCAGTGGGACTGAATGCTAAACGGGACGCTCTCAACAGAAGAGAGATTTATTAGTCCCTGTGCTGCTGGAAACTATGAATTCTGAAGGAAAATCTGGGAGCACCCATGACTTTAATAAGAGGAGTGCCCGAGTCCTTTACAATGTCTAGGCTCTAAGAAGCACCTTTGGAAACTGGAGGAAAAGATGCACTCTATAGAACAAGGCTGACAGAGAAAATACTTCTCACACAGCCAATTCAAAGAAATAGAGTGTATTTACTCTACACTGATGCAAAGAGAAGGGAATGAGCTGGTAGGAGCTAAACGTGCCAGTAAGATATTTTAATGGTGATAAGGTTTCCAGTGTGAAATGTGTAGCCCGCAGTCAGTGAGGGCATGTGTATGCTCTCAAAGACAGAAGTTATTGTTTCTCTAGAGTGTTATACTTTGTTTTTACACGTTTATAAAAAGCAGTCCAATTATCAGAATATTAAAAATTGTTAATTTCATATTTTTCTATGGCGGAAGGCTGGCTACTCCAGACTTACAAAATGCTATGACTCAGTAAAGCTGAGGCATCACACGAATGATTTTATACTGAGTTGGCTTCCACAGCATCTAGCTGTGGATTGTAATTAAAAAATACACACAGGCTTCTGCGTGTGAGGAACAGAAGAAAAGATACACTGAAGACACTGAGCAATCATTCCCAACAAAGATTAAACACAAATACACTTGAATAAAATGAAGCAAGAGACCTGAAACCACAGGTTCAGAGTTGAATTAAGTTTTAAGTTCAGGTTGTCTTTCTGTGTTTGCTTAGCTCAAGATATTTAATTCAGCGCAGCACACGTTGACTCTCCAGAGGTGTTCATAACAGCAAATTACTTCAGTTGTCTATAATGCTGGAACTGGAGGAGTTGATGTATCACCAGGTGTCCCTAAACTCCCTTCCTAAAGCACACAAAATCTGGAAATCCACTGTTACCCGTCCCACAGCCACTGGAAGTGGGCTAGTCCAGCTTCCATTCTGAGTACCTCTTACCTCATACCTCTTACTCGCCTTATTTACAAGAAAAAAAGAAAACGGTCAGAAAAAGCAGGAACTTCGTTTTTGCAACCTACCCCTTCCTTAAGCTCAACAGAAATGCGAACAATCAAAGCACGCTGAGTAAATGCATGTCTTTTCTGACCCAGGAAACAGAGGGCAGTGACCAGCAGGCTGTATGCCAAACCACTGAGCCAGTGCAGAACCCTACGAGAGCAGGGGGAAGAAAGGCACAGCCTAATTTCTGCATATTTTGATTCAAAGTTTTACTCACTATTGATGTAACAGGGCAAAAGTCAAAGTTAATCCTCATCATAGCCAGGGTAATTTCCTTCAAAAAGCTACACACTTGTATTATTTCCTTGCATTAACTGTCAGCTTTTTCTACACATCCAGTGTAGTGTCCTAGTGTCCACTAGGACAGCTGCTAAAGGCTGTACTGCTTGGAATGACATGCAACTCCTCATTTAGAAAACCCCTAAAATTGTTAATATTGTAGCTGGAAAGTGGTATGGCACCACCTCAGTGCTGCATTATGGCAGCCACCACAATTACTGATGTTACCTCTTCAAATACTTTCACTGATGTATCAGAAATCAATGCAAATACTCTCAGAAAGCATAATATTGCCCAGGTTATGCCGATGCTCCACCATTTCAGTGATAAAACTTTTTGTTAAAACTCTTTTTCTTGCACCTGTATTAGAAACACGCATTATGCCCCGTGAGAGAGAGAACTTGAGACACCATTTGCTTTGAAAGGATTGTTCTGCCCCGTTAATAGCTTTTTGCCATGCAGCACTCCGCGGACAATGATCTATGACAATCGAAGCGCAGTTACGACAGGTGGACAACCTGTGGCATATTAAAAAGTGCAGTTGAAATAGCTTTAAAATTTATGGCTTAATTATAAAAACACAATTTAAAGCTCATAAGAGGGAAGCAGAGGTAGGCCCTTGGAAGTTACTTTCATTTCAGTAAAATTTACGGCAATTAAGATTGCAGAAATAAACTATAAAGAAAGTTCAGTAGTACTTTGAGGTCTACATTTATGTCCACTACCTTTATGTATATTTTCACTCATGGAGACTGCCATGGAACTGCCACAGCTCTTTAGAGCCTGGCCTCCACCAGGGCTCACTGGTAGCCCAGTCATGGCTGGGCCAGGACGTGGCTGAACAGAAAGGCTTTAAGTTTTTATACAAAATTCTCCTCAAAGCACTACAAAAAATGTCAGCGTTTAGGCAATATTCATGCAACTCCACAGGACGAACTTGAAAGCAACCTACATCACACTGCAAGACCGAGCTCCCACTGTAGTTCCCGCTACACTCTGAGCAGAGATGAGGTCTGAAAACAGACAAGGTCTTGAATTTGGGGCACCAGCCACAACAGGATATAATACAGACTTCCCGGAACACTCAGGCAAATTAAATCAGTGCATAAGGGCAGATTTCAAACATCCTCACAAATAAAAAGTATTAGAAGTGAAATATCAGTAGCATTTTCTAAAAAGCATTTGAGCATCTTGGTTTATGAAGTAGGACCTTCTCATGAGTTAGAGAATCCTCTCATCCCTGAGCACAGGACTTTATGGAGGGTTAGGTGAAATCCAGGATAATCTCTGCTGGGCTCCTGAGACATCACAGTGGCATTTCAGGACAGCAGCACATTGATGACAGTGCTTATCACGCCACTGAAGGGGGCTCCTCTGCGCTCAGCAGAGATCCAATGCAGAGGGCAGGAACTGGTGCAGGTAAGATTTTAGGCCAGGGCTCTATAGAGGACAGCACGCGGCTTGCAGGAAAAAGAAAGGGGGAAACAGCGACTTCTTATGTTATCTGGTTGTCGCTTTTTTATTAAGTTTTTATTTGGTTGCAATTTCAGAAATATAATTAACGGTCCCCAGGCAAAACTGAGGAGGTGGAATACTAATGGAAATTTTCATCTTCAGCATAAGAAATCAAAAACATTTGAATAGCCTCCGTACGCACATATCCATTATTTAACACTTGAGACCAATTCAAATGTAATATTTTCTTACCACCCAGGTCTCCATTTCTTTCTACAGTGAAATCATTTTAGCAATTTCATTTCTGTGCCCCCCCCCCCACCCGCCCCCGTCCCTCTGAGAGACATTACATTGGCGAATGTCATGTTTGTAGAGGTAAGAATAGTAATCTGAAACCTCTGGGGTTGGTTTGTGATGGGGCAGGCGGGATGCTTCTGTGTTACATTTATTTATTTAGGCTACGGTCCCTACAAGCAAAGTAAAATAATCCTGGAATCCTCACAGAAAAGCTGGTGCTGCCTTGGAGAGCTTTTTCACTTACCCTCTTTATTCTATTCTTCCCAATGACTGCTCCAGGGTTACTGGAGCATTCAGTGCTTTCCAGCTATGTTTTATCTTGTCTAGCACAGATATTCTGCAGAAACAGTTTTAAATATTCTGTCATCTGACCGTGTTGTGCATGAGGGAGAGAGTCACAGGTAAGGCCAAGTTCACGGTATTGTCCCTCACCGGACTCCAGTCACCCACTCTGTATTTTGGAGGATACTACAACTTCCCACACCAGGCTGTGTCTAAGAGAGGAGCTCTTCTCTTTAGATTCCACAGCTCGTGATGTGCTTTGAGTCTACTCTAGATATATGTACACGCGAATATATACACATACCATTTGTATACATACTTCCTATATTAGCCAGAGGCATTTAAACTGATTGCCCAACAGAGAGCTCATCAATTACAGCTGGGTATTGCTCATTTGATGGCTGGGAAAGTGCCACTGCCCATTTTATCCTTCATTTCAGGTTTAAGAGAAGTGTCATGGGTGACAGTGGCACCTATCACATAAGCGAAGGAAGGAGAAGCAGAGAAGATTAAAAAAAAAACCCAAAACAGAAAAGAAAAATGAAACAGGAAAAATGAAGGAGGATAAAAATAGAATAAAGAAAAGAAATGGGAAGTATAACAACTTCACTGCAGGTGTGAATTGCTGTTCCTTGGTGTTACATCTCAGTAAACAGAATAAATGCTTGGTGGTGTGTGACTGCTTTCCAATCAGCGAGAGCAACGTGCTGTGACTAGTAATGGGTCATCTTTCAGCCTTCCTCTCTATGGGGAAAAAAACAATGACAGCGATTATGGCAGACCTGAACCGAAAAAAGGATGGCTGGTCCTCACGTTAACTCAGGAAACTCTCTCATTTCCTAAGTTAAAATCATCATTACAATTTAAACTGGGTTTCACAATCGATGTGACTTGTTTGTAAAAAATACTATAGATGCTAGTTAACCCTTTCCCCACACCCTTCCGCGGTAGAAGCGCTACCCTTAGCGCTCCCCCAACCGTTTTACCCAGAGTGTCATTTATACCGTAATGTAATAAAATCCCAGCGGAACCAGTGTGTTCCCTGACAAAGACATGCTAGAGGATCAGAGTTAACCATGTCTACAGGTGCTCCATACTCTCGGTAACTCTGCCATTTAGCAAAGAAAGGAATTTAAATAGATGAAACTGGCACAAGTATTTACAACCTTTATAAACTCCTAAGGTGCACTAACAGTATGAAGCATGAGCTACAATAACAACATATCGCAGAGGGCCTGAGTCCACGATCCTTGTCCACCACTGATGACTTTCTCTGCCAGTGTTTTTCATTTCTGGCAAGAGAACTTACATTTCCTAGCAGAAGGCCCCTTCTTTTTCCATGGGGAGACACATTGCTGCCTAGAAGGGTTGGAGCCAGCTCCCGCTGGCAACAGGGGACAGGGGTTTACAGAGAAGAAAATCAGTTTGGGTATTTGGTTCCTTAAGGCAGAGGTTTAATTTCTTCTCTCACAAAAAGAAATCCCGGTTACTACAGAGCTCTGAATGATATTGGATCAATGTCAAGTGCTTGAGCTCTTTCTCGTACAGCAGCATGACAATGGAAAGAAAGGGAAATTTCCTTCTTGCGATCTCACCAAATCCTGATCTTGTTACAGAGCTACAATATTGAATTTTGTGAGTTGAGTTTTAAGTCCTTCCTGTAGACGATGCAGCATGGCCATTCCCCCAAGCCTACAGAATCCTTGGCAATCACTAGGCTGCTGGTGTATTGGGTACTTCTTGTACTTACCACTTGCATTTGTAAAGGTAGACATAGGATTATGTGAAACCAAATGCTATTTTTCCATCGCGGCAACTTACTGCCTCAGGTCGCCACCTTAGAGAGAGAAATTGGATGTAAATAATGTCACTTAATGTACCAAATAACATTTATATGCAGTAAAACCCTCCCTTCAGATACTAACTGCCTACTCTCCTTTATAGGCTGACACTTAGCAATTAAGCCACTGAACATCTGGGCTTCCGATCACTCAGTAATCATTTAAATCAAAAAGAGGATCCACTGAATGCATCTATGGGTCACAATGTGGAAGAGAAGCCCAAAGCAAAATATCTGTGGCACATTTTGAAAACAGCTGATGCCTCTTATTCAAAATTTACTAAAGCAGTGGAGGAAGCTGAGCATCCTGATGATTTATGTGGATAAATAACTTGGTGAGATGCAAAGGTTTGCACATCTTTATTACAATAAAACAACACCTGGTGCCCTTTTGTTACCATCTGCATGTTCAAAATAATTTGGTCAGCATTATTGGCTTGGAAGATAGCCAGAGAGTCAAATTATTCACTAAACGGTGTGTATGAACTGAGGAATTACAAGCAGGCTTTGGAAGCATGCTAACAACAAAACTTTACCACATGTTGCTGTAGCTGACGGCTTCACGGCAGCAGGAACAGAAGGGCTCCATTTATCTGCGGAGTTTAATTAATAACTGCTCCTTGATGGGCCTCACCTCCCCGGATTTCCCACAGGAGGGAGAGGACACTGCAGTCAACAGTTGGCCCTAAATAAGATCCGTGTGTCCACACTTAAGATGCCTAGTTATTCAGGAGAAAAAAATAAATAAAATTTAATAAAATAAAATAAAATAAAAATGTACTAATTAAAGCAGCATTTTTGGATGTAGTTTACTACGGCCAAACCCTGTTCACAGACTTCTACCCCGTGGGCAGATCAGTTTGTAAAGAAGGCGACAGAAATGACAGCACGTTGAATGGAAGACAAGCAGTACCCCGAATTCTCATGGAAACTTCCCCAATAATTCTGTTACGATCAAGCTGGCCAGAACCAAGGGAATCAAACAGCAAACCAAGGAGCTGCTCACACCACACAATTTTTCCTCCTTCTCATAAGTGCATTTCGGCCACTTCTTTACCCAGGCATCAGTCTTTAACACACAGGCTCTTTGGCACCCAGAATTATGCAGAATCCCACCTACTTGGACCAGACAGATGGAATTTAGGCATTTCTGGTCCTTGGCAACTGTCACCATCAGCAGTTGTGAGTATCTGGAGGCGCAACTTCAGCCCCCCCCTGCAAGGGTGCTGAGACCGTTCTGCACCTCTCCTTTAGGAATGACCACTCCTTAAATGCACCTTTCAGCAATTTACCAGACTGTCCCGGAACTCAAACACAAAACGGTAAAAAAAAGTGCAGGAAATATCATTAAAAACAACACACTTAATTTGATCCATGAATATTGTATCAAATAGACTGAGGAAAATGAGGAAAGGGCATCAAAGGCTCTGACCCTTTCCCAACCCAGCCACAAACCAGTTCATAGACACGAGAGAATCTGTAAAACCAACTTACTTTCTGTTTTCTAAACACTATTTTTCATGAATTACTGCCCCATCTGCTTCAAAATGCATTGACCTGAAACATGGAATACCAGTTAGTAGCCCAGAAGCAATGTTTCATGCTCATTTAAAAAAAGAGTGCAGTGAGGCTATTTGAGAGTAAAGAAAACCAAAAAATTGTAATTTGGGTTTCCTTCAAGTGGTCTCCTAGCAATCACTTCATAATAAGAGGTGCAGTTTTTCTATTCAAAAGCTAGTCCTGCAGTTTGAAGCTTAGTGTTGGCTTATCCCCTCAAGTATTTCGACATAAAAGAGATCTAATGTGAAAACTGGCCTCTGTGAATAAAATATAACCAAGACCAGGGTTTGGTTTTTTAATTGCTGAAAAAGAATGTTGCAGTATCTGCCTTTCATAACACGGTGCAATTCTAGAAATTTTCATGGAATCAGAAAAGAGAACATAGTGAATGTTTCCTGTAACTATGAGCCTTCCTTTGGTATTGTAAAAAGGTTATTTACAGTAAAAGTAAACAGTAGCAGACGAAGACATAACAACAGAATTCTTGGATATCCTGGGGATTGTTTGCTTATCCAGAATTATTTTAATGCTCTAACAGGAAGCGAGAAAGGAAGGAAGAAAAAGAGAAATGCTTCTTTATTATGAAAGCATGGCTCCACTGCCCAGATGGAGGATGCAATTGAGCAAACCCACAGTTAGCATCATTGTAAGTGGGCTTATTTATACCAGCTGAGGATTGGTACAATAAATAATACATAGAAAAGACTCAGATCTATTCAAATTTCATTGAACTTTTTTTCTTTAGATTTCTAAAAAAAATAGAGTGGAAACAAAAGAGGCACAGTCTTTGTTGCCATGATGTTCTGCATAGGAAACTTGTCTCTCTTCCAGTAGCTCCACAGGATTTATATGAAAAAAATGCTCCAATCTCTGATCTTCCTTGTTCATTTTCATGAGAACAGACAATGTTGGGGAAATTTGCAGCATTAGCGTTTCCTCTTTTTTTGTTGTGTTGTTTTGTTTTACCCATTGAAAGCAGGGGCAGGCTCAGGCGGTGCTGTGTCCAGCGCTGTGAAACCACACAGATAACAGGGTCTGTGCGAGGTCCCAGCGCCGCACTCATCCTGCCGAGCGTGGCGCCCGCTGCTCTACACCCGATGAAGGTAAATTTACAAACTGCAATTCAGGCACCGTCAAAGCGTATGGTTTAGACAACACCAGTCTCTGAACAATTATAAACCCTAATGTGAAATGTATATGCTGGAGAAGAACTCTCAAACTTAAGCAGTTTCAAAATCGCTCAGAAAACGTTGCCAGCTGTAGAAGAAACGCTCAGGAGGTGTGACTCAGCCATCAAGGTACAGAACGCAGCCCGTACGGGTTCCTTAAAGTGAGGACTGGACTCTAGATTTAGATTAGCAAAAAGATTGTGAGATCTACACTGAAACTGGAAAGACTGTATTTATAACTCTATTTCAACACCCCCTCCCCATTAATCTGCCACGCAGCAGTTTTGTCTTTACATCAGAAATACTGTTCAAGACATTTAAAGGTGGTTCTTTTTATTTTTTAAATTGGGCATCTATCCTGTCTTATAAAATAACCTCTGGAAAATCAAAGTGATTTTATATTTTCATACAAACAACAGTAAAATTTGCTGTTGTGTTTTTATGCCCATGGGCACTGATGTCTGAAGGTTTACTTCCCCAAATTCTGTCCCTTGGTTTATTGACAGGTCTGGCATGGCAGAATTAAAAGCTTGAGTGATTCACTGATGTTTAACATTATCAGAACCAGTCCTGTGTAATAATAGAGAACACTTTTTATTCCCGTAACAATGACCATGACAACAGCCTGTAGGATGAAGATGAACTCAGAATATGAATGAAGGCTTTCAGAAATATTTTTATACAAAATAATGTTTGTGTCTTGAAAGCACAGAGGATGCCAACCGCCACAGCAAGCCCTTCTCAAACTGACTGTACCTAACACCGCCTTACACCTCACTCTAAACATCGAACTGCCATCTTCATACCAAAATTGCACCTGATATTCTAAGCACTGCCAGCACTTCATTGCTATCAGTAGGGTTTCTGGCTCCCAGAAGGATTATTTATGGAGATCTTGATAAAATAGGCCCAGGAGTCATAAAATACTCATTTACTCAGGAAAATAAAGATATCACCATGCTTAGTAGCATAGGTTTACCTGCGTGAGTAGAAGAGGAAGATAAAGATATGTTTACAGGATCAAAATCCATAAGTACCTACCACCTACTTGCAAACAGTAAAACTGCTGTGGGTTTTTTTCTATTTAAAAATGATAATACAATTCATAAACATATGACTTACATTATAGAACAATGAATCTCTGGTGTCACACTAATTAAAAAGCTAGTATTACATTACTTCCTCAAGGGCTCATTTTATAATTTTTAGGATTATAGCACATTGATTAATTTATACAAGTTTTTAATCCCCTAGTATTTAATGAAGTCTAGGAACTTGGGAACGTGTGTATAATTTAGATTTGTATAATTTTATTACATAGGAGAAAAGTTAAACTGGTCATGTTCTACTTCATGTAGAAAAGCGTCTGAGCACACCAGTTCAACCACCAGCCTATTAACCATTTGCAATGAAAACATGAGTCTAAATTAATTCTAGGGTTATTAGATTATTTTTCAGCTTGCTAAGGACTCCAACAAGCATCGCTTGTCTTCTGTGCCTGTCAACTGCCTTTTAATTAGGTACTGTGTAACAACTGAGCACAGTGGGAAACTAATATCTGTTCAAGTTATCCTCTGTATCATTTAGAGTGCCTCGGAAATGACACTGCCATTATCCCGTACAGCCTCGGAGTTACCCCTTCTGGCACATCCTGTTAAAACAGCCCCATGCAAACAGAGGCTCAGAAATGCACAGCAACTGCCCACGACAGGAACTAGCAAAAGAAATTGCTGAAGACCAAATATCCTACAAAGATAAAATGCGGGATTGGGTTTCAGACCGGTGCCTGCTTCATTTTTACAGCCTCAAAAGGGTGGTTCCATCACCTGGCTGTCCAACCAGTAGACCCACCCAGACAGCACAGGACCCTAACACATTTGAAGGCCCCCATATACAGTGTAAAAATTCTCAAAAGCTACAGTTTCAGGAAATACAATCCTGGATCTAAACCCAAGGCTGATATATACTTCATGGGGGGAACAAATCAACCAAAAAGACCCTGGGCGTGGAATCCTGAAGTCACGTTAAGACCCTGGAGTAGGTCAAGGACAGGCTCCAGCTCTGGGTGTTAATCCAGAGAAACAGAACATTTCTGGGTGCTGTGAGTATATTTTCTGTTCAAGTGATGGCTACAGAGAAACATCAGGGAATCCGCAGCTCTCTATGAAGTGTAGATACAAAGGAGCAGACAGATTATTTAAAGCACTGAAACCAGACTGTCATTGAGGTGGAGGGGGGCACACAGTTCTATTGATAAGGGCTCTTCTAAACTCCTTTTTTTTTTTCCCTTAGGATGCTAAAAGTTGTGAGAAATAAAGAAGAGGAAACAAGGAGCAAAAGAGGGGGAAAAAGGAGTAAACTTGCACGGTCAGAGTTACCAGTTGAGCCTGACCCGTGAATCTTCCTTAACGACATGTTGCACAAAACTGTTCTTGTTTTTCTCATTTGTTGGTTTTACAGACCAGGCTTTTCAATGTTCTTCTTCTCTTTAATTTGGATTGATTAGATTTAGATGATAACAAGGAATTAAAAAGACACACGGATGCTGGTTAAATAATAATTAGGATTGATAAGCACGTTGGGCGGCACTCTGGGAAGCCGGGATTTGCATTCTGCTTCCCACCTTTTTCCTGTTTGGCAGTATCTCAGCGCTCCCTTCACATAGATGGAACCAGCCAGAGATGGTGTCTGTCTCCCTGGGTATCGACAAAGATGGTTCCTGTTGCGTTTATGTTTTCCAGAACAAGTGAGTTAGCATGATACAGCCTTATTAACTTAACACCTTGCACCAATGCAACTTAGCAATGCTGTTATTCAAGGAGAATTCCTAGAGTGAGAAAGGAGCAGCCACTGTGTTGGGAGAGGTGGTAAGTTGTCTCCACGATGTGATAAAAGAGGTTCCAAAGCCCAATAATTAACTTGAGTTAGCAGACTATTTAAAGAAAATCCCTTTTTGTTCCTATTTTAGTAAGATCTAACACTGACACCAATGCTAAAAATTGGGCTTTGGTGCAAAGAAGTACTCAGCCATAAAACATTTGTCACCTCTTGCAAAGAAAACACCTTTAGATTATTAAATATCTAGGTTTATTTGGCTGCATAGTGCAGTGCTAGGGAGAGAGGTAATTACGCAGCAGGGAGAAGTGTCTCTGGGAAGGCAGTGGGAAGAAAAGGCCTTATTTATTTCTACCCCGCACAATTACATTCATTTTCTAAATGTTTTTGAAAATCTTACAGGCCTGTCGTGTTTCCACCTCAAACAGAAGAAAATGAGTAGGGCTGTGAGTAAGAGTTATGCTTTCCTTGGCCAGTGAGGTGCCCAGTGTAGAGACACAATAATTTGGGGCTCAGTCTCAGGGAGCTCAGATGCAGCACATTAAACAGGATTCCCCTGTAACAACTTTTAACTGCTTTTTAGTGGTTTTTCACTTGCAAGATTTACATAGATAAAAATTAACTTCTCTGGGTATTTTCTCTTTATTATATTTCTCAAATGGAAAATTAAATGCAAATAATTATTTTTCAAAATAAGACAGAATAGGCAGGAATGATATGTGAGCAATACTGCAGAGCCTTTCATCTCCTACAGCCCTTCACAAGAAAGGATCTGTTTCCGTGCTGTAATTTGGCAAACCAAATAGCAGGAGCATCTCCTTGTGGATTGCACAAGCTCTCCTCTTTAGGTTTCCATTAGAAATTCCATATGTTCTTTCGTAGCGCTACGACCATGACACTTCTCAGCATCAGCAGAACTCACTCTTCTCACTAGTTATCTACCCTTTTGTGACCTCTAGTAAGATCCAGCCAGGCCCAGCTCACCCCAAATACACGGCACAGGATCTGCTGTTCATCTTGTCCTAAACGTCTGTGCCAACAGCGTGCTCCGTTCCACGCCTCCCGTCGCTGCGGGGCCATTCATTGAGCTGAGCGGCTCCAAGTCCATCCTGCAGCCACAGCAACTACTCATCCCACGTTCAGCAGTTTGACCCAGGTACCCAGTTCTCTCAGCACACGGGAGACAATGACAATTTCTTTGCTTTACTGTGTTTTACTTAGATTTTACACCGATATAAAGGGGAGTGATGCTGGCTCTGATGTTCAGCCAAGCCTGCCTGGATACTTTCTGTCGCAAGACTCTGCCTGAGTTGCTTATAGGTTATACTTTAATTGCTCCAACTGACATTTTCCATCCCAGGCTGATGTCTGCCTCGGGCTTTTCTTTTTTTAAGTTTCAGCAAAAATTATTCAGCTTTTTTTTTAGAGAATAATTTAGGTAGAAAATACATTGTTCTTACCATGCTAAATTCTGCCATTATCTTGAGAAAATCTAGCCCCCTCTGTTTTGCAAGAGTGGCCTGATGTTTTTTACATCAAGTAAACGTATGAAGGAGCTGGAAAATTTACCCAAATTTAGACAAGTGGGGAGTCTGGGCAGAATTAAAGATAGCGTGCTTCAGAAAGAGGGAATTGCTAATGCTGCAAATGGAAGCATTCAGGAGTCAGGAGTGGCAGAAGGAGGGAGCAGGCAGCAGCTTTCCCCTGCACGCAGCCATTGTGTGATTACACATCACGGAGCCTTCTATTTCCCATCGGAGAAGCACAGGAGACTGAATTAAGGCTGCATATATACCACTTCCCAAGTTCCAAGGGTTTTGTGTGGGTCGCTTTTTGGCAAACTACCTCATTCTTTTGAACATGGGTTGATTTTGTTTTGTAGTTTGCAATAAAATAGAGCTGAATGCAACATGCACTTACTTCAAAATACCAATCCAGCATTCTCTACATAAACTCTGCTGAAAACACATAAAGGTTTCATGCTAAAAAAAATCTAAAGCAGACACTTGATCAAACAAGCTATTGTTGGGGTGGATTGCCTGGGAGGGCTGATATAGCTGAGTTTAGTAACATCAGGGATCCTGTCTGGAAGATGTGTTCAGCAGGAGGATCTCTAAATGATTTATGAGCAGCTGAATCAATAAGCAACCAGTGGTGTTGAAAACGTCTTTTGAAGTAAGGTATCCCAGTCTGCTTCTACAGCATCTGTCTGGAGTCCAAAATAAGGAAGCAAGTTGAAGATTAACATCTCAACGGGCTCTCATGGAGCAGGATTTCCTAAGGAAATCTTTCTTAGTCATTTAACTGCTTTTGCCCCTCAGACCAAGGCTCTGTTAGAAGAAAACCTAAGAAAGTGTCACGGTAGAAGCTCTGGGGTCTCTGTAGCACTGTTGGTACAGGAGTTTCCAGTTTGCAAAGTGCCAGTTACTTGCTTGGACAGACACAAACAGCATTCTTTTCAAGAGGAAAATGCCAGCAGTGAAATGCTTAGATTTTTGCACCATGTGTAATTTTTTTGCTTAGATGATGAGTAAAGGGCGTTCAATCGAAAACCCCACTAAAAGTATTAGAACACCAAGAAAACTTCCTTTCCTGTTTCCCACGTAGAAATGCCATGGCCAGGGGCTCTTTGGCTGGCCCTGAGACAGAGGAGCAGGCTGAGAGCCCCTATCCCCAGAGCCAGGGACTCCTCACACACACAGTGGGGGAAGAAGCTCTGAGTAAACTCGTGGAAATCCAAGGCTCTGGGGCTTGTTGTTGAGGACAAGAAAATCTGAGGCTCCTAACATGAGTTAGGGGTTCGTGAGCTGCTGGGTTCACCTTCACAACAAACATAAACTCAACATAAAGACACGGCTCTTCAGCATGCAATATTCCTTATGTAAAACTAGCATCAGGCTCCCAGGCTTCTGGGCTGCCAACCTAGGAGCCTGGGGTAACCATTATTACAATCAATAAAACAATTATTACATCAGTCAGCTGTAAGTTCTGAGAAAGAGGACAGCAAGATCTATCAATGCACAGTTCCATCCACAAGGAAGAACTGGAGTTAGAAATTCTGAGTCTTGATGTTCTTCTGCTAGAAACACCCACAAAAATTGCTACGAGAAGCTGTATCGCTCCTCTACCATGAGTGACAGAACAGCAGTCGTACAGTACTCCCAAATGTGTCATATATTCATGGTTTCAACCAATAAACTGTGACAGACATCCTGCTCATCATTTGCTGAGAAAAAACTTGCCGAGTGAAAATTCCTGACCCATAATTATGTTCAAAGCCATGAGAAGTGCCAAGTACCTGAACGGACTTTTAAAAGTACTGAACTTCACTCTCAACTTCACAGATTAAAGATTTTCTCTGATAGATACATTATTTTTCTAAAGGGGAGATAACACCAGACATCTGGCTGAATTTTCAACATTTCTTAGTTGGGACTTGACAAGACAACAGATTCACAGCTAATGAAGTCAAAGCTTCATGAATATATAACGGCTCCGGCTCTGCAAGTACGAGCGCTACCTCCAGAGAGCCGAGGCTCCAGAGCGGTGACGCTTTATTTTGTCAGGAGGGGTACCCAGCTATGTCGCTACAAAGATTCAGCTGATTTCCTCTGGGATCGCCACTGGTTCACAACAGCTCCATCTCGTTAGGCTAAACCACACCACCACCATAAGCTAATAAGATAAGGCTGGTTATCTTACATTTCAATGAAGTTTCAAATTCCTCCTCATGTATCAGCAATGGATGCGGATCTTTTAAAAGACCCTATGGAAAGAATGAAAGTACTGCGAGGAGGACCTGCTATACCGCCTAGATGACCTGCTATGCCACCTAGGTGCACACAAGTCTATGGGACCGGATGGGTTACACCCAAGAGTGCTGAAAGAGATGGCAGACATGCTGGCCAAGCCTCTCTCCATCATCTTCCTTAAGTCGTGGCTGACTGGAGAGGTCCCCATGGACTGGAAGGTGGCAAATGTAACGCCTATCTATAAGAAGGGCAGAAGGGAAAATCCAGCAAACTATAGACCTGTCAGTCTGACCTCGATACCAGGGAAGATTATGGAACAGGTCATATTGAGTGCTATCACCAGCCATGTAATAAGCAACCAGGGGATCAGGCCTAGTCAGCATGGGTTTATGAAAGGCCGGTCCTGCCTGACAAACCTGATCTCTTTCTACCATAAGATGACCCGATTGTTGGATGGAGGGAAGACAATGGATATAATATATCTGGACCTTAGAAACGCATTTGCCACTGTCCCCCACCACATTCTCATGGAAAANTCACGGGCAATTAGCGACAGAACAAGAGGGAATGGCTGCAAGCTGCAGCAGGGTAGGGTTAGGCTGGACATTAGGAAAAAGTTTTTCACAGAGAGAGTTGTCAGTCAGTGGAATCAGCTGCCCAGGGAGGTGGTGGAGTCCCCATCCCTGACTGTGTTTAAGAGTAGATTAGATGTGGTGTTGAGGGATCTGGTGTAGGGGAGAACTTGTAGAGTAGGGCTGATGGTTGGACTTGATGATCCCAAGGGTCTTTTCCAACCTATATGATTCTATGATTCTATGAGAAGAAGGAGAAAGGACGAGCTCATTGCAGCCCGTGGAGGGAAAAAAAGCTAGTACAGCCTACACACACAGAAGGGGGCTCTGACTCGACATCTGAACTACCTATTCCAAATGACAGATGGATCACTGAAAACAGAGGATTTTCATGCTGCCAGCAAGCATTTTTGCTTAAAATGTACTAGAATCCGGAAACAATAGGAAATAAAGCAGGATAGCTCAAAACATCATGAATAATGTAGGCATATGTTATAATTAGGCCGCATGAATACAGCTAAAAGTTACCATAAATATTCACTCTGATATTTATAGACATTTGCTTTGGTCACACTGCCTCACCTTGCCACCAGCACTCAATAGACTGGCACAAATATTTGTAGAAAGCAATTTAGAGCCATGGAAACAAAACTCCATCTGCCTGGGTACATTCCCTGAACTGTTCGCAGAGGCAGCGATTGTGAAGAACCGGCACAACAATATATGAGAGGACACAGACATCACACTCCTGGTCCTCTGCCACCGACGCCACGCGCAGCCGGAGCGTGACCCAGCTCTGCATCACCACCGTTGGCATCTCTCCTCAGGCAAGCGCCAAAGCACGCTGGGACATTGCTATTAGGAAATATTCCTAGAAAACTAATTTAAAACAAGTGCAGCAAATGAATAGATGTGCTAAATCGGGATTTTGCTGTCTAGCCTGCAAAGAAATGACAATTATCATGTTAGAAGCATTGCAGAGTTTAGGCTCACCAGCTCTAATGGCACTCTTGACATCCCTCTTCCTCCTTTCAGAACACAAGGACACCGCCTGCAACACCACTCCTGAATGCCTTTCCTTCAACTGTACCCTGTACAGGAGAGACCTGCCTCTGTGGACACCAATGGGTTACACAGGGAGTGAAGAGAGAACCAGAGAGAGATGCCCTGTCCCAAAATGTTTAATCTACCTCTGTGTGTACTCATCCCTCCACAAAGAAAAAATAAACCAAGAGCTGTCAACAAGATTATTTTAGAGGCAATCAGATAGCAAAGCATGAGTAATTACCTCACTAAATCAAGTAATCTCTTTAATCTTAAAAGGAAATTTCAAACCTGCCTCTTAGCAAGCTTTATTTCAGTTTCCATACTCAATTTAGGTGTAAAAAATGTTTGGTTTTATTTTTAAGAAATGCGTAGCAGAACTGAACTCTGAAGACCGTGTCTTGTTGGGTGTGAAGAAATTATTTAAGACAAATTATAGTGCTGTCACACTCATACCTCATAGTTTAAAATAAATCTTGTCATCTAATTATACAAGAGCTTGAGTTTGTTTAACAAATTTCTCAGAGGTATTTGTGTGGCACTCCATTTCCCTTCGCCTTTGATTATAGCCTATCATTTCAGTCTTCTCCCTCCACGGCGTTCCGCATTTCATTGTGGTGCTTAACAGGTTGCATTTATCACATCTCTTCAGCTGGGCTAAAGCAGAGAAAACCGTGAAGTCTCCCTGCAAGTTCCCAGCAGATCACAATTAAAGAATTACTTAAAAGCAAAGACACCCCAAAATGGGATTTCTGCTCCCAAACTAAGAACTTCAACTGCCAGAAACTGGGTCTCTGAAAACAGTTTTGATGTCTCACCCACAGCTCTACTGAGAAAATTAAGGGAAAAGGAAAATTCCCCTTGTGCTTTAATTCCCATGCTATATTCTCAAAATTATCAGGGCAAAATTGATTAGAATCAGCCAAGTTATGATAATTATTTCAAGAAATTATAGTCTCCACAAGAATCTGTCTCTTCCCTTCTTGCGTCTCGCTGAAGTCCGACAAGCTGTGAATTGTTCAAGACTGGTCTTAATCGAGGCAACAAGAAGAAGAGGGGCCACAAGCTGCCATCGGCAAAAATGAAGTTAAGCACAGCTCCCCAGGAAGGGCTTAACCAGCTCGATGTTACCTTACTGAAAGAATTTCATTGACCAAAACACTGAAGACAAATCTAAAAAATACACTAACCAGCCTCCATGGTTATTCGGAAAGATGGCAAGGGTCTAAGGAGCAGGGCCTGATTTCGGAGGATGACATCTCCTCTCACAGATGTTATTAACTGTAAGCCAAGAATAATATTTATGGCTTAATCACCTGATCATCATAATCTGGTTTCTCAGTGACTCATAATGGCAAGTGCTTGTGAACATAAGATTACGCATCCAGAACCCGAAGGCTGCAGAAGGCCATCCTAAAACAGGTCAATTAGAGCTTTCCAGTCCATATATTGCCAAGCACAGGAGAGATATTTTCTAGTTCTCTGACCAACACAACATTACGCATTTTTTGAGATCAAACTCTTCCCCACTGGTGGCTCTGGAGCTACTGTAGTATAGCTCGGCTCATGTGCTCACTAATTAAAGTTACCTTATAAAATGCCTCAGTGTTAAGCTGTGGTTGACATTAACAAGCTGTTAAATTAAATTTTGATGGAGTTTTGGGGCCTTCCCTCAAAACTCAAATGCAAATGTGCCCATTTCATTAAGCAATTAGGACCATTGGAGCTCTTATGGAGGGGAATAGCAATTTTAAAAGGGCAATTGTACTTGCCTAATTCTCCTCAGTATTTTCTCTTTCTTTTCTCTCCAGTGGAAGAACTGGAGCCGCTTCATCACTTCTTTCAGACAACTATGACCCATTATGAATGTTGGATATATTGTGCAGGTATCATGGTTATGATATCATAGCACTCAGCAGGATCATTGCTGAATTCCGTAGTTTATTCTACCAGGAATAAACTGCCTAGTTTTCTTGCTACGAGCTGAAGGCCTCCAGTATTGAAATTTAAACCAAAAACTGACAGAGAGCGTATCTCAGTTTAGTCTGTTTAGTCTACAGTTTAATATGCCCATCAAAATCAGATTCTGATGGATATATTCACTCCTTCTATTCCCCAGGATCTAGTTCAAGTGCTTTTAAAAGACCACCTTTATTCCAACACTACTTCAGAATCCAAAGTAACTGCGAACTTTACTTTTCAAAGTAATTATTAGAACCAGATCTTAGCAAGAAAAAAAGAGCAAATACAATCATAAGTGGCAAGCCTTACCCTACTACTTCAGGAGCCTTGAGTGAAAATAACAATCAAAGAAAAAGAAAATGTGTATTTTCAATAATCAATCATTCCTCAGTAAATTTCATTATTTTTTAAAGGAGAAATTCCACCGAAGTCCATCTCCATCTTCTGGAAGAGCGAGGGCCCAGCTAATGACTTTATTTCAGAACAAGAACGATGTACCTTTGCACTCTCTGTTTCATGCCCCTCCAAGAGACTTTCTGGTTGGTGGTGGCGGTGATGAAAGAAGCTATTTGCTTGTGACAAGAACAAGAAAATCTTGCTGATGAAAAGCGAGGCAGCTTTTTTGTTTGTTTCTCGATTAAATCAATAAAACCCAAAATGTGCCAGTTTCACTTTCCATTCTGAAACACATTGGACAGCTGCAGGGCAGAGTGTTATTCCTTCATTATTCTCTCTATTAGTCTTCAAATAATGCTATTTGGGATCAATGATCACCTCAGACATGCTAATATGAACACAATTTGTTTCCATACTAATTGGCACGCTGCTTTTGAGTGCATTATAAACGGCTGTATAAATTAATCACAGATTCATGCACTGGCTATGTGCACTGCAATTTGTCTTCACAGAGTTACTACTGTCAGATCAAGTTTTTATCTATTCTTAATTTTAAGCATTTAATTACATTAGTATTCACACTATAAAACATACAAAGAGGTCTCAATTATCATTGCCCTTCATGAGATGAATTAATTTAAGTCAAAATCCACTTTCCTGCAGAAAGGAAGATCCAAAGGAGCACTGTTTAGCTCATGGACTATGGGGTGTTTGCTTTCTGTCTAAATGAAATATCCTCACTGTGCTCTTACTGGAGTGCACAAAACGTCCATTTGTCATTGCGCTTTTCCTTTGCTTCGAGTCAGAGGAATGACCCGTCGTCTATGAGTTTATTTAAATGTCACTGAACCTTTTTGGGGATTCTGCCCCATAAGTAACGATACATATCCTGTAAATCAAACCTGGAAAAAACATCGCTGGCCTTCACATCTTGCTAGATTACCCTTTAAAAGGAACCTTTTCTCAAATTATTGCCCTCTGTGTTTCAGCACATTTCACTTCCAGAAGCTGTAAACCCGATGGGAAAACAACCCAAACCAAAACAAAAAAAACAACAGAAAGAATTCAGCATTAGCAAATTTTGCAAATAGACCTTTGACCCCAGAAGTGTCAGACTGACAGAGTTGCAGCCCAGCCCAGACTCTGCACTTTGTCCTTGCCCCAACGGCTGTTCCCTTTCCATATCCAGCTGGACATCCTATTTACAAACACACCTTTACCTGCCGGTTCTCAAGCATCTCAGGATGTCTCCTCCTGTAAGATGGGCTGCTGGCCTTCCTGGGCAGGCCTCAGGGTCTCCTTCTCCTTCTACTCCTCATTCTTCTGCATCAGACCAGGCTTCAAAGATGCTGACTTTCCTAGTGGGACAGATGGAATTATGGCTAAGATAAGGAAGGGATGAAAATAAGCTTTCTTCTCTCACTAGAGAAAGAAGAAGAGATGGGTTTCTAATGGAAAGAGGGAAAGTTGCACAAGATCAAAGAGAATTGGTGAACGGGATGAGGGAAAGCATTGGGAAAAGTAAAGAAAGGGTAGAGTTTGGAGCTCGCAATGTGGCAACAGAACTTCACAGATTGGCAGGGAAGCCAAGAGACCATATTGGCAGACAGTGGATGAGATAGGAAAGAGGATAGGAAAGGATTAATAATTCAAAGCTGGCTTATAGTGGCTTAAGTCTCTGTGCTCAAGATACAGATAGACATAGTGAACACAGGTGGCTCAAAAGAAAGCCTTCCAGCCAGGTCACAGAAGTGCACTCATCGAGATACCACACAAAATGCAGAACAAGTATTTCCTCTTGACTTCCTTGTGCAGCTCATAAAGAGGATTATCCAAGGAACAGGAAGGTTTGTTCACCAACAGGCCTGTTCTCCATCACAGACACCCAGACAATACTGCAACATGTGGCTAAGAAAGAGGAGAGCAAAATTATGGCCACACAGCTAGAAATCCTGCTCTTTGAATGGTGGTTCTGTGGCTGCCAGTGAGAGGGCTGTGGAGCCAGGGCAGGCCCTTACATGAGAAGTGCAACAGCTTTTCTCCTTGCCTTAGCAGGAGTAAGAAATTCATGTTCAGCAAGTGCTCTGCTCATGACACACGAAACATTTGCTCAGTACCTCATTGCTAATCCAGATGCTTCATATGAAATATGTTTAAAAGAGAATTTCACTGATTGCCTTAGAACTCCACAACTTTGAAGTCACACCTATCCAGCTTCTTCCAAAATGCCTCTATTTTGCCTCTACCCCACAGAGTACTATGAGCAGGTTTGCCATTAAATCAGGGGATCCATTTCTCCCCCAAATAGGAGAAACTGATCTAAATTTACATATAGTGCGTAGTCAGGAGAGAACGGTGTAACCCTGATTTATCTTCTGTAAGCCAAACCCATGTTCTGCTGGCAAAAGGACTCTCTCGCTCTCCAGTGGCTACAGACAGTGCATAAGACAAGACTCCTCTAGGTGCCTGCAGCAAAGTGATAACAATCTCCAAGCTCAGTACCAAAAACCCTTTAAATTTCAGAGGTAGATCCTGAATGACTGCAGTACTCACTATAATCATGGCTTTGCTCTCAGTCTCCAACAATTTTCAACCCAAGCACACAAGAAATTCAAGCAATGATAACAAAACAAGCTCACAAAAAAAGAAGCCCAGAAATATGTTTCAAACGATCTAATTTTTTTACCCATGCTGTCATTTCCTCATTTCCCATTGTTCAGATGTCCCAGCCAGCCGTAAGAATGGTATCAAAAGTATCCTCTAGCTATAAGCTCCATCCATAGTTAAGTCCTGAAAAGAAAATATGTACACTCATTTTCTCATCACTGAGTCACTAATTATATTGAAAATCTGCAACACATTCATTTCTATTTTTTTCTTTCGCCCTTGGGGAAAAAGTTTGTATATAATTATCAGTTGCCTAACTCTTTGCTTGC
Organism: Jacana jacana; assembly: GCA_013400555.1. NCBI lineage: Eukaryota > Metazoa > Chordata > Aves > Charadriiformes > Jacanidae > Jacana > Jacana jacana. The sequence goes on from VZTM01032278.1 coordinate 139,752, forward strand.
CCTTTTGTTTTAATAATGAAAGAAACTCTTTCATCTGTCTGCAAAACAGTATCACAACGAGACAGGCTGGAAGAGATAGGAAAGCCAGGGATGGTTCAGGGCTCTGGAGAAAACACGCTCTGTTCCTAACCTCTTGCTGACCTATCGCTGGCCTTAGACAAACAAGTTAAACATTCAATTAGAGGAAAAGAAATGAACATGCTGTTTATTAATTTGGAAGAGAAAAATGTAATGCTGTGCATATTAATTCCCCTAATATGCCACGCAGCATCTGAACGCCTGTTCGATAACTCCCATCCAGTTGCAGATACTCAGTCCTAAGAGACAATTCAGTAGCAAATGCCTTACACGCAGGTCCCTGCGTATTTGCATTACACAGAGGAAACTTGGAATTCATGATTTCTCAATCACAATACATCTTGAACCTTGTTTATTTGTCAGAGATTGAAGCTGCCTAACTCCTTGGTATCTATTCATTTTAACTTGTTTTCCATCCTGTGTCTATCTCCTCATACTCCCTCATTCCCTGCTCTTTGCTTTGATCTTTAGCTTCTATCTCTCTCCTGATTCACGTCTGTATTTACAACCACCGTCTTATAACCCCACTGCAAAAAATATTGAGCTTCTTCAGCTCAACTGCCTGTCAAGCCACTCATCAAACTGCTTTCCTGGTCCTCAGTCACAGCCCCGCATTAACCGTTCCACATCTGCACCAGGCCACTTCCTCCCAGTGCAAATGCCACCAGTGCTACTCATGTCCCTGTCCTTCCTGTCCCTTAGGACAGGTTGGTACCTTGGCAGGGGTCACATGGCTGAAGGGGTTAGTGGCTGAACAACCTGTCTGGATCACTGGTTGCAAAGCATAGTGGTTACTGCATTGAAGCCCAGCTGGTCACCAGTGGCATTCCACAACAGTCTGATACTGCTCAACATCTTCATCTGCAGCACAGGGCTGAGCGTGTCCCCCACCAATTTGTGAGTGGGACTGAACTGAGGGGAGAGGGCAGTATAGACTTATAGAATCACAGAATGGTTAGAGTTGGAAGGGACCTTAGAGCCCATCTCATTCCAATCCCCTGTCCCGGGCAGGGACACCTCCCACCAGACCAGGTTGCTCCAAGCCCCCTCCAACCTGGCCTTGAACCCCTCCAGGGATGGGGCAGCCACACTTCTCTGGGCAACCTGGGCTGGCGTCTCACCACCCTCACAGTCAAGAGTTTCTCCCTAATATCTATTCTAAATCTCCTCTCTTCCAGTTACACATTACCCCCAATCCTATGGCTCCACTCCCTGATCAAGACTCTTTCCCCATCTCTCCTATAGCCCCTGTTAGGGACTGGAAGGGTGCTATACACTGGAGGACAGGGCTGCTGGGCAGAGGGTCCTCAACAAGGTGTGCGAGTGGGCTGACAAGGACCTTGTGAAGATCAACAAAGGCAAGCGCAGTTTTCCCCCTCCTTCTCCCCATTTCAAGACTAGAAATACAGTCTCAAAGCATTCTATGCTAAAAAAAAAAATAATCCCTACACATAATTTTCCCTCTGAAGAGTGGAACAAACTAAAACTTCTGTAACTGCCATTAAGTCCCCCAGCATTCTAGCAGCAGAGTTTCACTACTGCTCAATACAATATGGATATTGCTGATTTGTTATTCTAGTGTCTGACCTTGAGAATATCTGATCAGCACCCATCCACACAGCCTGTACAGAAATCCTCTCCCAATCTGTGGAGCACTATTGAAGTTAAGAAGTTACAGCTCACCCTGGTTAATCAGATGTAAGAAAGAATGGGACACAGAAATCTAAACTCGACATAATTCATTCCTGGAGACAAAGAGGTCAAGTGTGCATTACACTTGAGAGCTTACACAGCTTTTCTGGGTATTTATTCAATACTGTAAGTCTGAAGCTTCAATAGTAGGCAGCAAATTCCCATTTCAATGATATGCCAGGAACTGCAGGTACTTCTGGAATCACTCCACAATTTACACTGGACAGAAGACAGTTTTAACACAAACAACTCTGTCCCACAGATGGAATTCCAAGTATTTGTCAGCAAGAAAGGGAAGCCAGATGAACAATATATGTCTCTTCCTTTGGCCTCCAAATGGAATTTTAAAAATGCTGTAGTTAAACTATATTTATCTGCCTTGTCTAGTTGGTAGGCAGCATCTGAAATATCCCACTTGTTTTCACACCACCAAGATGTACTGCAGGTAGACAAGTCTTGGGGCCCATTTCACAACACCTTCTCAGTTTTAAATGTTCCAAAAGAGGTCAAGACCCATCCTCACAAATGCTAAACTAAAGTCAGGCTGATTCTGTTAGTCTTTGGATGAAATCCAGCACCACATTCCATCAGGAAAGCGAGGAAGTATAGAAATCTGACTCCAAGAAGCTGAATACCTTCGTGTATTGACACAATCATTTTTCACAGCAAATGTGGAACCTTTTTACAATGACAGATTAATAATAAAATTTTGTTTGTTCTGTCCCATTATACATAGATGTTCTCTCGACTTGTGACCACGCATTTCACTGCATCACCCTGTTAGCAATACTGGGCTGCTCTGAAAAAACTCTGCTCTTCCTTCTTAACTATAAATTGTTGTGAAGCCTGAGCTTTTTGTTCAGATTTTTCAACTGCAGAGCAGCGTTTTCCCTGAGTCCCAGTTGCATGTTTCCTTGTGATGTGTTGTGATGCAGCCATTTATTGCTAATTTACATTTCCCTTAGGAAGAAGGCCTGAGGAGCCTTTTTTTTTTTTTGGAGAATAGATTGTAGTAGCTAAATCTGTATTTTTCACCAGAAAACAAAAGAAGTGCTGCATGTGGTTCTGGGTATATGGTTAACATTAAGCCCATTTTTCTTACGAAGTACTATTGTTGCAGAGAATCTGAGTGGTCTTGCCTTAAATTTAGAGACAATGCAGAGACTCGACGGTTTACCCAGGACTGTAAAGGTATCCCTCAGCTGACCAGGAGGTTTATGGGGGGGTCTGTAACAAAGGGCAGCAACATGGAGCTTCAGGAGATCCAAATCCGGAACATTTCAACTTGACATTTCATTTGTTTGTGTAAATCACCGTGGAGGACGGTTGAGCGCTCAAATTAAAGCAACACTTAAATTATCGCATTGTGGAATCAGGAGTAAGAGTAATCAAATTGTCTAAATAAGGTGAAGCAGTCTTATTTGGTGCTCTCCAAAAGTAACCATGGAGCCTACTTGGTAATTATCCTCAGTGCAGTAACCTCACAAGCAGCAGAAATCTTGTTTTCATTATAAAAGCACACATGGAGGGACAACGATAGGTATTTTAAAACAAAATCTCTTTGCAGGACTATTTATATGCTGTTTGTATTAACACCTCTCGTTTTTCAGAAGATTGCCTATCGAGAATAATTTGGAAGAACCAGTTACATTTCAAAAATGTAAATCACATTTGCTTTCTGGTTTGCTTTTCATTAGGTTTTGGGGGCTTCATTTCCACGCTTCGAGTCAATAAGGTTAAATTTGGGTGTAAGAACAAGAAAACGTGTGAGTGAGCAGGACTCACTATGTGGAAATATCTGCCTGATACTAATGTCTATAGTACAGGAACTACTAAACAGAGTTTTCAGCATGTTTTATTTACTCTTGGGCACGTGCTCTGCAAATCTAGCCCTGGGAGTCTCTGAAAACAGTGGGAAGGAAGGAAAAAGGGAAAATTGACCTTTGCAGCTGCTCCAGGGCCACTAGACACTGGGCTAGCTGGGCTAGAGAGGGTACCAAAGATGACAGCCCACATCCAAGCACTAAAACACACGGATGTGATTATTGACAGAGTGTTTTATCGCTACCTCTTACCTTGCACAGACAAAATTACAGTTTGGGAAAATAAGATGGGAGGAAAGGGGAAAGATGAAAATACTTTCGCCTCATGGCAAAATTGACTTTGGTGAAAATGCATTTTTGTCTATGTGATACAAAAGAAATAAGGAATAAATAGAAAGTTGAGGTTTTTACAGCTTGGTTGTAGATGAAACACATCTTGTACAGCCATGGAACTATACTGAAATAAGTGCCACTGGTAAAATTAATAACAGGAACAAGTGATCGCATGAGCACTGGAACTACTGAACCCTATTTTTATAGATTTAAATTGTGTCCTTGGAATCTCTGGTGTTTAATAAAGCTGAAGCTTTGCTTGCTTGTCTGAAGCCCTGCCTGATGGCATTGAACAGGCTTCTTCACTGCTCCCTGCCTGCATTCATCTTTGGAACTTGCTATGTTTTAGAATCTTATTATTTCATTAAATGTAGTTCCAGTTAGCCAACTGGATAGACAGCCTTCCCTCCCCCTGCCCTGTACTTAGGGTGAGACTTTGTGACTTTTGATTCCTTAGGAGGCAACACTAAGAAATTTCCATCCTACCACAACTGAGAGGACCTTCCATAACCATCTGCCCATGTAATGCATTATCCCCCTTCAAATCCTGCTTTAACTTCCTTCTTTTCTGTGATGCTGACAAAAAACCTGACAATGATTAGTTTGCTAGTGTCCTGAGACCAAAGCTTATCTCACACACCAAAAGTGCCTCATTTTTTCTTGTAGTTTTCAGTTTGTCTGTCTGTCCACTGCCTCGTCTTGCTTGGATTTAGACTGCAAAACCCTCTGATACAGAGATCACCAGTTTACCCCATTTGTTTCTGTGGCAAGAACAAAATCATCCATGTCTACCAGCAAGATACCAGAGCCCTGTATGCATTCAATTAATAGACAATAATTATATTACTAAAATGACAGTTGAGCGGGATACTTGTCAGAATCATATTGTCCTCATCACTCTGATCTGCTATCATTGATAAGAGACTGCCAGTTGTTCTAACGCACTGAACGAGGTATTATTCATATGACAAACAGATCTGTCAAATGGCTTTGCCAGCCTGCCCAAATTCTGAGTGTTTATCCAAAGGAAACCACTGCTCGAAGTTGGCAGACTCATTATTTTTCATATTAATATGTGTACCAACTTGAGGGTTACTACTAAACTATTCTAGGCCTCCCTCTACAGATGGATTGATGATTGCACTTTGATTTATGGCTCATCACAAGGCCATTATTCACAAGGCCTTGATAACTCATTTATATCGGTCAGTATGTGCATTTGACTTGACAGAATCATTATCCACATTATCACCAGAACTCACACATGGACCTCTGCCTTTGCTCTGGAACTGATATTGGATTTGAAATCACTGAACACCGTTCCATCCTTTCCCCCTCAGAGCTACGGATGGCTCACATTGCACTGCAGCCTCACGGTATCTAATGTCCATCGCCTCCTCTTTTACACATCCCATCTAGGAGCCACACTGTTTTATGTCTGTTCTATGTTACCTGATATTTGAGATGTTACATCTTTGTTCAAAGTGTCCAACGGTAAAAGACCAAGCCTTGGCGTCACTCAGCTCTGCCACACTATCTTTATTTGTAGCAAATTTAAAGTCCTATTGCATTATTAAAGTCCTATTTTTGCATTATTTTACACAGACCACCACATTCTATGAACTCATATTTGGTCAGATCTTTCCAAATCAGAATAAAACCATAATTTCTGAACCCCAAATTTCTTAAAATTGAGGAAAATAGAAGTTCTACTCTATGTGTGAGGCTTTGGCGTCCACACTCATGAACACTTCAAATAGCCATATATGAAACAGAGAGGGAGCAGAAGAGGATGAAGGCTGTCCCTCTTCTGCTATTTAAGGGATTGCCTTACTGCCTTAGACCACATCAAAAGACCAGGCATTACATGAACGGGGGCTCATAAGCATTCTGTATTTCAGGTCCATGCATTTCATCAGTCAGCCTGGTAAAGGTAATGTGATCTGTAAGCAGTTAGCAGCAAGAAATAACTGGGCAAAATTATTTCCCTTTCAGCTATTATTCACGCTCTGTTATCAACATTATCCAGCGCTGAAACAGAAATACAGTCAGAAGAGATTCAAGAGATCATGTGAGAAATTACCTTCAGCTCAACAACTAATTCTAAGTGCTCATTTGCACGACCAGGACGCTCACTTTTCTGTTGCTTCAGTCCTTCCTCCTGCTGCCTCTCTCAGTGATACAAAAAATGAGAGGTGAGAGAGTGCCAGGTTCATTATTTGTAATTCTGAATGTCACAAGATCATTTCCAAAATTCAGATTATCACAACATCACTTCAGCTTCTAGAAACTCATTTATTTCTGACCTGTTTTGCATTTCTGACCTGCTTTGCTATTTATGTAAAAAAGATGAATGCTGTTCTCTCAGCCACCACTACCTGTGCATAATATATATTTCAGTTGGAATTTGTTATCATAAGCCCTCGGATTATAAAGATTTTGTTTCATGTGTCAAGTTCTGCACCCATGTATTTTTATTTATTGTGCAAGTTAAACTATACAGGGACTTAACTAACTATACATATATTTCCATGAAATAACCATGGCAACTGAACATACCCCACACGGAAAGCATCCATCTCTTTAATATCATCTCCCACTAGATCTTCTTTAGCGAGCTCAGACGTCACCAGGACAGTTTCAGTGTGCAAATATACTATGTATCATGTCACTACATAGTCTTAAAGTTTTAAGACAGCAAAATGTAAAAGCTAGTTTCAAACTGCAATCATACAGGTATCTAAACAGTCATTCCAATCCATTTAAGTCACAGGACTTCATCATGGAAACAGCTCAGTCTGAAGTAAAGACACATGAAAATTACAGCACTGGGATTTGTAGGATGCCTGGGTTGTTATTTAGCAGCACAAACCAAAACCGCTCTATACTTACCTTGAGATGGTCTTGCCAGACGTGATAAAACATAAAGATGTAATACATGTCAGACATTGTTTTCTTCTCTTATTGAGGGAAATTACCAGCTGTGATTGAGTATGTCTAACTCTTCTAATTATTTCACTAGTGACTGCTCCCAGAGTCCATCTCAAGCGATTAAGATTCAAAGGCTGCATTCATCGCAGGGCACTTGAGCAGCAACCCGAATTAGCCACGCAAGGCAAAACCTTGGCTCGTTTTGGGGCAATTGTAATAATGGCAATAATTGTTTTTTTCTAATAATGCTGATGTAAGCAATCCTGGCTACAACTGACCAGAGTAACTCTTTTTGCTTTTACTTTTTTTGGAAAATCCAAGACAGGCTCAGAAACAAACCCCCCTCATGATAATGATAAAAATTCCTACAATACCTTCATACAAGCTTATTTTCTACAAGACTGCAAGGGCTTGTTATTGTTATTTTCCTTTTCTGTTATTGTTCTATTAAACTGTCCTTATCACAGCCCACAAGGTTTTTTTCCCCTCTCTTTCCCCTCCTTTTCTCCCTCTTCTCCCTTGGCCATCTCTGGGAGAACTGTGGGAGTGCGGTCCTGGCTGGGGGCTGGGGTTAAACCACGACCCAAGGTCATGCCCCTGTATCTGGCAAAACCAAAAGAGAATTGTTTTCCAGCAGGCTGAGCCATCAGGATGAAAATGCCATGTTTTGAACAAGGTTGATACCTAATCTTTATCACTGTATTGATCGAACAGGGCTGTGAGATTTACCCACATGCCGTTTAGTTGCCTGACAGACAGAACAGAAGAGGGAGAAATCTATGTCAATCAAATAACATTTGTTATCAAAAAAGTTCATCTGAAATTAAAAAGGAAAACACCATATTTTGGTTGTCTAGAAAAGTTCATTTTTTGGAACTAATAGGAAATAAAATGCCAGAATTGTCGAGTTAGTAGTCTTTCTTAGTCCCCTGCTCAGCAGTTCACACCCTCAGGTTATAGACTCAGGGCCAGTTTCTGAGACAGGGAGATCTGCTGAAGAACTGGGAGACGTGATAAAAATGGGGGAGTGGGAAAAACCTGTCTTTTCCCATTTGTGTTTCAGCCTGAAGCCTCCCTATCTCCTTAGCACTGTGTCAGCCTTAGAGGAACAGCCAGCTAGACTGGTCAGGTAATTAGCTGAAAAGACGAAGGCTAAAGGTCAATTAGCCTAGGAGGCACAGGATAATTCCACGCTTGTTTTTGGGAGACCAACAGGGAACAGCTAGAGCCAACGGGCAGTCAGAAGTGTTCTTCCAAAGTTTGAGAGGGGATTTAGCGTGAGGAGGAGGAAGAAAGGAGCAGGAGTTATTGCTGGGTTTCATTTTTTCCTACTTGTAGAGTTAGGTTACACTGGGAGTTGAAAAAAGCATGACTCATCTTGAAGGATTATTTTAAAATGAGACAGATTCACAGCTCAAACCAATCTTCCGACAACTCCTTTCTCTGCCCAAGGAGACAGAAACCTGAATGCCTGAGGAGAACTTCCACCTTCACAAAAGTGTTCTAATCATCATTTTTGCTAGTTTAAGGGATTATAATCTTTCCATTTTTTCTTAGGCAATCAAGCATTTACTGGAGCAGAAACTATAAATTGAGTATTCCACTTCTTAGGTGAGAACTCTTACTTTATGCCCGCCAGATTCATTCTCTGGATCCAGACAAACCCAAGCAGACCATGCAAATTAGACCAAGTTGTGCTTGAGGAAGAATTAGCTAAAACACCATAGGGATGGGAAGCCGATCCCAGAACTCAACTTGTTCATTTATAGTGAAATTGATACAGTGAAAGCATTTCAACAGCAGAGTTGGAGAGTACTGAAAGCCAATATCCTGTACAGTCAGTCTAGTGGGTCAAGTAATAAACGTTGCAGTGCCCTAAACGCTGACTTGTCGGATTCTTCCCTTAATCCTGACCTCAACATCTTTTCCCAGCTGAATTTATTTGGCAGGCCCAAGTAGTCTCAAGTAATCTCAAGCTAAACAATGCTTCATTTTTCTAGGAATTTGCTATTCAATGCACTTCAACTTACTCTGCCCCCCTTGTGTTCCATAGACTGTTTTTCTGTAGTTTCTAAATGTTTAACTTGCCTGTCAGGACTCAGATGTCAGCAGAACGATGGAGTGGTTCCCGCAAGAATACACTCTTCTCTTGAGGGTAACCCTGTCCACATACCCAGGGAAGGGGGCGTTATCAGACGACGGTCTCTGCTTTGTTTTCTGGAGGCTTTTTTTGTAAGGCTTCACCTCCACAGTTTTGCACCAGAACTGGGTCTCTCTGTTGGTATCATCACCACCATCCCTCTTCCTGTCAAAGAAGTAGAAGATATTTTAATACTTCATCTTGGTCTAATACTTCATCTTGGTCACCAAGGTTTCCTCTGTACTGTGTGAAGAATAGGTAACATCTGTAGCTATTGTAGATAAAAATCAATGAGTTTCCATGTCTTCATCTTTCTTTACTGAAAGTTTTGATCAGTTCAACATTAAGCACAGTCACGGAATGGCTGAGGTTGGAAGGGGCGTCTAGAGTTAACAGTAAAGAAGAAACATACAATAAGACCTTCCAGGCTTCCCCTTCCCTTCTTTTACTGTATGATTAGCAAAGTTCAGTGCCTCCAAACTGGCATGGAGGTGTTTAATGTCAGAGCTTAATAATACAGCATACATTAAAGGTATAAATACAACATTTTTGCAGCTTAGAGAAAATATTTGCCCAAGACAAGTTAAAACCATGTAGCTGTATCATCCAGTGTTTTGCTGGATATAAAATGACCCTTTAAAGCCTTCTGACATTCTCCTCGAAGCTGAGGATTGAGGCTATGACCTTTTCAAAGCCTTCCAAAGGCTTCACAATCAACCAACTATTATAGAGAAAGTTTCACTAAAGCCAAAGACATTTTTGATAACCGTGCTCCCTCTCTCATGAAAAATGGGCAAAATCAGTTCTTGCCACATGAAGACCAGTTGTTGTTGCTGAATGAGTTCAGAAGAGTTGTTTTGCAATTTCAATTTACTTTCCAACACAGGAAAGTCTGATTAAATGAGGAGGGTGGAGGTGGTGGAAATTACCAGATGGAGCTCAGGGCAGCTGCCCATCCCTGGAGCTACTGAAACATGACTGGAGAAGCCCTAGCAACCTTTTCTGGCTGCACCTGTATGTATTAAGAGTTGGACTAGGTGATCTCTAGAGGTCCCTACCAACCTACATTAAACCACCATGCTGCTTGCTCTTCCTCTGCAATGCCAGGAAGGGTAAAGTCTGCTCATAGCTGTTGAGTTGCTAAGGATGAATGAATGGCAGTAAAGGAATCTGTCAAAAACTGGACAGGATAGGACAGGACAGGCTCAGACAGATCTGAAATCTGAAACTTGACACTACAGATGTCATCTGTCAAAAAGGGAAGGGGTTCCACACAAGTAGAAACAGAAGAGGATGATGTGGCTACTACCATGTACTAGTAGAGATATAACAGAAAGGCTCCCAGGCTCTGGAGTACCAGGTAGCTCTGACTATATGCTCTCACTCCTCATGTACCATCCTGATTTGCCAGTACTTAAGAGAATTTTTAATTGCTAGTCACATCAGACCAAGAATAAATTGCTACCACACTGGAGGCAAAAGGGAACACAGGAAGGAAGTTGAGTTCAGATCTCTACACGATGGGGCTGTTGCAGTGATGTTTACAGACATCCACTGCTCAGGTCCAACATAAAGGCATGAACTCATCTGTTCTAAATACACAACAGAGAGTTACTCCCATCTACAGTGCAACTACATCTCGTGATTATTCAAAAGGAAAAGAAATTACCACCTTTTGCCAGTTAAACAAATGAGCATAATTATTCTCTTACAGACAGGGATTTAAACTTCCTCCCTCTGATTATCCTTAGTATTGGCTGAAGCAGTGGCCAAAACCAGAGCCCTGCAATGGGCAAAAAAGAGAATCAGGTCATTCTAAACAAGAGCTGTCGAAGGCCTCAAGCACTGAATTTACAAGAAGGCATTCCTGTGGGCTGCTTGCTTAAATATCAAAATAAACTGCTTCTCAAGAAGAAACAAAACAATCTATTTGGTAAAAAACAGCATTCAGTAAATAAACTTATGCAAGAACACAGCAAACAATCTGGAAGATCATGACATAAATATCGGTTCTCTTTATGTTTATTTTCTCTCGCTTTCTGAGCTCTCTTTTCCTTTCCTGAAGACTTTTTTTCCATTCTTTAGTATGCATCAGACAAAGCCTTAGATCCCTAGGCTTTAACGGAGACGGCACAGTCTCATTTTTCTTTTAACAGTATCCTTTTTGTTTTTGTCAGCCTTTCGGTCCTGAAGGTGCCAGCCCAGAGCCATTCATTTGTGCAGTGTCATTAGTGGTGGCACTGAGCAGCCTGTCGGCAAGGTGGTGGCACTCTAAAGGCATTCTGCAGGTGTGCTGCTAGGGCTGCCACTGGGGGCAATGCCATTTCAGAAGTCCCTTCTTTTATTCTCTACAGCTTTGTCAATCAAAGCCATCCATTCTGTGCCACGATCCCAAGTGCTGATGTGCCCAGCTTGTCACAAACCTGGCCAGAGGTCCCCCTGGTGACATTTGCTGCACTAACGTCCTAGAGAGGCTTCTCCTCCTTGCCTCATGCATGGGTTGCCAACTCTCACTCGTTTTCCTGATGCAGAATATGTATCTAAAGTTTTTCCTTCACCATTTTATAAGACGATGTGCTTTGATCAATAGGACACCGTCATTAGCAGAACTATCTATCTGTCTCCAAGCCTCATTTCGCCAGGTAGGACACATTTTCCAGCTGGGGACCACTGGAATATGGCATACTACAGCTGCTTCTTGCACATCAGAGGTCCCTGTGTTGATGGTGGAAATAGATTCCTACAGTGCTGCTCCCACTGTCAGCAACAGCACAGACTCAGGATAACACACATTCCTTTCTTTTTATTGGCATTGCTAATTGTGAAAGGGAGTTGATTAAGCAGACAGTTTTGTTCTCTGTGTTAGTTGAACCCTTAATAAACCTAGCAAGAGTGGCAAAGCAAGCACCGATTCACACACATTATCATCATTTCCCAACCACTGTCTTCTCTAAAGAGAATCGCAGCTCCTCAAGGGAAGGCAGTCAGGGTCATTTTTGTTCAATGAAATGACTCTGGAAAATTCAGCTACAGATGCTCATTTTTGCTCTGTGACGGGCTGCATCGCTCTTCATGGCTGATGCCTATCGCTGGGGCAGCGGGCTCTCAGCTCCACTCAGATTTACTGCTCGCAAAGGGCTTTGAAGACTGACCACTTCCACAGCAGAAAAATACCTGTCCTGTGAACATCTCAGAGGTCTAACCAAAGAGAATAATTGAGAAAGAAACCAAATATGAAAACATTTCTGTGAGGAAAGAATTTTAAACACAGAGAGGGTTTCTGTATTTATTAATAGTCCTTGTTTTACCTCCCTGTTCCAATCCCCTTTATATTTTTCAAAAATACTCTTTTAAGAAAGATCATAATATCTTGGAGACCAGATTATGAGTTCTAGCAGGGTAAAACTTGAGACAAACAGAAGAGGTTCCATCACAGGAAAAATGTGGCGCTCAGCAGGACTGCACAAGGTCTGAGTGCAAGAGTACATGACCCCCCTCAAGCACACCCAGCAGCCTCCCGTGACCCAAACTAAACAACCAGTAGGTTCAACTTGTGTGGAAGGTTGTTTGAATCCTTTAATCCCTGTTACCAGGTTCACGATCAATGGGGACTAACAAGAATGACTCAGGTAGTGTCAGGGGGGTCACAAAGTCTGGGGTCGACTCCTTGCTGGTAAACCAGCTGAGAGGGGACTAAAATAAGTTTTTGGTTCCTTTTCTCTCACGCACAGAACCCATGGACACTGGCTCTCTCCAGGCTGCTTTGTCAAAAGCAGGGAAGTTCCCAGGAGTTTTCCCCTCTTGCCCAGCAATGGATGAAACAGTCTGGTGGCAAAGCAAAGGCAGAGGATGTCTGAAACGTTTGCTGAGGTCTTTGGGACTGGTTGGATCCTGGCGGAGCCACGCTTCAGACCTGCCCAACCCTTTTGCTTTCTTTGTATCATCACTCAAAACAGATTATACTGGGGTAGGGAAGAAAGGGGAGGAAGCTTTCAAAAGGTTTTGAGCAGTCCAGCATTTGTTCTTCGCCCCCCCCGNGAAATTTCTGCAAACCAGAAAGATGTGGAAAATTCAGTCAAAGTGTTTGGCTTTTTTTTATTTTTTAAACTTATGAAAGTTGTATAAAGTTGTAGGAGAGCGGTACATAACTCTTTCAGCTATTGGCTGGGACCAGAACCTGGGACATTGATCCCTAAATCCCAGAGTCTGAGGGCTGCAGAGAGCAGAAGTGCCCTCCTGCAGAGAGTGACACAGAGGGCACCGAGAACTTCCCTGCTCCTCAGTCTCCAGGACTCCAAACGAGCTCCTTCACAGATGCTTGCGTATCTCTGTACTGCAGTCTGCACTTTAAATATACCCTAAAGGCAAATTTAATCTCTTTGATTTAGCTTTCCCTCAATAATTTAGTCACACACATCCTTACGCAGCACATCCACTCACTCACACACATAAACAAACAAATGAAGGAATGAAAACCTATGAATTAATCAAGCTATTTCCCTGAAGACTCTGAAAGAAGAAAGCAAGAGAAATTGTAAATGATATTTCTATTTGGGAGGCAGCTGGATTTTATCACGATGGGGCCATCCAAACATATAAATATCTGAGATGAGAAGGAAGAAGATGAAATGAAATGGATGGAAACATTTGTGCTGTCAGTAAGATGAAAGAATAAAGTTGTGGGTGCAACAGCAAACGATTCTTTAAATTAGACCCATATCCTCAGCATCATATTTAATATCCTTCCCACTAACCTGCCCAGAAACTATTCCTACTGGTCTCAAAGTTGAACATAACCTTCTTTTTTCTACAACAACAGTGCTCCAAAGCATAATAAATGTCTTACACCCAACAGTTAACTAATGTGGCTGACAGCAGCCTAAGGTGAAGCGAGAACCTGCATTTCCTTTGTTGTTTGACAGCGCTGCCCACTCGAGCACTGATGCATCTATTCACTGACCATTTAAATGGTTATATATATTTTAATTATAAGTCTGTGACTTCAAGTTGTATTTATAAAAAAGACATTCACTTCTATTCTATAGATGACCAATTTAGTCCCAGAATGAAGCTCCAAGCAGTTACTGCGTTTAAGCACAATAGGATTCTGATTCTTTAACTCAGACCTGTCCCATGTTATCAATATTCTCTAAATGGTTATTTTCTGCCCCTTACACTTTTAAATTACAGGTACACAATGGATGTTTAAAATTAAGCAAACAGGAGACTGAACCTGTTTTTCTAGTAAAGCATTTCCTGAAAAAAGAACAGTAATCACTTCAAATTATTCCCAGGAAGTTAAACTAAAAAAAAAAGAGTTAAAAAGAAGAAAGTAACGTGTTACCTGAGAATTTTTCCAGACTGCAAAATACCTCAGAAAACCTGATTTGGGGGAAGAAGGGGGGAAATCCCAAAGAATTATAGCAGTTTTGGAAGTGAGAGGGAGTATGAAATAGAAAATTTATGGCATATGCTTCGGAGCTGGAAAAACCCCTTTTCTGACCAAAGCAATTACAGAGCTTTCTAGCACGGAGAACAGACAGTTCATCCGAAAGGCAGATTTCTCTTGGCAGGTAGAAGACACCATTTCAAAACTGGCATCCAGATGGGCCATAAATTTGAGTGAGCCTTCTGAAGGAACCAACATTGTGATGTCCACCGACCACCCACTATCTGATGTAGAAATAGTCTTACAAATGCTGTATTCCATTCCTGCCTGCAGAACAAAACCCAAGCATCTGGAATTTACCACCATTTACAAACAGACCCCCAAATATTTAGTCTAAGATTAGTTACTTGTTTATTGTTAAACAAACAAAAGCCAAATGACCCTAACAGTTCCATTAATTTTATTCTGGCTTCACGGGAGTCCAGAAGCCAGCAAAGGTTAGAGTGCTCTTCATCTCAATGTTTAGAAGTTTGATTATGGAAATGAGACAAAATGCTAACAATCATGAGGTAAGTTCAAACCTTTAAAAAAGATAACGTTCAGTTATCTCTTCATTGTGCTTGCCTCTCCTTATCTCTTCACAGTCCTGTCTCTCTGTGATTCGCAGAGGTGATCTTTGCACCCTGTTAAATCATCCTTATCAAGTCTCCTGAATGCAATAACCTCTTTGGCACATTACCTATCTTTTAGGATTTGTATTTAATATGTTGTGTTCTTTCTTTTTTTTTTTTTTTTTNCCTAGCAGGTCACTCCAGAGCTCAGAATTGTAGGATTACTGATTGATTTCACAATTACTTTGTGCTATGGGTTGTTTTCATCTGTGTGACTCTCTCTGTTGTAAATGAACACAAAACATTCAAAAAGTAAAAAAGAGAGGAAAAAAAAATCCCTTTCTCTCTCTCTCACACACAAACATCTAGACATGGCTTATTCAATTAAGCAGGCATTCTTCAGATTGGAAAACTCTCAGCTTCCTAGGTATTTTTAATAAAACAGAAGAGAATTCTGCACATACCAGACTCATCATCAGACAAATGGTCTTAAATCCTCTCTCTGTCCATCACCCATTTGTTGTAGGGTAAGTTTGGCCGCTGTCTGTGAACTTATCTACCATGCCCTAACAACGGGCTGGATTTTTACAAAGTGTAACAGCGATGCTAAGAACCACAGTGGTGGTAGAGTGCACCTTGAAAAGTGAGCCCTACCGTACTGGAGCGTCGTGATTTGCTATAGGTGGTTATCGGGAAAATACGTCCCCCTTTTCATTAATGCTCCATCCACTCTACCCGTCTTCTCTCCCCTTGATTTGACACAGGTTTACAACAGAAGACAAACCTATGGTCAGCCTGGGGCTGGTACAGCAGGACTCCAGGAGAGCCAGGGGTGTGCCCAGTGCCTCGTTACTCTGCGCTGTTCATTATAAGCAGAGCAGAGGAGGGACGCTGTGGTGTGAGAGAGGGAAAGTTGGTGTGACTTCCCCTGACAAACACAGGGATCGGTACCTGGCTGGGTGAGATGAAAAGTTGGTTCTCTGCAAAAAAACAAGATTTCAGGCTGCAAGCTAGTTACTCAAAATTACTACTGAATCTTTCCAGCAGGAATATTTTCTTGTTTTTCAACGCTTAATTGGCGGTTATAGCATCCAAAACATCAAAGTGCTTTCTATTTGGATTCTTATGCAGGTCAAAACAGGTACTGGCTTTCAACAAAAAATGCCTTTTCTCCCCAAACTTGACTGTACTTTCAAACTGCTAGTATGAAACAGCTAAAATAAGGCATATAGAAACAGCTGAGAAATATATCTAGCTACACTTTTTCTGCTATATATAAATATATATATATATATATAGGTACACATACAGGCAGTTCTTCAAATAAAGGCACCTTTACCTTTCAAACTCCTACATCCCTTCTCAATTTGAAGAGAGTAGTGAGACCTACTGATTCTGTCCTTCCAAGATCGCTGGATAAAATGTGTAAATACAGAAGACTGACAAATGCAGGGGCAGAGAACTGGCTGCTATTCCCCACGCCATCCTTTGAAACTTGGCTTCTCGAGTGTTTTCTTTCCACTCCCACCTGTATTCTCTTCTACCCTTTGTTAGAAAGCCCTGCTTGCCCCCCTGCCAACATCCCTCCTCAGCCACTCAGTGTGTAACTGTGGACCAGGTCACCATCCTTGTGGCGTTTTTACCTGGTTTCTGATGAAGCACCACCTCTACCCTTCTCTTCTTTACAGGACTGATTTGGGACTGTAGTATTCTTTTAAAGACTTAATTGTCAGTTTAGCATCTGTCTTTAGTAAAGCACTATCCCAGCAGCCCCCATTTCTCTCTAGTTTAAAAAAAAAGACAATAGTAACACACTGCACACAATCTCCTAATGCAGTATGATGGGCACAGGCTTTTAGTGAGTGAATCAAAGCAGATTCACCACAGCGCGCAGGTATGAAACCCTCCACTGAGGGAAAGCACTTCTGTGCTTGTGACAGTCAATCTACGCTGGGCAGGAGAGCCATGCTTTTAGAGCACTATTATTCCTTCTGTCATCGATATCTACAAAAACCATACAGTAAATTTAGCTGTAGAGAATTAAGGATCATCTTAATACAAGGCCTACTTCATCATTGACAGGTCAAGTAAGTAGTTAACTGGAAAATCAGGTATACAAAATCACTGCTATAAAAGCTTTTTTGTTATTCTCTCTAGTTCCAAAATTAAGAAAGTTTGGGAAAAAAAAAACCAAAAACAAAACAAAAAAAACCACAAAACACCAAAACCAACCAAAAAGCAAAACCAAAAACTAAGGAGCGTTAATTAAGAAAAGCAGAATTTCTGAGAAAAAAAAATAATCACATATTTGGGTAGAAAAAGAACATAGACACTAGGAATAATTAAAAAAATACAATTGACACTTGAATTATTTTCCTGTATTAAATTTGTTCACTCCTACAGGCAAAATGGGGCCTCTACACCTGAAGATAAAGATGGGCACAATCTCTGAGCTGACAGAGGAACACTCTAGAACACCAGGACACTCAACCATCCAGGCCCATGTCCAGGAAGAAGACTTGACTTAATAAAACCCACCTTAGGGTACTTCCCAGCTGGGATGAGCAGCTTTCCTTCAGTGGGGCACTAGTTCTGGCTGATCCATCATCCATTCAACCAGGAACAATACACCTAAATAGTTAGGAAGTCTCTAAAACTGTAAGTTATTTTGCATAGATTTAATCAGCCCTTCCATGCACTGCAGAGGTTTTGCCCCTCCTAATGGCACCAGAATGAATGTGGTATCTGAGCTCTTGGGGACTTGGTCTGCCCCCACCTACGAGACACAAAAGCAGGAGAGAAGCCAAAGCTCACACACTTGAACCATATGAATAGTCCCATTAACTTCAATAAATATACTGGTATGAAAATAAATACTAAGAATTTGGCTCAATACATGGAATTTCCATCTAATATATCAGGCCGTCCTGCTCTTTTAATGTAAAAAAGCACTTTGGGTTTCCTTAGTATTTATGATAATATAAGCAAAGGCTCAACAGTTCACCAGAAGAAATGAATTCTTTATCTTTACATTCACAATGCTATAAGTAGAGCTTTTTAAATTCATAGACAGGCTTCCTATGTGCTTAATTAATAGCATAAAGAAGTAGAATTTTGGTATTTTTACCATTTTTGTGTCATGTTCTACAGTGAACTGTAGGGTGGTAATACAAGAATAATTTAGAGATAAATTAGCATAATAATTAGAAGCCTAGAAGTCTTTATAGTGTTTTTAATATTTATGCTTGATAAATATTGCTCTATTTGTCAGTTTATGCAGTATAAAGTGAAACTTAATGTAAGAAGGTTATTAGCATAAAATTATCATAATGACTAAAAAGCAAAACACAAAGGTAATCAAAAATAACAGAGGTTGTTTCCTCTTGCCTCTCTCAAAGGACACACTTTACACCCAAAAAAAATCTGTGTTATGGAAAACAAATTTCATTTAAATTAATTATGAGGTTCCATTATAGCTGTGAAAAATGGGTATCTTTTAACAGTTCTTCCAGAAAGTGCTTTTTTTGTCTCTTTCAAAGTTCTTCCACATAGTCTAGGCACTCGAAGAATGAGAACATTTTGGTCACACTGCTTAGGAAAAATTAATTTTAGAACAGGACATTTGCCCAGTGTAGCGAGACCATTTAGCTCTGGGTCAGGGAAGACAAGAAAATGTCATCTGAAACCAAAGGGACAGAACACAGATGGGCACCTTTAGACGCTAACCAAAAATGGCAAACAGCAAGAGGCAAATGACACTGTTATTCCTTGGGAATAAAGTTAAGAAGCAGTTACGCTTCTCTTGGATATCAGAAGGTGAAACAACAGCAAACATCTATCCAGAATACCCCTCGATACTCAGAATTAAGGCCCGAGAAGAGATGAGCATCCCTTGGACCGGTTTTGAGATGTGTTTATCTGTGAGAGACAAGAGAAGCTGCCCACTCAGACATCTTTAGGTCCATACATTTAATTCTCCAAGGGATACTGGTTGCTTGAGCTCCCTCCAGTGTCTCCCCTACAACCCCTCCTTGCCCACCGAGTGACAAACTGGGCATGACCGCAGAAGCTCCATGGTGTCTGGAGACTTCTCGATGCGTTCTGGCAATTGCTCCACCTTTTTGATGCCTTGTGAAAAAACTGGTACAAACACATGCTTGTGTAAATTACTGTTATGGGGATGTGTCCACTCCTTGTGTGCACATGAGAGGACCACAAAGTGCACAGCAAGGAAGCCACGTTGGAACACTCAATGACCTCACCCACTACGTCATCGTCCCCAGCTCAGTCCTCTCTATTGCTTAACCAGAGCAACCAGCCCCAGCCCTCACCTACAGCTGAAAAGCCTGCAGCCTTCTCTGACCCTCTCCTCACTCTCCAGTGATGAGAATACACCTATAACAAGCTGAATTTGCGCACACATGACATATTTTTTTTTCCTAACTGAAATATATTATCACATTCTTGACATTTCTGCTGTAGTTGGTACAAGGAGTCCAGGTCCTAATCTCACTCACAAAGCCAGATCTCCTTGGCAACATATACAGTAAAATGCAGCTTGGAACTATTGCTTTTTTTGCTAATACTATTATTTTTATGGTACCCACCGTAGTGTTTGTCATCAGAAGGCAATTCTTGGGTTACGCTGAAACTTCATGACCCTTTTCACTCCACCAGTATTTGTAAGATATACTAATTACCAATGTAAGGATTTGGGGAAGAGATCTGGAAATAATAGAAATAAGCCTTTTAGCAGGCACAGTAATTATGCAGACACAACAGATGCTGATAACAATTTTCGTTTCTGTGGAAAAATGATTAAGGTTTAAAACTACAATAACAGAGAGGTGGAAGAAGAGTACAAGGGGGCGTAGATGACATGAGACAATGTATGTGTGATCACAATAGCTAATTTAAAAAGAACCTTCACACTGGAATAATCTATCTCAAACCATCTTCTCAACAGCAATCTGCCTTTCATGCTATTTTTTTACTTCCAGTTACCCCGGTTTGACCATTTACCACTTCTGGTTTCTGTCACAGGCAAAATGTCAGACCAGGTGTAAAACCACAGTCTCGCATATCTGCTTATTAATAATTCTCCCAGAACCTTTCTGGATATTTATATATTTGTCTCCAGCATCCTGGGAAACTCTGGTAATTGCATATTGAATTTTTTAACAGTTTCGTAGGGAAAGAGTGTTGTTTTTCACCCAGTATCCCAAACCTCTCTGTGCCATGTGTGAATTCCAGCACAGAAGTGGTTCTCTATCAGTCATGTAGACCCCTATGAAAATATACATACACAGAACCAGTGCCAAGTCCTCAAAGTACCACCAAGCTCAGTGTTTGATATGAGTGGTGGCAGTAAAGTTCATAGCTCCCCGGGTCTTAGTGCTTTAGACTTCCTGTTAAGGCCAAAAAATTGTTCATTAGGATAATTAAAGTTCTGGGCCATCTCACCCATCAATCACTCTTTCTTCTCAGCACTTAACAGTTATTGCTGAATAGACTCTGAAATACCCCATTAACTCGGCACAGGTTTGCCAGAAATTATAGGTGCTTTGAGATCGCTAGGAATGAAAGGTGGCCTATAAATCAAAGGCATTGTCATCATATGACGCTCCTAAAGCCTGCACTGAAGTTACCTTCATCGTTAAGGGCTGGTATCACAGCCATTTCCATTGGAAGCTGGGACTACAATTTATCTCCAAGACCAAAAAGGGAAGTGAAGTGGCTGGTGAGGTGATGAATCTGACATTACAGCAGAGATCCTGGCAAGGGATCCCAAAGACAGAAGTATTTATGGACCTGTCCTTCAGAGCTAACCAGAGAGTAATAAACCTGCTAAAGATATTTTCAGATCAAACCATTTCTTCCCAAAATGTCTACACAAAAAAAAACAGCTTAGCAAATTCCACTGCACTGAGGAAGACAGATTTGCCCCCCTATGCACATAATATTTTTTGAGAACAATGCACATTGCCTCTTCACACTGTAAGCCACAGAAGCCACTGAAAGAAAGATGATTCCATCCATGCTGAATTTAAGTGTGCTGGGGGTTTTGTCACCTATTTCATGGAGCAGTGGTTTTGTGGGCACGGCAGCCTACAAGAGCTAGCTTTAGAACTGGCACTGCCAGCCACACGGCGATGGCAGCTTTGAATTAAGCTTTGAATTAAGCCTCTTGATGACTTTTGTGCAGTTTCTTAGGTGAAATTTGCAACTAAAGGGAATTCTTTCCATCCCAGCTGCCCTGGTACAGCAGACAAGGTTCTCCAGCACAAAGAATAGAGATGTACAAGCGATGCCACAATCCAGATGCCACCTCACGGTACAATTTCACAACAATTTAAGGAGTGCTGTGGTCGGTGGTACCTGCTCATGGGCTAACTCTGGGAGGGCAGATCAGCTCCCCGAGTGCTCTCTTATTGCAACTTTCCCACCATCTAGTGGCTGAAGAGTTACAAGATCATAAAAACTCTTTAACAGTCCTGTACCTCATGGAGATCTTTTTTTAAATTACTATTTTTGTGCTTTAGCGAGGTTCCTTCTTTTTTAAGGGAAGGATCAAACAAGGCTGCTTTACAGCTGCCATTTTCTGCTTCGGCATCTAAGTTTTCATGTTTTAAAAGAATTTCTTAGTCCTAATGTAATATTTACAGAGAGGACTCCAGAATAAACCCTTGCAGTGGTATTTGACCGTGCTTGGACATGCAGGGGTAAGCTGGAAGCTGTGCTTTTCCGCACTGTTCCTGTTAACATATCCACAGA
This sequence comes from Jacana jacana, assembly GCA_013400555.1. Lineage (NCBI taxonomy): Eukaryota > Metazoa > Chordata > Aves > Charadriiformes > Jacanidae > Jacana > Jacana jacana. Next base: position 161,523 of record VZTM01032278.1, read on the forward strand.
TATTTATGGAATTCAAAGTTCAATCATTGCTCAGTCCTTTGAGAAATGTGTTCTAGAGATGTCAAAAAGGATGCTTTTAACTTACAGCAAATGCTGGCTTTAAATATATATATATATATATATATATATCTGTATCTCCTTCAAATAACTGCCCTGAATCTGTTCTATGAGCATATACAAAGACTAGATATTAGGATGTCTGGTATTTACTGAGATTAATTTGGAGAGCGTTTACAAAAAGTGATTAAAGATAAGACACTGATGTAGCTTTCTGTTGTTCCCTGGCAAACTTACCCAGAACAACACATGAAATGTTCGGTCGTAATCTCTTCTGTGACAGACTTTTGCAGCAGTTTAAAAAGTACAAAAAAAGTGTTGTTTTTCAAAACTGTTTCAGTATTTTGTAATGTAAGCAACAACCAGTCTGTGTAAATATCCCCTTTCTTAAACAGCATCGCACTATTTGCTCTCAGCCGCATCCTTGGGGTGGAAGCAGCGATGTGAGGAGGACATGTTTTTCAGGGGTCATGTTATATAGAAAGGCCAACGCCACCCAAGTGCTCAGCCCATGAAGAGTAACTGAATGGCTGAGACTGCTTCAGAAGCCTGAGCAGTATTACAAATATATACATGCTATCCATGTTAGAAAAAAAAACACCTTTAAATTGGGTTTAAAGTCTTCTAATTTAATTCTTCTTACAGGATAAGTAACACGGGATCCTCCTTTTCTATTTCAATCGAGAGGAGTGTTTAAGGGTACACACTAAAAGCAGCTCTTAGGCGTTTGAGCTGCTATGATGCCTCAGGAGAAGTTACACCACCTGATATTAAAAAACTAATTATCCATTTTTCCCTTTCTCCTTCAGATCTTTTACAAGTTATAGTGCAATTTGCCTGTTTTGCCAATGGAATCACTCGTACTTTTAATTTTCTACTTTATAATTCTCAAAACATCAGTCTTTACCCTCACAGTCAATTGAATGTACATGGATTCCCAACTTGTCCTGCCCTTCTTCCTATTTGTGACACTTCCATTTACTTTAATCTATATTTTCTTGATTTTTTTCACTGCAATGCTCTACGCTAATGGTTTTTTTTTTGGCAGTGGTTTTGTCGTAAACCCCAGTCTAAAGGTGAGAACTTCACAAAGAAACACATTCACTTCTAACAGAGACAGGGGAAGGAAAGAACAGCCAAAGAGGGTCCATGATCTAGTGAGATGAGGGACACGTTTAGCACTATTTTGATTTATATGCAATAAAAGATTTTGAGCATTTTCCTCCAATAGCTATGCAGATGTGAGGAAACTGAGTATAGGAAATCATTGCAAATCAAATATTATAGATAACAGATATAAGGCAACCTCTGTATCAATAAGGTAATCTCCAGAATCGGATCTAGAACCATCAAACACCAAAAATTCATACACGGGACTGTGGTGGGTTCTCCTGCCGAAGGAACCTCCAACCTGGGAAGCTGCCCCAGGTCCTCTCCCTCTCCGGGCTTCCAAATTAGCAAATGCTCGTTAGGAACAGCTTTTGGTAACTCATGTTCTCGTCAGCAGACAAGGAATTATTCAGCAGTATTTCCTGAATTTAAGTAATGAATAAAGAACCCCACAAGTTGTTACAGACAGCTCATAAACAAAAAAGCGTCAGAGCTTATTTAATAAATTATTAATTCTGAATTATTTGGCTAAATCTAATATACAGTACCTTTACATATGGGAGGGAAAGAGAGAACATTAACAGCTTTTAGATTTATTTTAGAAATGTTCATGTCAATTGTATATAATTTCCAAGGTTAATGGCTTTTTGATACATAATAATGGAACTCCCAGTTATTGTACGTATCCTAGTTGCAAAACCTGTTCCATTTGCATAATCATAAATTGCAGTTGAGCAATCCTCAGCATGTGGTTATTCATTTGATGAAAATGTAAATTTCAATTTTATTTTTGTTCAATTGCATACACACTGCATTTACTGAATATGAGAAAAAGCATTTTAATTTAACCAATGAATTCAGCTCATTACAACCTACTAAGAACGTTGAGTAGCCCAGAATTTTGTAACAAAATGCATTTTTAAGCAATGGCTTACAATTAGCTTATCTTTTCATTTTCTGTTTTAACACTAGAAAAAGTTACCATGTTTATTTTTATGCAAATAAATTCCCTTTACAATGTAAGATTGCTCTGCCATTTTCGATACAAAATTACCCAAATAAGATTCAAAAGAAAGGCATTCAATTAAAAAAATTAACTAAAGGGAGACACGTAAGCTTACACCAAGTGAGATCTCTGCGGAGGAAAAAAACGGTTTCTTGTGCTTGGGACCTAAAAGAGGCTCTGATGTAAAAAGGAATACTCAGATCAACCAATTTGCTTCCACGAGCTGAGTCTCTAAGCCTGGCTGCGTCAGAAGGGAACCTAAAAATATGTCTTTTTTACCTGTACCCTGGATATATTACACAGAGGCATTCCCAAGAGACAACAGTCATAAACTATCCAGTAAAAGTCTTGCATACAAACCTGGCTCGAGAGCCTTAAATTACCTCTTGTAAAGCCAAGAAACTTTGGAGACAAAGCTGGAGGAAATGAAACCTGTGTGCTGCCTCCTTCAGCAACCATCCAAGCCTCCATTACTGATGTGAGTGTTCGTGGCTGTGACTGAGCCGGCGGTGCCGCTCTCGTTGTTTAGTTAATGAGAGCTCACTCTTCATCAGAGCCCGGGTATTTCCAAGCTACAGACGAGAGCAACAGGTGGAGACTGTGATCCTCAAAGGGACCGTTTAGTTGACTGAAATTAATTTGCTCTGACATTGTAACTACTACTTCTAATTAAGCCAAGTTCATGATCTTTATAGGAGAGAAGTAAAGCTTAGAAAGATGAACAAGCCCAAACATTTTGAGATAATATAAGTAAAATTTCTACCGAAGCAACTCTGGACTTAATTAAAAACGTATCTGATAATCACACTAATGGGCCTTATTTTAATAAATAATTTTTATTGCGTATCTTGCGAAGATTAACCTGGATTCCATTTCTCTTCAGAGGTAGCACAAGTATAAGTAATTAAACTTTACAAATTGGTAAAAGCTAGCATTAGAATTCCACGCTTGCTTTGCTTCCTCCAACCATTCTCTCTCCCCCTCCAAAAACCAAGTGTATTCCTGGGTGCTATTTATTGATTTATTCTGACTTCAGACAAGATTATCTGTAGAAACAGCTCCACAGCAGCCAGTGACATGCAGACATTTCTCCTCCTTTTCACCCAGAAATCCTGACTGGAGGGAGAAAGAAGATTTGGGACACTTGTCCGTAATGTCTTGATGTCCTTCAGCTCATTCAGGCAAATCCGGAATGTCTAGAAATACCAGAGATGTTTAGCGCACACACACAGGTCCCCTTGATGGTGACAAAGGTCAGTCAGTGCGTGTGCAGGAAACCTGGAAAACCTGAAAAACACAGGATTTGGTGTAACATGAAATATGGACAAAGCTTTCTGGGCACATAGGATCTGTTGAGAACGTGCTCCATCTGTGACCCACACATATGTCCATGTCCAACACAACAGAAGATGTTGGACCTCCTACAGATGGTTTGCAAATTGAAGGTCATCACAAAACTATGACATTATGAGGCCACTGTAGCCTTTGTTTTATCTGGTCTAATAATGTCTGGTATGAATGAGCTGAGACATTTGGATTACAGTGTGTTCTACAAGCCAACCATCATAACAGCACCGAGTGTCCCTGCCAATTGCTAGAAGAGCTGGCTTGGGTGAATGAAAAACATTCAAAAAAGGAGGGTGAAATATGTACTTTGCTATGCCTTTGGCTCCAAAACTGAGTAGATTCACAGTCATAAAACCTTGTGGTAGGTTGTGGTTTCCTTTGGGCAACTCATTACCAAATTTATCTTCCTGACCTACCTCATGAAATTCTGAGGTGTATTTCTGGCAAAACCAGATTTTGATGACTGTTGGACAATACAAATACTGTACAAACACAGAAAATATATTATATATTTTTTCTTGGTAGAAAAAGTATCCTCTTTTTTCTTAGATGTGACAATTCTAAGCAGAATGCAATGAATTCAGAAAGCCAAAGTCATCACTGAACGCACCTACAGTATCTTTAGGTATCTGTACATATAAAAATATATATATATACATATGCACATCTATTTAGAATCAGAATGGTTTGAGCTGGAAGGGACCTTAAAGCTCATCTACTTCCACCGGGCAGGGACACCTCCCACCAGACCAAGTTGCTGGGTTGCTCCAAGACCCATCTCACGTGGCCTTGAACCCCTCCAGGGATGGAGCAGCCACAGCTTCTCTGGGCAACCCGGGCCAGGATCTCACCACCCTCACACCAAAGAAGTTCCTCCTAGAATCTAATCTAAATCTCCCCTCTCCTCTTTCAGTGTAAAACCATTTCCCCTCATCCTGTGGCTCCCCCTCCTGATTAAGAATCCCTAACTCTCCTGTAGGCCCCCTTGAGGTAACAAAAGTACCTTTAGATACAGGAGTGCAAATCCTAATCTGCTATATAGTATGGCCAGTTCCCTTATTTTCTAATCACTGAAAGCAAACAGAGAAGAGATACCAGATATGCGACAAGCAAATTTCTAGAGAGAGGAATCCCTCCTAGAACAGCGAGAGGAGAACAGCTGGGCCAGCTGGCACCCTGCTCTAAAGCCCTGGCACGGCACCCATGCCAGCTATTCTCGTGGCCCTGGCTGGGGCCTTTGCTGGGAACACTCCAGGCTGCTGGGCTAAGCCCCACATCAACACTGTCCCTGGCTCCCAAAGCCACAGCACACTATCAGACATCCTCTCCCTTCAGAAGCAGAGCTTCATCAGGAATTTAACACCTCGAGACAGATGTGGCAGCAGTCCCGTGGTAAGCAGGTAAAGTGAGTGGCACCTGAACCCAGAGTGATTTTCTATGGGCCTCTCGCCACCTCACCCTGGAGAGAGTTGAATCGCTGAGCTGCACAAAAAACAGTAAGGTGAAGCAAAAAGAGTAGTTCATAGAACCTGCTAACATCTCACGTTGGAGGATGGCATGATTTGGCAGACCAAATTAAGAGCTCCGAGTTCAGCCCCTTATGTTCTAATTCTAAGCATCTTCTTGCTCGATTAAGACAACTCAATTAATTTGTATTTGTCCCAGTTTCTCCTATGTATGAAAAAACAGTCTTATGATTCTGCACAAAATGGCACAACATAAAAACATGGATTAAAGAGAAAATGAGAACTATAATAATGAGAAAAATAACGTAATGTCATTGATGTCAATGCCAAAACTGAAACAAACAAAAATATTCTCTTGGTGTTTGCATGAGCAGCTTCAACTATCACCAGGGGATTAAGAACATACTGTAGGAGTAATTCAACCAGTGGTTCAGTAACTTAATTGAGGAAACATGTTTAATGCTTAAGTTTTTCCATCCCATGGAATAAATACACATTTCCAAGCCAACAAAGCCTCTCCCATGCCCAAGTGAGAGGTCATGCTGCTATTTCCACCCCCTCCTGCTGGCCCACACCCTCTGCACCGTGCCCTGGAGCCACTGGTTCTGCTCCATATGTCACTGGGTTTCAGCCATCCGATTTGCTTGCATAGCACTATTTGCATCAAATCTGTTTTTCAATGCACTGCAGGATAATGACATAAAAAACCCCAAACAAACCCCTGACTATTAATTGCTGCATTTCTGACAGTCCTGAGGAGGAAATTCAGCGTTTGCAGCAATAGCACCAAAGTGAGAGCTACCTAATGAAACAACACGTAATTGCCTGAGTGAAAATGGAGGCAGCATTCTCATGTAAAACCACCCAAAATGCTTCAGCATTTATATCCATAATACACCCACAGTGAAGTTTTGTCTTTGTACTTTCAAATGACCAGGGCTTCTATTTAATTATGCACATAAATAATAGATAGCATTCCTTTTCTTGTACTCCATTACAGTTATTTCTTTCTTTGTTTATAAATTATTTCCCAGGTTCATTCCAGAAGGAAAGGATGGTCCTTCCTCCAGGAATTTTAGAAACTAAGAAAGACAGAAATAGGAAATGGATGGAAACTCTAGTCCTGTTTTAGTATTTTGAGTCCAAATCTAAGAGAACAAGAGGAGCAGGGTATAAATATTGTTCCAAATTGAAAGGCAGATCCTCAGATGGTACAAAATGCGAGTTGCCAACTGACCGCATCCAACTGGTGATACAGCCCTCAATTTTCATACACCTTATCAAACGCTGTCAGCAAAGTCATTACACTGAAAAAAAGAAACCCAGCACCACCCCAAAACCTCCATAATTAGTAAATTATCAATGAAATAAAACAGAATACTGGATCCCATATAGTGTATCACTTGCACGTTTTTGCCAGGCACCAATCCTGCCATTACCAGCAGCTCTGACCTCCTCCCCTCAAAGCTCCAAAAATGTCCTAGGCTGATCCGGTCCCTGTTAACTGCCTAAAACATCACAGATACACATTTCACTGTTTCTTTCTGCTGCACTCAGAAACAAATCAAAAAGCTTGTTTAAAATAAGAAATTAAATTACTAAAACAAGCCTACTTTTCAAATTTAATAAAGCGTATTCCATTGGTTATTACCCCCAAGAATTTTAATGCCACCAGACTAGGATGGCAGTAGACTCACAATTCAGCATTAGTTACAAGGCAAGCGGCGCAATTATTCAAATGTGACCTATTTTTATCATAGAGACAGTTTTCCAATTATGAATTCTGCCTTTATTGAAATGAGAATGAACTTTTTCTAAGATCTGAAGATAATGTGCTAGGTAGGACCATGGAGACAAACACATTCCCTCCAGCAGCTCATGTTTCTTGCTCTAACAGCACATAAAATACAGGTAACCTTTACCATCAAACCTAAGGTGTTTGGAGAACCTGGGCTTCCTTTAATATACCAGTATCTCTCGTCCCTGAAGGCAGAGAATACAGTGGATCTGGTTATGTAGCCCAGAAAATTCAACCAGAACAAATATAAAAAAATAAAAAGGTAATGGAAGACGCAACTGGCAGAATAATTTTAATGAAGTTGTTTCACCTTTACCCTAATGTAAAAAAGTGAGGCTCTTGATAACCATCTGGATTTACATACTGTGAGTCAGAATATAATTATGTGACCTATTCACAGCCTCAGCATCTAATCAGTTGCAACATTCTCATGAATCACATGCTTCAAACCATCCCCAGCCCATCGGCAGGAGCAGCTTCACTGGGTACCACAGACAACCCAGGGTGGCTGAGGTAAATGTCCCGTCTGGGTCAGGACTGCAGGAGAACCTTTCACCATCTGACACAGTCCAAAATCATCACTTAAACTCACTCATCAATTTAATGGTGGGACATAAACAGTACTTAGATTCTTTAGTGCCTTTCCCCGACATAGGAATTTCAAGGCACCTTTACATGAAAATCCATTTGTTTCCGTGCATTCTGAACAAAAGAATCCTTTCAAGAGACCTGGACCTTCTCAAGGTCACGTATAAGAAGCAATGACTCTCATATTTGAAATACACAAAATCTAAAGGATTTATGTTTTCTAAGTTTTGGGGAAAAGTCATCATTCAAGATACTCTGAGCTAAAACAGAAGCAGATATTAACAGTCTATAAGAGGAAAAAAAAGGCCAAATCAATGCATTTATAACAATTTTTGTGTGAGATCTTAGAGACCTGATTTCAGAACTGTTCTGCTCCAAAACCAGTAAAGCTTCCAGTCAAAGAAATATGACTGAATGGAAATTTACACAAGTATCATTTGGCAGGCATTAAAATAAGCTTATGGACAGATCCATACTTACCAAGGCAGCAAAGTTAAGTATTTTGAGAGCTAAAAGGCTGGCTTCTGGCCCTGGCTGAAGCCAAATGTTCCTATTCCCTTGACTGAAGGGACAAGTACAGAGACTTCCAGAAAATGCAGGTAATCTTTGTGTCTAAATTCAGAACCTGTGAGAAGGCTCTGACTCATGATGGAGACTAGTTCTCTAGCTGCTCATGCTTGGCCTAGAGATGCACATTTTCCTACATTTTATGGAATTTATGGGCAAAAATAAAATTATCTATTAAGATACCGGATCTCCTGGCTTTTCTCATAGACATTTGAAGCTACTCTATAGCGTTCCCTTAACTTCTATAGATGGGTAGGAGTCCTCAGATCAACACTAGACAGTCGCTATCTTAAATCCTGCTGAACTCCCCAAAGACTGATGTAGGTTCTCAGCACGGACGTGTACAGACCACAGTTCTCTACAGACAGCTCTGAAACTTGGTTAAGTTTTCCTAATTCCATCTGAAGCAGTCTGAATTAAAAAAAAAGCTGCCCCTGAAGTCAATGACAGTCAAAGGTGCCTGAGTAAAGACGAGGATTTGGATGTTAGCGGCGCATTGTTAGAAAGAAAGAAACAGAGCAAACTGAAGAAACCTCGAGTTCCTAATTAGCGAGGCTATAAGGCCGCTGCAAGAAAACAACCAAATGCAGGGTCTGTAAAATAACACCATGTTCTTTCCAGCACTTTGTATTCTCAACGGGCCTGATCCAATCCTTATTCAGAAAACATTTCACAGACTTCAGGCACGTTGCTATGCAGTGATCTGCGATCTGTTTCATTAATCCAGAAAAATTCTAACTAGCAACACAACGCCCTTTGATAATCCCAAAGCAGAGCAATGAAGAAGAATGTTTACTTCTATCTAGTGAGCCATAAATAATATAGCTCATCATCAAACTTACTTCCTGCAGCAGCAGTAAAAGAAATCTGCAATATCCCTTCAATCTTGCACAAATATCAGAGTTCTAATTATAGAGATAGCAGAGTCAAATTAGACGCTGTGCCACTAAAATAACAAATGTACCCAAGAAGGATTACAAAACAAGGCAACCAAAAAGCTCGTGTGTTTTCACACTCGGCACATAACAATTTTGAGTCCAAATAAGTGCCCCTTGTGTGCTGTGGGAAGGCCCAGCCTCCTGTCGTAGGAGAGCAACTGTAGGTGCAACAGAAATGTCACAGACACAGGCACAGAAAGAGGGGAGCTTCAGTGCCTGCTCCTCTGGCACCAGCCAAAGTCTATCACACCCCAGGGGATACAACTCACCTCTCTGAAACCCAGAACCATTCCTCGGGCAGGGAGATTAATATTGCATATGGGTATGATCTATTCTCCTCTGTAACTTTTATTAATATTTCAATATAAAGGCTGTTTCTGCTCTGTAGCACTGAGCAAGACAGTTAAAGTACAGAATAATTATGATTGGCAGGCTGATTTAACCAAAATCTGGTTACAAATCAATTTATTATAACAAAAACATTGCACAGCATTTTTGATATTTAGCAACATACCATCTATCTTTACAATTGTTCCTTTATAGTAGTTTTGCTGAACTATCTCTGCAAATCCTTTAATGCTAAATTGTATTATACCATCTTCCCTTAGACTCAATGCACTTCATGCACTGAAAAAACCCCCATAACATTCCATGTTATGGAATGTGGCAAACTCTTCCCTATAATGCACATCTTTCCCTTCTAACTTTGTTCATCAGCATAAAGGTAAATTCTAAATCTGTCTCAATTATTTTCCATACACCACAGTGAATGTGAACTTAACCAAACAGTGCTATACCTTGGCAGCACGGAGAAACACGCACATGGAGGTGGAGCAGTCCCTCTGAAGGAGGAGGAGGTGAGTTTTCAAATGAGCCCACTCTGCTGGCATCCAGCATGTGTCACCAGTCCCATTTTCCATTAAGAAAACCAAACACAGGAACAGTTCTCTGCAAGTCAGTCAACAAACAGAGTCTGAGTTTTGGAACCTGTGAACTATAAAAACCTTGTGAGCAAGTACAGACACGGCTGAGCCAATACACTGTAACATCAGGCAATTATCTCTACTCAGGACAGTAACACAAGAGACGGTGACTTGAAATATGTAATATGTGAGGAGAAGACAGCAATATACTTTCTCTTACGTCCTTGCCCTTCTTTGCTCTTTGCCCAAACCAGCAAATTATAGAAGCAAAATGGGGAAGAGAGTCTGGTAATATTTCTTTGAAGCTGCAATTGTATTTCAGTAGTCTGTACTCACCTCTCCTGCACTTACATCTCATCAATGCTCTAAGAAACAAATCTGCCAAGTAAACATCTGCAGAAACCGCAAATTTGGAATAAATACTGGAGCAGTGCAAAAATGAGTTCGTAATTCAGAAAGACCAGACATTAGTGATGGAAATCAAATTAGAAGTTTTATAGTCCCCAAGCTATGGAACACCAACCACATGACCTTCAAGTTCAATCAAAAGAGCCAGTGCAAGTCAATTTAGGTAAACCAAGCACTTGTAATTGATTTCTTCTGCCTTTAATTTTCAGATACAGATTAAGATTCGTTAGTTGACATGATTCAGAGAGAAATAAAAAGTATATATTGGTTGCTTACAACTTATAAGGAGAATAAAAATGCTGAAAGAGAATAACATACACTCATCACTTGAATTACAGATTTGCTCTAGAGCATCTCCTGGGAAGCATTTCTGGGTACACAGAAAGTACATTTTGTTTAATGAAATGAAATATGCTAGAATACAGAACCTTGCATTCATAAACTCTGTCCTTTCTCGCAATGTCTAGGTGGTTGGACACATCTTCTAAACACCTGTGTTATAGCTAGCACAAGGCAGAGCGTTATTAGAGTTGGGTCTGGCTCTGGTATTTTCCAAACATGCACAATACAAATATTTTCTGCAGGATCTAGTTCTGAATTATTAAATCAGGCATCTCCAAATCCCGACAAATATTTAGAAGAGTGAATAAAACAGGATGACTTCAGGCTCACCCATTTTCTCTAATCACTGGTGAAAAAAACATGGGTTTCCTATTACTGCTGAAAGATGCCTTTTTGTCAATACACAGAAGAGCGGACTCACTCCGTAACCAACAGGCATCAAAGCAATGCTGGGATCTGTAATTCCTCGCACCAGAGGAAGGACACAGCAGAGTTTCTAAACTCATGCCTTGGGGAGTTACCTATTAGAGTCCTGAAGCTACCAGCAGGGCTTCCTGCGTGGCAGTTAAATGCCTCTGAGCTGCTTTTTACATGGATCCTGTTAAAGTGGCCACATGGATTTTTATCAAAACTCTAAAAAACTCCAAGTTCTTCCATCTTAGTGGACTCCAGAACTCTGCAGTGGTAATTAATCCATTTACTGTAACCGAATTAATTTCTACCTGAGCTTTTTTCTTTCTAGAAGTATAGATTTTTGACTGAAATAGAAAGCCTGTTCCATGCAATGTCATGCTGACCACAGAGAGCTCTCTATAAAACCCACAAGAAAGTGACTTTTACAGAGTCCATCTAAGCAAGACTGTTTTAACTGCAGTTAAAAGGCCGCACATATGCTTACAAAATTGGCATTTCCCCCCCTTTATTCTTTATCGTTAATCATATTTACATTAATGACAGCTGAGTAGGGGAAAGAGGTGTCCCTTTTATTCATTGTTCCTCACCTGAAGCTTTAATTATAGCTTCACACCTCCACAAGTGATTACTATGAGGCAGTGATGATTTCAACCCCAGCAGAGGAATAGCAGGAGGGATCACTGCATACAAATATTCTGATATCCTGCAGTATCCTAAATATTTTTGATTTAACAAGCAAGGACAGAGGCAAAGTACATATGTCGAATAATCTGAATTTAACAACTTTTCCAGGAAACGCAAATGCCCTTAGTGGTGAAAAAAGTTTTCATAGGAGATGTGTAGCATTGCTAAGGTGCTGGATACGCAATGTTTCTCAAACTACAGTCTAACTACTCTGCAAATGATTTTCTTTTGAGAAATTTTAGAAAGTCAGATGAACTGCACTGCAGACACAGCACACTAAGTCACTAACACTGTAATGAGCTGCTTTATAACACAGAATGACTGCAGTCCTCAGCTGTGAGATAAGGAAATAAAACATTTCTAATATTGCTCTTGCAAATATTAATATCAAAAGTCAATCTATTAGCTTTCAAGAGAACAGAGATTTAGCCTGGGCATGGAAGCCTGTGGAAAAAAGAAATGGAAGAATCATTTCTTTCTGACAACAAAGAAGAGAGGTCACAGCCTAAGAAGGTAAAACATACCTGAGGAATACAAATTTTTGGATACAATTTGATGGTTATTTCTTTCAATGGCAGCCCATCTTTCTTTCCCTCTTTCTCTGTACCCTGCATCCTCTGGACTGTACACCCAACCTTAAAGCTCTGCCTGCGCTTTTCAGGTCAGGCAGTTTGAGACCTGCTGCAGCCCCTGGCCCTTTCCTCGCCATGGGTCAGCTAAGGCAGGGGACCAGCAGCACTGGGCTGAGGGGCTGGAGGATAAGCACAGCCAGAGTGCTGCCCTGAGCACCAGTGATGCTGCAGTCTCCACCAAGCTGTGACCCACCACCGGCATGAGTCCCTCCCCAGCTCTCACCACTTTGGACAAGGGTGGACAGAGGACAGGCTCCCAACCAGGCAAGGGAAAAAGATACTGCTGTGGCTGAGGCACTGTGCTGAGACTCAGAACATCTAAATTGAAGTTCTCCAGTCTACCATAGACCTTTTGGTTCATCTTAGGTCTGCCAATCAGTCTTTCCATCTCCCACTTCCCTGTGGTACAAGGGACTTGGAGCATCAGAGTGTTTCAGCCTCAAGAGGCTGCCCACGGGGCAAAAGGGAATGTGTCACGCCTCCGTACACCTTCATCATGGAACAACAATAAGGATCTTTTTCAAATAGCACTCACACATATGTGTAGCTCCAGGTGATCGTGACTGACATCTATACACCAGCAAGTATTAGAAATTAAAAGAGCAGGAGAGACAAACTATCTGCTACCAGCTGATAATACTGCAGGGGAACAGCAGGAATAAAACACTGCAGAAGGGTTGTCAACTTCCCTCTCTTCTTCTGTGGTGGGATTAGTAGAAAAGGTTAGACTATACATTTTCCAAGAGTCATTCTAATGATGTATCACTCAGAGGTTTTCATAAAATTAATCTCTCAATAATAAGACATAATACAGGTTTCATGCATAGTAGGTAATTAAACAGCTTGATGAATAGATGAAAGAGTGAATGTTCTGGATCCTTAAACAAATCACAGCTTTAAATTTCATTAATTTTAAATTTACTCCAAGACCTAATTTCAAATTGGCAAAGCTTCTCTACCACTGAAACCAGAAATCATTATATAAAACTGAATTGGATTATTTATTGTTGTCTCAGGCCAATAGAATACATCAACTTACAACATCAGGACAACAAAGATATGACAAAACTCCATATTAAAAATACTTTGAAAAATTCACTGCAGCTCTTGGTTGAAATTTTAAACAAGATCATCAATTTACAGAGACTTTCTTGGCCTTTTCATTTTCTATCCTGTGCCTAGGGCTACCACACTGGAAAGTCTGTAATAATTTAACCATCGTCTGCTGGTTTTGAGGGAGGGGAAGGCAGAGAAAGCCATTCCATCTAGTTTTTAGGCAAAGAACAGCATGGAAGGCATTTACTAAAGTCTGCAGAGGGTGTCTGAGTGTGTGCAGCACTCTGAAATACCACGACCCAAGTAAAACAGACACCGCTTAAAGCACTTCTTCAAGGTTTCAAATTATAATCAGAGCAAAAACGGCAAAATGCAAATAGGGAAAACCACAAGAGAACAACAATGACTCATGACTGGGAAAATAGTGACTTAAAATATCTCTTTTACTATGAAATCAGGAAAAATCCGCTCCACAAGTGACTACAAATTCACCTAAGAACACAGTGTGGCAATGAACTGTCTGGAGCAGATCTGGCGGTTTGGTGCCTCGGGCAGCTGTGCTGGTTTAACAGCCCAACAGCCCCTGAACGGGCCATCTCGGCTCCCCCAGCACCCCCTCCAGTCCCTGTCTCTAACCCCACTGCCACCAGCAGCTCACCAAGCCAACCCGGAATTTCTTCCCTTTTCCGAGTTCATTTTCTGGTGGTTTAGTGAGTGGAGGGGCAGCAGTGGGCTTGGCACCACCCACTCTTCCACTCTATTAACCTTCCCTCCACCCTGCCACACGGACACCAGGGCGAGTTCTGCTCTTACTGAAGGCATATTCTTGAATTAAGATCTCGCTCCAGAGCAATTAAGTGCACTCCTGTTTTTCAGAGCTACAGGAGTGATTAAACTCTGCCCTGGTGCTTTTTGGAATTCAAGCCCAATCATCTTCATTATGTCTGTTCCTTTTGAGATTAGTTGGCGGTGTTTCTCTCGCAGATGCCTGAAGAGAAACGCTCTACAAATGTGTGCATTTAACCCAAGAGGGGAATGACGTAATCTGCCCCTATGCTGGAGTCCTGTATGCGATGCCATTCCAGATTCTCCACACTGCTTTCTAGGTCTATTTTCTTTATGTGTTTTATTATTCTCAGATACTAGCTCTTCCTATCTTTGCTTTTTTTCAGTAGGTTGCCAATGAAAGTGAACAATTTTCTCGGTCTTTTCCTTATTCTTCTATGTAAACCCATATAATAAGATTATCTTTAACCATTTACATAACTCTCACTCATGCAAATGCAGCAGATGAAGGGAGAAGTGGCCCCTGCTGGCAAATAACCTGCTTATAGACTTCCTATTGTTTTGCTAACAATTAGAAACTGGAATTACCAGTTTGCTGGAGCTGCAGAGAAAATAATCCTCTTGGATTGCATCCCTGATAGCATCTTTTATCCGGTGATAATTCTCATACCTATTTAACACCTTCTCTAAACCATAAGACTAAAGGTGCTTAGCAAGGAAACTTTGGGACATCACTATGCTTTGGTGAACACCACTGTCCAAACACAGGGCCCAGTCCAGTAGCTCCCAGTCTTGAAGTGGTCTTGACCAGAGCAATTCTATACTCTAGAACTGGAATAAAGCAGATTGACTTCCTAATATTAAGAACAATTCCAAACAAACATTCGGACTGCCAAAGGGATCAAGAGACACTGAAAATAAACCCATTGATAAACAAATAGATGGAAAATCTGTGATGCTCATGAGATGTGTAACTTCTTGCTGAACCAGCAGAGGCTGCAGGTCGTCTAAGAGCACTCTGAAAAGATTTATGAAAAGATATGTGGGAGTTATGACACCAACAAAAAAAACCTGAGCGAAGATGGACTGAAATACATGGTCAGCAGATCCTCAATGACATTGCTGAAAGCAGAATACTTTTATGATTTTCATATCTGAAACACTTTAATAGCAGCTTTAAACAAGTGCTCTCTAGAGACCTAGGCTATCGGTTAAATATACAAAAACGAAACGCGGGTGTGCCCAAATCTGGATAAAGAAGCTGGGTATTAGTGCATACCCCACTCTTTCTCCATCGCCAAAAAAGAAGCATTACTTGGACCACTACTGCAATGTCTCTCACACGCTCACATCCGACACCCAGTTAGAGGGTCAGGGTTATCTGGCAAGCCAAGGGTCCTCAAGGTATCTGAGAGTGACAGAGGGAACAGCCCATTACTTGTAAGTTATCTGTTACTTGTCCTGTGCTGAAATAGATGGAGTTAACCATCGTATTTCCATAAGAACCATTATTCTTGTTCAAAGAACATATTATTTCATCAAAGGAACTGAATTCTGAAAAAAACTCGCATCTTTAACTGGCTGAGGAAAACCAATTCGACATTTTTATCCTCTCTGACCCAGTCCATGAAATTGCATGTACACCCCAGCAGCGGGTCAGGACTGCACCCAGATCACTGCTGGTTGGCTTAGACTGAACCCAGGCAACAACATGGTAATGACGGTAGACTAAAATAAGCAGCTGAAAAGATTTTATCTACCTTTTGATGGAAGAGTACGTCTTCTTCCCTCACCTCCGTTCAGAGGCTATATTAGACCTTCACAGCTGTCCCTCAGTGCCCCAGGAGTACTTCTACTGAAGACTGATTTTTTTCCATCTGTGTTTGATGAGAAAAAAAGACCTTTGCTTTCCAATAATGAGACCCGTATCTTGTCTTTTACTTTCACAGACAGGACTTCTGCTAGAAGCTTTAGCTCTGGATTATCACTTAAATAGCACGCACCAATGCTGCTGTTTGAGTTTGCTGTCTAGAAGTTTCTAAGTTGCATTTAAAGCATTACATTGATTTTTAAAAGTCTCAGCCTGGCTGAGATGGCACCTATTTTGCTACGAAATGAGTTAGCACTCACAGTCAAGAGAGGCACGTAATATAGTTAATCTCCTTTCTCAAGCTGTTGTTAAATTGTTAGCCAGCATGCAGTAGTCACATGCGGATGCTTATTATTCTACCAACAAATACTGTATTTCATTCTGGTTTGCTTGGCATGAACAGTTCACAGCATAATCTCTGTCACTTAATTTCCTGTGTATATTGTGAATGCTTACAAAAGGTCAGCAGGGTGCATTAGAGAAACCTAAAGAAAGAACATAAGACATTAATCAAATTAGTGTATTAGATGCTATAACATGTCTTCAAGTTGGAACTAGTATCTACTGATTTTTACAGCTTTCTTTTTATCACCTCAGAAGAGATCAAAATAACTTATTAGGTCAATTCATCCTTTTTGCTGCCCTTGCTGATCGTGCAGGAAGCTGCAGGCTGTGGAAGGCAATGTCAAAAGGAGCTGTGCCCAGGCGTCGGGGGAAAGGAAGGGCAGGGAAGCACCACTGTAGCATCCTTCCTCCTCTGGTCCCCATGGGCAGGTTGGGCCCATACCCTCCTGGGAGCTGGTCATGCCAGCACTAATGTGCCACGTCCCCCTCACAGACACCACTGAGGTGGTATCTGTCCCAGGCCTACCGCGTCTGTTCCTCCTTTTCCTCTGTTGCTTCTTCCATTTTGTGTTTCTGTGATAAGATCAGTGAGTGTAGTGTTTGGGCAAGGTTTTCTGGGCAAACAGGGATCAGCAAAGCACTTCCAGTTACCATGGGATGAACCAGAATTTCCTTGAGAGCCTTCTCAGACGACTAGCAAAACAGGGATAGTGTTGGAGGAAACACAGCAACAGCCCCTTCTAGCCCAGCAAAAGAAGAAAAACACATCTGAAAACTTCTCTGCCGGGGAAAATGATTCAGTTAGATGTTACAACTTTTGACAAACAAATTAGGCAGTTTCAAAATTTACAATTAAATTAGGATGCAACCAACTATTCTCTATTCACAGCCTGTTTTCATTTCTTCTCCTCAGGAGGTCTTGAAAACTTTTATGCTCACTGAAAACTATTCAACACTTAGGCAACCAAACCCCAGCTTTCTGCTTTGCATTTTGGTACCAATACCTCTGCAAACACGCCAGAACTTTCCCAAAGTTACTATGAAGTAGAACATTGACCGTGCAAAGAGGTGCAAGAAAAGCAGATAGAAAAAGGAAAGATTTTAATTAAGTCTTCTTAGTATATTGTAAATATAAAATCTATGTAAATGGCTTACGACTCGCACTGCTGTTTTTTACAGTCCATCTCTGAGTTTGTCTACTGGTTGAAATTATTTCCGGTCACAAAATGAAAAAAACCTATGGATAATGTTTTGGAAAAGAATTGTACCCCAGTTTCTCTCCCTATTCACCCAGCTTTGTAACTGCACAGGATCCATCAGACAATCAGTATTGCATGTGGGAGGCACAGGACAAAGAAAATAATAGAAAAGAGTTGAAAAAGATGCTTTAAAATGGAGAATATTATTCAAAGAAGAGACAGCAGCAGCAGATCAGAAAAAGACAAGCTGGATTTCAAAGGTACCAAAGGATAATGTAAGGCTAAAGTGCCAGAGCCCCAGCACATGCCTTGAAAATGCCCTGATTTGCAGAAGTAATAAATACCTATTGACATGTTGACATCTTGACATCACCTCCACGCTCCTGGCTGAAAGTCACAGCTCTTACCAAGGAGAATAAAACAAAGGCTTTTAGCGGATGCTGCATTTTAAAATCTTGACCTAAAACCCAACAAAAGAAATGTATAATCACAGTCTCTAACCTGAGAGTCTGCAAGGTCAGAGTCCACGTGTGTGGCTCTCCGTATTTCATGAGAGTGAATACATCTATGGAAGTACCTGCAGTTCAGCCCTGCCTTTCTGGTTGAGGGACCATAGTTTCTCCATGGGCTGGGCCTTCATCTCCAGCTTCTCCCATCCTCCTCCGCTGGGCTGTACCAGGATTGTGGGGAAAGCCAGAGGGAATTGTTCCCTGGCAGGGGTCAAAAGAAACTGCCAGATGTATTTGGCAAAAAGTGTGAAGACCGATGTTAGCAAGTAATTGATTCCATCAATTGATTCCATCAATTACTTAAATTAAAGGCAGAGGTGTCTGTAAACCACCTGGAGTGGAAGAGTTTACCCAAAAACCATCACTGAGGAATCTGTAACTTTCAATTCAGTCACTGAAGGAACTGGCAATGAAGAATTTCAACTGACAAGTAGAGTGCTTTCTGTCAACAAGTTATTTGCAAACAGGCTATAAATTTCATTAATTTGTTCATTATTTGTGCTCCTTTAACAATTACCTTGTATAAATAAATTTAAACTTAGAATTAGTTGCTGAGAATGCCTGTTGTTTATTACATGTTACCGAAGTGATATGTCTTGGTTTCTAATCAGCCTCCCAAAATTCACCTTTCCAAACTGTTTCTTCTGCATTGACTGCAGTGCTATTTATAGAGAGAAATGCTTATCAATCTGAGCCAGAAAAAAATATTCTTGGAAATAGTTTGTTATAATATAACATATAATTAAATGATAATTGTTTTCTGAATTTACTCAGCATGTCAAATATCCTAGGTTAGGTTTTTACATGACATAAAATTGAGTCTCACTGTCCAATGCAGCAAGAGCTTACAGCTTTGAAGGAAAAACCTTGTTTTTCTCAAAAAAGCGTGGCTCTTATTTGTGGTTACCTAAGATAGGAAACAGTATTTTTGGTTTTAATAATAAAACATCATAAAATCAAAGTTCTAGAAAATTACTTTCATTGTTTTTATGGACTTTCATCTATAATTTCAATATGGAGAAACAAAACCCCAATTCCTGAGTTCCGATCCCATGTTTGACAGAAGTATTTTACTGCTTGCAATTCTGAGTTAAATTGGCTCCAGTCACTTGTGCCCAAAGAACACCAGTCACAGTTTATGTCTGATCTACGATGTCTCTGCTATTATCAGACAGCTGTTTTTTTTTACAACACACACTAAAGTAGAGCAGTGAGCAATGTCCATCATCTTCCACGTCTGCATTTGAAACAAATATCCCACCGCAACCCGCTGCCACTTTGTGTGACCTGTGCCAACCCACCTAACGCTAAAGTCAGCTTTTCCCCGGGCAATATAATGTTGCAACTGCCATCACCCACAGAGGGTGTAACACCGTTTGGCAAATCTTCCATTTGCATTTTTCTCTTTGCAACACTTTGCCTTTCAAAGTGGGAATCCAGGAGAGTCAGGAGTTGTTTACAGCAAAGGCACCTCCTCCTAAGGCTGCAGTCTTTAACTCGTCAGGTGCCCTGGGATCACAACAAAGACCATTGGTACATCTTTTTGCCTATGTTTTTTAGGTTTCTTACCACATAAATGGACAAAAAGTTTAGTTTCTCAACTCAAAAGCCTGTAGAGGATGAAATTTTCTTTGAACTTTGAACATAAAGTCAGTCTCAAAGAGAGCACACTGTGACGATCATTACAACAAAGGTAAGGTGACCATTCCTTCATGGTCATAACTGCTTTCACACAGTTATTTACAACAGCAATCCCTTCCTTGTCAATGTTCTACTGAAAAAAAAAGAATCTAGGCTGGATTGTGCAATGGAGCTGAAGTGAATTATACACCCAGATTTTCCTGAAGTTGGCAGAGGCCCTTCCCCATGCTCATTTGTAAATCCCAGCACTATCAGTCATGTCTACAGAAGCTATCCAGAGAAGAAAAATTAGATAAGCTGTAAAAAACAGTACCTCCATAAAGGAAACATAACTAAATCTGCTTAAGGCTCCACTCCTGAGCAGGTACTACAAAGGGACTAAGGTATTTATGGAAGGTAGAAGACAGGTTGCAGAAGCATTAGGTAAGGGACCAACAAAGGGAAAGGTGCGGTCTGGGGATTTGTTTATTTTCAGTTGTTGCATAAATATTATAATAGTTTCTATTTCATTGCAATCTTCTGAAAATAAATTACATGGGGTCCACACCCTGATCATCCACCAGAACATACTGTCGCAGTCGGAAAGGAAACTACCTTCTGGTCTTTGGCCAGTTGTAATGATCACAGAGCCTCAGGGGGAAAAGCCCAACCCAAAACCCACCAAAGACACCAAGAAAGCATCCAAGTCCTTATTTTTAAGCAGAAATTATGAACTCTGAAAGGTTATAATGATTCTTTTTGGCCTACTGTACTGTAAGAACCTGAGGCACCTTTGCTCACAGTTTACAATGCCTGATCAACTGATACAGTCAAGTCATTGGATACTTGAGTTTACACCACGCATAAAAATATCTTCCTTAAATGCATCCCAAAACAAGTACCTTAACACAGCACTTCTAAAATAAATAATCTGTTGTTCAGAATGCAAAGAAATTCTTTTTTGTGGTCTCATTGGCACATAATGGACGAAGAGTTTATTATCCTAGACTCCAGGGCCCTTGGGGAATGTGCCTTCCACACTGCTCTTAACCTTTTTCTAAAGAAATACAATTGCACTTGTTGTAAAGTACTGCATTATGTGGCAGCAGTGAATGAAACCATAATTCTGTTTACTAGATATTACTTACGCTGGGGAAACGAGAGAATTGTGATTTCTAGCGGGACTATGAGGATCACAAACCAGGCATTTACCTGGACATTTTTATCACATTTTCTTTTATTAGCCTTTATCAAATCAAAGCTGCTGTTAGGAAAGTAAGATAATGGTTTTATGTCTTCTTTCAATATTAAATGTTATGATTAGATATTACACTATAAGACACACTTGGCCATTGGGATATAATATATATGGTACAGAGGCAGAGCTATAGATAGGAGGCTGATCACCTTATGAGAAGTTTTGCTAAAACAGCTCAATTTTTTCTTATATATATATGGTAAATGCAAACGATCAGCTTTTGCCATTAAAAGTACTGTTTTCAGCTTTTTATCTCAAGAACTCTGCTGCTCCTATGCTCTGGAGGAAAAAAACATTATACTTGGCTTAAAACTCTGTCAGTGACAAATACAGTTTTCATATTTCTATATTCGACAAAATGATACTAATTGTAATATTTCATCAGTTCCTTCACTCGCTCCTCCTGAAGGAGTTGTTATCGACAGGAGCACAGGGTGCTGGGTACCCTACCCTCCATCTGACCAAACGGCGCAGTACAGAAAGAAAGATGATGGTGTTTAGAGGGTAAAGACAAAGTTCTAGCAGCAGCTGGAGGAAGGGGGAAGATAGAGATGCTACAGAGCTGTAATACATGAAAA
Source organism: Jacana jacana (assembly GCA_013400555.1). NCBI lineage: Eukaryota > Metazoa > Chordata > Aves > Charadriiformes > Jacanidae > Jacana > Jacana jacana. Next base: position 183,024 of record VZTM01032278.1, read on the forward strand.
AGGATGGGTAAACAGCCCACCTCCCTCGCAGTGCAAATGCCAACCTGGCATCTCAGTGCATCTCAGGGCGCAACGGAGACCCTCAGCTCTGCCAGGTACAGTTGTTAAAGATGGAGATCATCCAACTAATAATGAGGTGTCCTGAGATTAACTATGAGCTGAACGACAAGACATTCATTCAGTTAAGAGCCGGGGAGAAGCAAGCTGGACATATGTCACCTCTGAATGATCAGCCGCATTACCAGGACTTACGTTTTCACTGCAATTCCAACCTTTTGCTACACTGGTACCTGGCAGCCTTTGCTGAAGGATTTATTTGTTGTATAATTAAGATGCACTTTCTTCAACAGCAGATAATGTTTTGTTTTGCCTTTTTATTACCAACTTGTCAAAAGGAGAGATATGATAATAATAAAACGACAAAATAACATGTTAATTGTTGAAATAAATGGGATGTATAATATATCGGGTAATGGTAATTAATTATATGACTGATATAAATAATGTCAGCTATTCATTACTACTCTCAAACACTCACAATTATCTACACTTAAATGTATTGGTAATCATACAAATAGGCTTAATAATTATAGTAACAACAGATTCTAGCAGTAACAAAGGTAAATAGGCAAACTCTAAACCTAGTTATGGGAATAGACTTATAGGAGGCAAATTATATCAAAGTCAGACAGGCAGACATTAAAGCCACGTATTTTTCTACCAGTTTACATGGTCCATTTGTCGCATAGTAACTGCTGAAGTTTTTAATTGAGTATTAAAGGTAGTCAATAGTTTTAATAATAAATAATTGGAAGTAATAAAATGAACAGACTATTAAAACTAGTCAATAGTTGTAATAGTCCTTTCATTTTATAATTTCCAAGGTTCACCACACAGCTTCATTCTTTACTTGATCTATCTCTGAAATTTCCCTAAATTTATATCTTCAATATGAAAACCTGAGATACTCAAATATGCTATATAGTACAATATAAAAATGTAAAGTCCTCTAATTATAATATTTTACCGTAAGATCCAGTTCAATCCTCCATATTGTCTTTAAGGCTTTCCTTTTACTCCTGAGCTATATCATACTACCTACAGCTAATTTTCTAGATTAACTATAGCAGCACACTATACTTAATTTTTAATTACAGTTCTGCTGCTGAAGTATGGATTGGAGTTTAAGATGTGTACTTTGCCTTTTTAAAATATGCTTTTATTTTATCATTTGGATGCAGATAGTAAAGTTCTTTGAACTCAACAGTTATTAAAAAAGATCATTTTGCAATACAAACAGATCTTGTTCCTAAACCTCTGACAGGCAAAATTCCTGTGGAAAGACAAGATTGGAACCAAAAGTTCTATTTTTAAATGCCCCAAATACCACAAGCCAGCACAGACTATAAACAAAGTCACAGCAAAAGTTTACATTATGCAGTAGAATCGCCCCTTGCTAGAAAGATGAAATAATTACTGCCAAAGTATTTAACACATCATAATTGCATACCTATAACATATGCCACTTCAGTAATGGTCTCATCTGATAATTAAAAAGTAGCAGCAACTTTATATGTTTCACTGCAGTTGGCTTAATGAGCAGGGGGGTTGAGTTATAAGCAAACTGCTTGTTTAAGTCAGGCATTGTTCCTTTCCAAATATGTATGCAAATTTATGCACCAGGGGGAAAGATTGTGCGTCCAGTGCCAGGCTTTCACTTTTGGCATCTACGTCTTCACTGCTCCTGTTTGAAAAAACCCTGTACAAAATATTGGATTCTCTGAAAACATCATCTTAATTACTCTTGAAAGACTTATCCAGCTATTAAATGATCCAGGGTTAACTGAAGGGCTACTGCTATAAAAACATTTAAGCAGACCATGGTGATTTTATCAAATTTCACAGCTGTTCCTGTAGCAAATGCAGTTTCTCAGAACACAAGATTTCTAGTTAATCTGTTAACAGTAATTTTGGAGAAAATCTGCATCAAAGGAGAAATTGCTACACAGGAACTGGACCCACAGTCAGCCAGCCCAGCCCAGAAACCTGTCTCCAGGATGAGCCAGCACCAGATGTTGCTGTGAAAATAAATATATAACTAGGTAATACTCGAATGGAATTCAGCCTACAAAAGGCCACTCTGCTTAATCACTAAGACATGGAGGTTTGCTCTTTCTCCAATGTACTTTTATTAGCTTTGCATCATGCAGGAGTCTTCTTATTCATACAGAAATAACCACATTTTGAATCCAAGCTTCTTGGCTCAAACAATGATGGAATCCATAGTTTGATAGCATGGTTTGAAGATATAGCCTCCTTTATTCGTTCAAGATTTTTCATATTTCTATTCTACTGTTCTTTTATTAGGCGATAATTTCTCTGAATTCCTGGCTATTTTATAGGCTTTTATCTCACATCCCTTATTTTTCATCCGTGTACAGTGAGTAGTTTCACTCACTCCAAGTTTCTCTCCACGTGACAGAGTCTTGATGTCTGATCTGATTCTCAGCACCCATAACTTCTCGCTAAGGGAAGCCATACACCACTTCCTCAGGTAACCCATGCCAAGACAACAAGAAAGATCGAACTATTTATTTTAGCATTAGAACCCCAGTTCAGCTAACCCACCTTTTAAGCTCCATCCCAGATGCTGTATTTATGCTGTTCTAGGGAACGGACCCAGGGGAGAGCAGGGATCTTCCAGCAAAACCATGCAGAACTGGCTCATGGCCACCTTCCTCTGGGGTGGTCTGACCAAACACATTTTGCACAGTGCTTGGATGAGGTATACTTCCAGTCTAAGACAATGACCTTAGTTCCATAACCAAGAGATAGAACAATAGCAACTATTATTATTTTCACTTTTTCGGTTCAGCCTACTCAAGACAAAGGCAGCAGTGGGGGTAAAGCTCCCAGGAGCTTTATTTTCCTGGTGTGCTGTCAAGAGCGGGGCGTTGGGTGAAGGTCTGCTGAAATGCTGTTAATGAATTACCTCGGTCAGAAGGAGGCAAAGCTTTTTCAATTAATGCCCACATGACTGCAGTAGGACCCTGGATGCAAAACCGTTGTGATAAGTGTGTGGGTTTTATCGTGAAGCTTTGTCTTATTCCATCAGAAAATCTATTCCCACTCACAAAAAATAGGGAGCAACCACATAAGGCAAAGATAAACCATAGGATTCCCAATGCTTAAACGTAACCCCAATGCCAAATGCAATTACACTGGGATGACTGATCTACTGATAAGAAAAGAAGATAAAAAACTAGCACCACATCAACATCTGTCACCTTTCTAGGCCTACAGACCTAGCAGAAAAATTAGCAGTGAAGCTGGTTCATGGAGTTTATATTCTCAGGCCCCATATCTCACCCCAACTATAATAAAATCCCACAGGTCAAATCGCCACACTAAAAGAGCAAACAAAGCAATAGACCACACTGACCCTATTCCTGTCTCTGCAGGCCTACAGATACAGAACTCAGCAATAAATTGAGCTTGCAAGGCTTTTAAACTTTCAAACACTAATTGTAACTCCACGTCTATCTTCGGCCCTACTGAACGCCCATCCTCCATCCATCTGCAAAAGCTTTAGGATCCGGCAATAAATGGAGCTCCTGAAACTACCACAGAAATAGGTAACATAAAGCAGTCTTTACTGGATTCTTCTGGGTCCTTAAAAGGGAGAGAGTAGGTGTCTACACTTTATGTTCTGCTTTATGTTCTCTCTTGCAGTAAGAATGGCTATAAATTCCAGCTAATTCAAATAATTTCAAATAATCCTGCATACAATTATATACAAAAGCTCTTCCTGAGTTAGAAAGGTCTCTGGAATGCTACTCAGAGCATGAATTTTTCCTTTGTATAGGTGCTTCAGGAGGTCAGGCTGCATCTGGAGACAGTGAGTAAAAATTGCAAACTTCCATCGTTTTTTCTTGTAATGTATGGAAACTAATAGGATTATCCTTCATATTATGGCTGTGAAGCTTAAACCGGCTCATATTCCAGCGGCTCACAAAATATATTCCAGCCTCCTCACAAAAACTCAATCTACTAAAGCCACACAACCCATGAAAAGTCCTCTAGCTTGATCCTGTGTTAGGTTAAACACAGCATCTCTTCCTCTCGTTATCTCCCTAGATCAGGATGGTCAATTACCGAGCTCCCTTTGTTCTTACCAAAGCCAAATATCTTTGACCACAAACAAATCTGAAGTGCACCCCTACAGCTCAGGCTAGTAAGCATTCACATTTGTGTTAATAAGCACGGAAACTCTACAGGTAAATTACAAACACCTAACATAGGAAAGTAGTGTAAGACATGCTTCTCATTTCTGACTTCTGAAATAGGAAACCAGGCATTGATTTTTTCCCCCTTTTATGCTGCTTGTGTTTTGTCCCTTCCTTTTGTGCAACCATATGCTTAGCAAACATAAAAATAAGCTCAGCAGGTCAGCAATTAGGCCAGTGTATGCAACTAGCTGTGCAACAAGGTCTATAGATGAAGAAACACAACTAAAGACCTTCTGTTTTGCCTTAACTGCCATGAGAAAGGTACCCCACATCTTCTGATTGCTTAGGGACAAACCATCTAACCAAGGGGACTTCTGATGAGCAGAGTAATTGCTCGGGTAATTATGATTCTGGTTACCCAGACCTTACCCACGTACTGCCTTTTTCAGACAAGCTGCTGTCTGGTCTCCTGGGAACCTGAAAGGTTACGTCTGAACTCCTAAGTGGCGATTACAGCAGGCATGATGTCAAAAACTTCTGTCAAATTACTGTATAAACTGGATGTTTCAGATTCCTGAGCTGTCAGTGGTTTATACTGCTTGCTCCAAACTGTTGAATATCTCTTCCAGTCGTGCATAATAATGCCAAAAGCCACTGTGACAAAAAAGTACATCTTGAACAAAGGCTAAACAACATAAACGCTTTTACTTTACAGATGGCAGTCAGAACTCAGCAGATGGTGAGAGAAATCCCACAGGATGTTCTCTCCCTTCTTGCTCCCCCCCCCCATATATATATGAGTGTATGTGTGTGCACACATAACAGCAAAGTAAGTGTCCTGACAAAATACTCAAAGTGCTTTCATAGAATAAGTATGGATCTTCTGAACAGTATCTTGCTGCCCATTTTTAGAACAGAAAAGATCCAGCCAGGGCTGGGTACCGGAGAGGGAATCGGGAAGCACGTGTCTCTTCATGGGTTGGCCACTAACCTGTGGTATGTCTTTGGACAGGCATTTTTTTTTCTCATTCTTCTTTCCCTCCCATGCTCTCTCCTCTTTATTTTTATTCTAAGATCCTCAGGGAGGAGACTCGTTCTGTCTCTGCCTGTTACGCCTTAAAACAGCTTGTACCATGCTGGTGCACTTCAATCCAGCTTCTGTGTTTCACAGAAAGCGTTAGAGAGAAACACTCCATAGTATTTTCTGCATTTCACAGAGCTGAATATAAAGCTCTCCATGAAATGGAGATATGCCTGATGGAGGGAAAAATACTGGCAAGGATAAGCCATAAATAATATACAATCCTCACTTTGACTCACATATTTTAGAAAGAGAGGAGATAAATTAAAGCAGCAGAGAGCCACACTAACAAGCATGATTCCAGTTCCCTTGGCCATGGGGTAATTCCTGCATGACACTGCACTGTTGCACGTAGTTAGGCATCAGTTTGCATTTGAGTCTTGAGGTTTTTACTGCATTAAACTTAACTGCACTTCTAATGCAAATGCATCCCAAAATGCTGTATTCACTATTTACATTTAGCCCCCCATAAATTGTAAAAATGTCACTCTGTAGGAAGGCCCAGCAGCTAAGTGGTACAAAGCAGCACCAACCACCAGTTCAGAGTAAAGAACTCCATGCTCAACCTGGAAGTGCAGGCAGGAATTCCAGTAGGCAGCACTGGAAAACCAAGGCCAGAGTTCAGTTTTGGTTATTTTCCTGGATTTGGTATTTTGGCTTGGATTCTTCAGCTCACTTGTAACACCTCTAATGCACACAAATAATCAGAAACTTTCTTTTACTTGTAGCACACACGAACCGCCCTGTAAAGCAGCATACCATTGTATGTCATGGTATCGTTAAGTATTTACACAACCATACCATGCACCCAACCACCAGCCCAACTCTCCCTAACTAAATTTCCTGGCAGCTTATTCTTCTGGAACAAACTGACTCATTTGAACTCGTCACTATGGTCACATTGCAACTCAGTGTTGCTTATGCACAAGACCCCAGACAGCACTCATCTGTAAAGCTCTATACTTTCTCTAAAAATATAAAGCACTCATGTAAAATGCCTCTCCCTCACTTACCTTCAGGGATGGGGGTGGGAGGGTACCATAGCTAGCTTTAATTGCTTCAGTTTTTCAGTCTCTGATATAGACAGTTTTTCTGATACGTATTTGTGCTGATCTCCGTAGGAGTGGGTTTTACAGGCACATACGAAGGGCTCTGCAAATAGGAACCCTGCTGCTTTGGGCAGGTGGATCCAGCGTGGCACCGGGCCATCACGGACAGAACTGCTCAAACACACATGAGACAGCAAAGTGGCACACAGCAATGTCTTTCAAGATGCCAGTTACCTCTGCACTTGGTCACACAGACTGAATGGACCGGTTTAGCTCTTCTAAAATTACTGAATCACTGAACAGATGGACTGGTTCAATATAACCCTACTATAGCCTTTCCAAAATAAGGAGTATCAGACATATGTACAGAAAATTGTACGCATAAAAGTGTACTCTGCTATCTTGACGGTTACATTTTGGCAACTCACAGAAAAATCTGTTGTTTAACCAGAGAGAAGAGTGATTTATCTTGTTTCCTTACTTTCATGGCAACCTGCTTGTCCACAGCAGAGCTGATTTCAGGTAGAAGAAAGTTGTTTCATATTTACTTTAACATACTGAGTGCAGTATGTTAAAGGCTGAGAACACACGCAAGGAGCTTCACACCATCTACCTCCCCAACTCAGGGAAACACTCAAAACGACCACACATGGAGTCCTCCACTCATAGGTAAACTAGTGAAGGCAGCCTGTTTGAAACACCACTCATTAGCTAAACTAGTGAAGGTAGTCTGTTTGATACATTAAGTTTAAAAACTGTTAAGCAGCAGCAATAGATGCATGACACACCTCGACTCCAGAAGCGGAAGCCAAGACTACCTTGCTGAATACTAGAGGAGCTGCCCTGAAATTGTACGTTATTTCCTGTGAAAGAAACTTTAGGAATGCCTCAACTTTGGCTCTGAGCTTCTCCTTCCTCACCATTTCAGCCGAGTGGCACCCACATTGCCAACCTTGCCTTCTTCCAGCAATCACACTAGACAGTTGGCTGTTACTTCCCACTCAAAGATCCCTAACAGCTACAAAAATTTAGCCAAGCGGGTGAATCTTTTAAAAGTGAGAGGTATCTATCAGCAGTGATGCTTGATCAGTTAGTCAGGCGGTTCCATGGCAAATGCTCCATTTAAAATATCATAATAAGGACAACCAAACTTCCCAAATAGTCTGTGGTCTGTAAATGACATGGTCCAGAGCTGGGGGCACAATCCTGATCTACCAGGCCCTTCTTTTCAATGGGAATCCAGGCCATGGCAGTGGTGAGCACCAGCAGGCTGTCTGCTGCTCTCTGTCAGCCGCAGGCAGGGGAAAAGCAGCCAGCATGAAGAAAAATGCTGCAGAAGCAGTAGGAGTAGGAAGGAGAGAAGAAGGAGTGAGGAGGACACAGCCAGAAGGTGGACATATCAGAGACCCTCACTGCTGGTCAGACCAGGAGCCAAGAGATAGAAGCACAATAGGATTGGAGGCACCAGTATAAATGGAAGAAATAAACACAGAGTATTATTGAATTTTATTGAATCTTTAATTCAATAATTAAAGATCGTCTTGTTTGGATACTGGAGGGGTTCAAACTCAGACTGTACAGGAAACCACATTTCTGCAATGTCCTGTATTTTGAGAGTGGGCCCATGACCTTTATAAGGTTTCTGTGGTATGATTATTATGGATGTGGGTGCAAACTACAGACACAAAAGCTGTCTGAGGTGTCTGAATTCTGACAGTGTTTGGAATTTGAAACTACTCAGAGCCTATATCCAGGGGATTTATTTGGGCTCATTTCTAGTTAAAACACTCTCAGCTGAGGTCACGCAATTCCATGGAATAAGGGCAGTTTCTAAATCAAACCACAGCAGTATTAGTAATAGATAGCTCCATCTTTCTGTCAGGAACCTTTTTATTTTTCCTGCCTCAAAGGAAACAACCAGAGCTGATCTTGGATGTCTCTGATCCTGGCGAACAACTTACATTAAACCTCTGTTGAAAATAGCTACAAAGGTTTGAATGCTTTGTTTCAGGAAGAATCTCACCCAAATAAGAGGCTCGTATCTCAGAAAAGATCTTACAGTACTCTACATTAATTAAAGATAAGGTGATATCATTACAGAGATAGACATTGTTATCTTCCCCCCTAATGTTATCAAGGTTGCTTCTGTGCCTACAAATGAACACTTCCAGACAAAGATATTTTTGAAAACCTCCCATTGTGTTTGAAAGCAGCTGCTAAATGGAATTACAAAGTTTCACAGGGAAGCGTATTTTTGGATCTGATCCACAGTTCATTGAAGTCAAAGAGAGGCATGTAAAATCATACTTAACTGTCTCCACTCTGGAAAGCTTTCCCCTCACCCCCAGCAAGTGCATGTATAGTATTAAATGCACAGTGAGTTTCTTTCATTTGGGTGGCAATTAAATAAATGTTCAAAGGAGATCCTTTCAAGAATCTTCAAGGGTTAAGTCTGACAATAAACTTATACTTTAACTATAATAATATATAATAATTATTATAAAAACATTTCACTAATAATATTAATAAACCATTGGTGCAAGGGAGGAGTGGGGGAAAGGCTTGAGTGGTTCATTATCTGCCAAAATTTCAAACTAGAGTGCTGAAAGCATGAGAACTCAGGATGCATTTTTTTCTTCAGCACCAACCTCAAGCAACCTTTTTCTTTAAGTGTATCTTTACTTCATTTAGTACCAGTATCTGAAGGTGCAATCTAACTATACTTCAAATGAGAAGTTTACACACAATAGCAATGATTTGCCTAACTTTATGGGGAAACACAAGGAGTATTTAAAGTAGCTGAAATGGGGTTGTTGGTGAGGGCTTAAAATTACTTTTGTTATTTGAGACCTAATACGCAGTTAATTCTCGATATGTACAGCAAGACCCTGACTCATACACGTGCAGGCACTGCAGCACACATTCTGCTGAGGTGCATATACAGGGAAAATGCCATTAAGAAATATCAGAACAGAGTAATGAATCCTCCCTAAAAAGGGGAGCTCAACCCTGTCAAGAGACAGAGTTGTTGAAAAGAAATCAGTGGTGAAAACCAGATGGTGTTTATGCTGAACTTTGTATATTTACAAATTAATTCAGTTTTGCTTTTTTGTTTTTCAGTTCTTCTATAACAAAGAAAGACTCTGTCAGCCCATAGCTGTATAGCCAGTAAGTACACAGTGTGAAAGAATCTCTATATACATCTTCATTCAGTTAAGGAAGATTTAGAGCTACTGTTTGAATTGTTACATAAATGAACTAGAGCAGTTACAATTGATTGAGCCACCTTCTCGCTCAAAACTCAAAATCTGCATTTTCCCCTGCAGTTCAGATAGACTGTTTGGTGACACCTAATAGACCTTTTGGGTTTTTTCCCTCCTTCAGTGTTAAAGCAAACAGCTACTATGCAACCTTCTGCTCCCAGGACTCAAGAGAAATCTGAAGAAAAAAGTACTACCTGATTTCCAGATTAAACTCCTCAGTATCCCTTTGTTTGGAAAATTTAAATCATAAGCTTGAGCTAGTTCATGCCAATCCAGGTTCACAAATAGGCTGGGAAAAAAAAGGAAAATCACAGTAAGAGGAACCTTATCTTGGGAGATACGGATCCATGGTTGCTATAGCATATCCCCAGATCACAGTGAGCCTTTGCTCTCAGAATGCCTGAGAGTGAAAGCCCTTACACAAGGCAATAACAAACCAGCGTCATTTAGGTCTATGGAAACATCTCGGCACTACTAAAATTTCCTAGAGATATTTCTTTCTACCTAGGGTCTAAAAACCTGCTTTTTGTAGATTCTATCATGCTGTGAAAAAAAGGAGCCATGAACAAGTGTAACCACCCGAATCTTTGATATCTCAATACTACATCATAATAATGCCATAACAACAGTTTGTAAGCTATGCTGCAAGTGCACGTGGGAGGATCCCAGCAGCTTGGAATGCAACCCTGAAACGTTTTTAGTGAGATGAAATTAAAAAGACAGACAAGAAAGCTACTGTAAAGTAGATGAAAGAGACATAGCCTATGTTTCAATGACCTTCTTGAGATGTATTCCTTACTTGGAGTCATTTAAACATGTTTGCATCGACAAAGAACCTGGAACAGAAATTATTCCGTGCACAGAGGCCAAGAGCTGACACTGTTCACCTATGGAGCTGGCGAGCTCTTGGTTGCGCTCTCAATCTCTTTTCTAAGTTTTTTAAAAACCCAAGAGTCAGAGGTTAAAACTATTTTTTAAAGCAGTAAGTTCTTTGCAGTCTCTTTGGAAATCAAAAGAAAATTGTTACAAGTGTTATATTGTTTCTTATATTGAACTCTAAAAACGAAGTGTAGAACTGTGTTTTGGCAAATTTAGGCCTGCTTTACGGGAAAATTTTTCTATCACCATATCAGTTTCAGAGCCAGACACGGGGTCAGCAGAGTATTAATGACCAGGAGTGCCTCCTATCAACTTCCCCTGTGTTCCAGCATTCAGTATACTAGCATATATACTCACACTAATGGCAGAAGACAGGCAGCAAAGGGAAAGAGAGGACTACTGTCTCCAATACTATATTAGTAGTAAAGTTTAAGAGAGAAATCTTTTCCAATAGCCAGTCCCTCTATGGCATCCTCTCCTGATACACTTTGAACAGCGTGTCTTAGGGATGACCAGTACAGACATGAGAACCCGGCCTGGGGCAGAGCAAACCTGCAGAATTAAAGGGTGAATACTGGCACTAATCATCTTCTCCCTTTAGTCTCTGAAAGCTTTGGGAAGGAAGCCCTTTGTACCCCTACGATCAAGCCCTGCACCCTGAGCTCCATCCCTACCTCAAAACCTAGAATATTTCCCGCTGTGTCCAGGTCAGGGATGTCTGTGAGGGCTGGTAGGAGTCTGGCCCAAATCCCAGGTGCACAGAGAGGCAGACGTGTGCTCCACTGCCCACTCAAAGGTTCTCCTGCTCCACTTCCAACTGTGAGAGCACCATCAGCATCCAAACAGATGGGAGACCTGAGGGAGACCTCATGGAGACAGGTCCTGCTGTCCTCCATGAGAGCTTTCACTTCCACTAATCAAGGACTTCTAGTGCAGGAAGGCAGGAAAGGGAGGCAATGGGCATCATCTGGGCTGCTGCTCTTTGATGATTAAAGGTTTTCAAGTGTCAAAAGCCACTTCCAAATATCAGTTGTTTTCCTCTGCATGGCTTCACTGCCACTCTACATGTTTAAAAAGCTTAGTTACATATTTTGAGATGCTCATCTGCAGAAAAGGCGAATGCCTCAGACACAGTGATTCTGATTTTGTGACAACTGACTTCTGAAAATAGTATATTTATTCAATGAGCTTAAGCACAGCAGTCCCAGTTGTTGATTCTCCTCATGAAAATATTGATTCTAAGCTCCCTAGCTTATAATGTTTTGATCCACATTCTGGGCCTATTGATTTACCTTTGATACTTCAATCAAACTGTTGTTTATATCAACAGCAAATGCATCTGATCTCTCCAAAATAATTAGATTAATCACAGGAGGATCTACAAAAGCCTTGTTTTGATTGATTATGTCTTTATGCTCTCCTGGGGAAAACAGGTAAATTTGAAAAAGGAAAAAAAAAAACCAAAGAAGAGACAGTTGTTAGCCTTTTCCTTCTAGCATCTTTGAAATGTTTTTAGTCCCAATTTTCCTTTTATGATATCAGGCTTTTACAAGATTGCAGGCTTGCAGCGTGCTCCGTTATGATTTCCTCAGTGGCTGGTGTTTTGCAACACATAATGATTTAGCCCATCTGAGCAGAACTATCATTAGACGATTTATTGTTCCCCAAAGCATTGTTTGTTATAGAGACTATTAGGCCTATGAGTTACATTTTATAGAATTTTTATTGGAATTATTTTAAACTCCAAGGAAATTAATCTTTTCCTTCCACACCTCCTACTCCAAGATTCCCATTTTGCAAAGCAAAGTATTGAAGCACAGAAGAGGTGGCGGTGGTAGGGACCTCTCCTGAAACCACCAGTTCTTCTCCTTGCATAAAAAACAAGCAAAGACTCCAGGATTTTACTTTTAAGAGTAAAATTCTTCTTTAATTTGCACCACAGAAACAGCAGTGATGCCAATGGGAGTTCTGTGTGAGTGCTGAGCCCAGCTACAAAATGAATGGTGGATGCAATGCCACTGTTCAAAAACGTATTTTTTATTTGATGAATGAATTGCTAAAGGAAAAAAAAAAAAACAAAAGCACTAAAAATCTTTCCATTCTGGAAACAATGACTTTGTACAATAATCCTATTCTTCAGTCATCACTAGAGTCTCTATTGGAACCATGCCCAGAAGGACTAAACATTTTGTGATGAAACCGTTGTGTACCTTTTCTAGGGGCCTTATACATCAATAGTTTTGATTACTCAATCCTATTATTATTCCATTTTTTGGAACAAACCATTAGGGTTATTAATTATGCTGAGAAAGTTATTTATCTTCTAGCAGAACAAAAAGAGCTAATATTGTCACTGTCAGAAAGCTGTTTAATGCACTGTGACATGTTGAACTTCACTCAGCTTCATGCTCTTTCCCTCCCCTCTGATGGTGTCATTGAATGATAGGATCAAACCTTGGGTTATGGAGCCACAGGAGGCTTCCCTGAAGATCAAAATGCTGCTGCTGCTGCTAAAGGTCACTGCTGGGAATGTATTTCTCAATTTGAGAGGGAGCTCAGCTACTGGAGGCAGTGCAGGGAAAAACAAGTCTTGTCTGATGTTGAAAGTAAGCTAGGCCAATGGCACATTAAAAATCGGGGAACAGACACTAAAGAAAGGATGCATACAATTGAAGAGAAGAAGGGAGACAGGAGTGATGGGAGGGGAGAAAAAGCACATAGGAGAAATGCTGCTAATTTCTGGGGTTTGTTTGTCTAATCCCACATGCATAATGAGGGGAAGTTAGTTCTCCCAGAGAAGTGAATTTCTACACCTCAGTCAGGCAACAGGAAAATCTTGGAACTCCTCTCATTCAGAAAGAGTGAAGCAACATTACACAGAAGACAAGGACTAGAGTGGACGAAGAAAAATCATTTTCTGTGCAATACAGTACTGAAGAGCTTGAAAGAGGAAGCAGGAGTGCTGCAATGACACACTTAATGTTTCTCAAAGATAGAAAGAGAAGAAAGGAGTGGGTGGTTTCTAGACATTTCCTTCCCATATGAAAGAAGACCTGTATTTATGAAGACAGTCGCTCCCCTGAAAGAGCCACCTTCTCTTACCTTTCTAATTATATAAGGTTAGTAGGATTTTTATTAGTTAAGAAAACTGCCTTTTCCTTTCACTCACAGCAAGAATTATCATATGGTTGTGCAACTGAGAACTTACAAGTGTAAGGCAGCGTGGGAGCCACCATCAAACAGCTTGTCAGGTCTCATGCATATTCTGTGCTGGCTGCTGCAGCACACTTGGAATGATGTCATTACCCTCAGCCACCGAGAATCTGACATCACACCTTCTGGAAGCACGTCTTCTGCCTGAAAATAGCAGGCGAAAGCTCAAGCCAGAACGCACTGTATCTATTCAAAGCATACAAGGAGCACAGATTGGGCACATGTGGGATCAAGCACTGCTGAAGGAGAAGCAGGGCATAATAAATATCACCCATCTACCTCACACAGAGCCTCCAAACTTCAATCCGTTAAACGCTGCAAGAGCCTTTGTAGAACCTGAATGCCAGATGATGCAAAATTCTACTCCTGTAAGGATGGCATGCATAAATATCCTACCTTCATCCCTTTGAGAAGATTTCCTTTTTCCTCTTTTCCCAGGATTAGTTTCTCTTTCTCTATACAAGCCAGGGGATGGCGTTCTGCCCTTCTTCTCTACGTGGTTTGGTATTGGTACTTGAACCCCTGGTTTCAGGAGCCCAGGCTATCTCTTTATTCTCTGTCTCTACAGTACGAAGCACACCAAAAGCCCTCTACAAACTTCTACATATGAATAAAAGGAGAACAGTATGGAACTTACATTGGATTCAGGAAAGGCTTCACTGTACACAATGCTGAAACAGAAGTCCTTCCTTCAATTCTGTCTGAAATATTTCAGGTTTTGTATGGCTCAAGAAGTGAGGATAAATTTTAAATCTACAGTTTTTTGAAATGAACAGAGAAAGAGGAAGACCGATTACAAGAATTTATGCAGCTGTCTTGGATTCACATCTCTTGTGTCTCAAACCAGTTTTTCCCTGCAATGTCTAAATTGACAAATTCACATTACAAGTCAGAAGAAATCTCAAGAAAGATATATTGATTTTTATAGAGGACTGGGGGTAAACCACTTTTTCTTACGCTACAACCAAAATGAATCTTAAATATTTTATGGGATAAAAAAAAATCTCAACAGAGCTGAAAGTAACACTACTAAGAATGGCCCTGCTTCAAGTCGAGGTAAGCTCATTCAGGAGCTGGGGAGAGATGGCTTTTCATTCATCTACGATTTTCAAAAAATGAAAAAAGTATTAAAGCTAGAAAGCAGAACTCAAGTGCCCACAGGTTTGCAGATTATCACACCTTCTACCAGTGAGCCACTGGCTGCTGCTGCTGGGTCCTAAACACCCAAATCACTTTGAACCACAGCATTTTAAAGGTCCATTAGACAAATTACTTTTCCCTGAATAGTTAATGCAACATAGCTCTGCACGTTCCTCTAATTTCACATATGGCAAAGAGAACTGAAACCACCAGTATATTTTAAAGATTCTGTTTTAAAATGTCATCTTTTGATATGCAAACACTAGGCTAGAAATAATACCACTTCTTCCACTAATGCTCTGTTCCTTATACCTAAGGAAAAGAAGCAAATCAATAAACAGCTTTAATTTCTACTCCTTCTGTCAAGTTGCTTTTAAAACAATATGCAGCTAAAATCTCATCATTAAATATGCCAGGCCAACATATTGCTTCCATTACTGTCATATAACCTTTTTCAACTTGATACCCATTACTTTATCTCTAATAGATAAATATCCACCCTGGGGAAAGGATCTGTGCATAATAAACAAGAAAATTGAGTTGTTCTTTTAAGACAGATGTCACCTGGCACAAGAAGAGGTGATCGAATGATCCAAAATAGCACTCAAGCAGATCAAATAAAGGAAAAAGCTTCCTTTTTTTTTTTTTCCTTCTTTCTGTCCACAGATGTGACTTAACAGGGTCAGTTCCTCCTACCTGCTGTTCTTAAAAGAATCCGTTCCTAAAACACAAGTTTTAAACAAATGTCCCTCTCCAGCGATGCCTGACTCCACCTCAACAGGCACTAAATCTGAAGTGCCGTACAAAAGGAAATGAGGCAATGTAAATCACTTGTTAAATGCGGCGCAATCTGTATAAACCATAGATGCAGATTTAATCTTGGCAAGAAAATCAGAGGGAGAGGCCTCTCCATTTTGCAGGGATCTGGAAAAACTGAAAAGCCTATGGAAATCTAATAAAACTTTTTTTGGCATGCCGTCTGGAAGTATCAGCAGTTTCTGGTTTTGGAAAGAATGCATTCTGCTTTTAACTTCACACAATGCCTCATTTCTGCTTTCATGTACTCAAGACCAAGCAGCCTTTTCTTACAAACAGCCCAAAAATCAATACACGTTTTTCTGTCTCACCCAGGTAGGTGCTCTTTGAAAACAGACTGAGACATCTTGCAACTTAACTAAACACCACACAATAGCTCGGCCAACTCTGCCGCCAGGAAGTACAACTGCAAGACAGGCAAGACCTGCAGACTTTGGAAAGGCTGTAGAGCACAAAAACTGAATGGAGGAGGAAAAAACAAAGAGAAGAAAGGCCTGCTCATTCCTCTCTCAAGGGACATAACCTGCAATATAACAGCTTTCACCTGTGACATGAGCCAGCCTGTGCTTCAACTGTACTTAACTCATACTTCACTTTAAGCCTATGAATAGACTGAATTCCTCCCTGTTTTGAATAGAAATTCATACCTATTTAGTTATGAATGCCTGACTAGATCAAGGCCCAAGTTACTTGGATGATGAGGTTTATTGCCAGACCTTCCAAAGAACAGGAGCAAAGGTTATAGTTTCCTACTCCTTACACGCAAAAGGGATGTCAAAGACAGATGAAAGCAGGAAATCTTCCTTGAACATAAAGCCCACAAATGGCACTGCCTCCTAACAAACCTTGACACTGTAGTAACAGCTCTGCAGACTGGCTTGCCGCTGCAATACAACCAGAGGATGCTTTAACAACTTCCTCTCTTCTTGTGAGAATTAAATAAAAGGAGGAGCGTGGACAAGAATACCCCATGTGCCAGAGCCACATAATAACCATCTGATCCAGGACAAATGGCACAGTCCTCCATGAACCCAGATGCTCCTACGCTCTGGTTTAAATCTGAAAACAGGTTTTTTCACCAGTTCATTTTACATGAAGAGTTCAAAAGGCTTATTTTTCATTCCAACAGAGAATTAACACAAATGTCAGAAGTTGCCAGGGAACAGACTGTCACCCTCCAACTGCTTCCCTCCCTTCAAATACTTGGAGGATATTGTACTACGCATATCGCCTTTTAATCCTGTGTTCTGGTGGAGGCTTTTTAATATGTACTTGCTGTATCTGTACAAAATCTGAAAATGCAGAGTAGCCTACCAGACAGAGCTTTGGCTTGGGATTTAGGAGACCTGCGAGCTGTTAAAAGCTGCTAAGAAGGCTGCAGTAAGTCAATTCCTCGGTCTGGGCTTCAAGCTCTGCATTTTGGCAGCGCAATATCAACATGCTTTGAAATTGGTGGGTGAACAATCTCTCAGACTTTGAAACACAGGAGAAAGCATAAACACGCAGAAAAACACTTTTGCTAGAAAGGAAAGATGCAAGGAATCCGTACAGAGCCATTAAGGAGTCAGTCTAACAACTACAACACACAACTTCCATAGATCATTTCTTAAGGTACACCAGCCTTGCAGTCCAAAGCATTAGTATGACGGGCAGGCCACCCCACGAGCTGGCGTTAAGCTAAGCAGTTCATGAGCTGCAGGGAGTCTCTCACCAGCAGTACTGGATTTCAGCATGTGCTGCAAAACTCACCTGAAAAGCTTTGGGCTTTCCTTGCCAATGCTCTTAGTGCTCAGCCAGGGTGGTTAGAAATTATCCCAGTTACACACCAGATTTCCATTTGCAACACAAACACATAAAGAAAATGTGGTTCAGTTTTACCAACACCGGGTTAATCTGTGCTCTACCTGAGATCCCCCAAAGACTAAATAGTCACAGCTAGCACTCAAGGACACTGCTCCAAAAAAGCCTCCATTCTGCTCCACTGCACCACAGAAAATGGCAAACAAACTAAAATTTATCACAAGCGTGGTAGTAAACGCTCTGAAGTCCTCTTGCAGGGATAAAGGAAGAGCCTAAGTAGTTTATGTTTCCATACCTCTGCCAGCTGCCTCTGATGCAGGGCTCAGGGGACTACAGCATGAAATGCCCAACTGCGCTAGGTAGGCTTAAAGCACAACAAAAGGGAAGTGCCTTCACAAAACACTGTTTTCAATTAATTACTTACTAAAGCCCAAGTTTCATAGGTGCTTTCAAGGTAAAAGATTTTGTGAAGTGTACAGTGTAAAGCCTGATATTCAGCATTTAGACACAGGCAAGTCATAACTTTACTAAATCCGATTCTTCCTAACTCTCTCTCGCACTCCCTTCTGTCTTCAGTACCCAGCCTAAGGTGGTAACTCTTCTCCCCATAATAGTCAGTGATCGTAGGCTGTACTCTTATGGCTTGTGCTGCCATAACCACATATCGTGATTCCAAATATGAAAATATGTTACTAGAAAACACATCTTTAAAACGGTACGCTCAGTATATTTGAGGTGTGAGCTTGCAGCCCCTAGACTGAGAATTTAAATTCAAAGCAAGCTCGTAGTGAAAGAAAATTCTGCCATCTGGCAGAAGTTAAAGCAATCCACAGTGTGAGTGGGCAGGTGCTGACATCCCAAAAAGACTGTCCTAGGGAGTCACAACTCTGGGCTTTCTCAGCTGAGGTACAAAGCTGGAGGAAGCCAGATATTAGGCTGCTTATTCCACTTCTGTAAGTGCTGGCAAGAGTAAAAGCCAGCACGCACGAGCAGAGCAGGTAAACAGCCTTTTGCTCCTCTCAGTGTACATCACTGAAAATCAAATGTTGAATGGGGGAGGAAAACTCTCTGTTGATGAGACACAGGCTGCCTGATGTCAGCTCCAGTGACAATCACATCGGGCTGATTGTGCAGACATGTAGAGAGTTCACCTCCTCCCAGACAAATTCTGCACTTAGTTATTTTCTGAAATAATCATACTGAAAGAAAAACATGCTGAATGACTTGGACAGAAGGTGACTCCAAAATATTATCCGTGTTTTTGAGAGGCAAGGAAGAGAAAATAGACAGACATGCACTAATTAAAGATCAGATTTTGAAAGCACTAGGTAAGGGCAATGCCTGTGAAGCCCAGGCTCTTGCCCTTCTAGAAAACAAGGTCTAGTGATGTTGCCTTCATGAATTACTTTTCATCTGATCCTCTCCACAGCCTTGGCTAAAGAAGAAAGCAAGTCCCCTTGACTCTCTCTCATATCCAGATATTGCACTGGAAAATATGCCATACATGCCAAGAGCATCTCTCTCAGACCACGTAGCAGTTTTCAAGATAAACAACAAGATTAAGGAGCTAAGGGAGTGAGACATCCAGTCCTTGTTACAAGAAACAGCTGGTTTCTTCTTCTTCCCACTGACATCGGAGCTCAGGCTTACACAGTTAGTGAAGTTCTGGTTTATCATTTGGGACTGTTTAAAGCCCATTAACAAAGCAGGCAATTTACTCCCTTTGGAATTCTCAGGATCTGGGCACCTAGGTCTTTTGGGCTCTTTTGCTGTAGGGGACGCTGATAAAGAGCAGGTAACTGACTTGCCACTAGGCATATGTATGTACACCACATGCTTTACATCTCACAGAATTTACATACATCAAATAATCTTTTCCCTCAACTTTACAGTATAATATGCACGTTTCGTAATTGTGATGCATTACAGGCTGTCATGGGACAACACTAACTGTACAAGCTGCACAACTCACCTGCCAGCGCAACCCACTGGAAAAATTCCTATTTCTGTCTTTAAAGATGAGTGATTTTAAAAAGCAAGCCAACAATCTAAAATCCTGCTCCATAAGGACTTCCACGCTAAAGCCTAGATTGTACTAACATATGTTTTGTGTGCAAAGTGTGACAGAGCTGTAGTCAGCAGAAACTGAAATCAGAAGTAAATACTTTGGGGAACTTTTCCTGATGTGGTTGGAAAAGAATGCTGTCTGGAGAAAGAGCGCTGGATGCATATTTATTCAGAGGTCAAGAGCACGGCTCAGCTCAATGTTCTGCCTTCTAATGCACAGAGAGAACAAGACTTTTGCTGGCCAGAGAAATAGTTTCTGTACTATACATCTGGTTATAATACCAGCGCTGAAGCCTTTTTGTTATTCATGACAGGTTTTAGAGGATTATAATACTGTTTTCTTTTTATTTCAGTTATTCTGGTAGATGCTAAGTCTGCTCAGAGAGTGATGGTTGCTTTGAAAGAATTAGGAAAGCTATGCCCTTTCATATTTATCAAACCACTCCATAAATGTCCTTTTGAAAGATGAGGCAATTCTAGGGACTTTTACAAACAATCCAAACAATGTATTTAATAGTAACTGAAATAGACCTGAGCAATGTGATGACTTTCTGGTGTTTAACTCTAATAGTGTTTATAGATGCATTATAAGGGAAAGTAGTTTACTCTCTTCAAAAGACTGGCCTCGTTAGTCTGGACTATGATTATGAAGTAGTCACTAAAACCGCAGCCAGTTCAATGGTATCTGTAACTTGCCCTCATGCACACTGACTGCTTCATTTGCCAGCTCTGAGAGAAGGAAAGGATATTTGCTTTGAAGGAGAGCTAATCTTGCAGCTCCACAGGTGGAATAGATGGGAGCACAATTTGGGAAGCTCTTTGTACAACTGAGAGACACTGGAGCTGGTGCTGTGCTGCAGGATGAGTGCTTTCCTGGGAAACCAAGGATTTCACTGCCTTTCTCCACATCCTGAAGAGCCCCATGTCTCCTTCTAGGAGAACCCTGAGGGAAACATGATCATCTGACAAATATATAACACCTTCAAGGAGTCACCAGCTGTAGGAAAGCTTTTGCTTAAGGAAAAGTTCTCCCTGGGGCTCTTCAGGCCTGACAGTTTCAATGACGCACTTTTAAAATGTTTCACTTCAAAAATGCCACAAATGCCTTCATGACAGGAAATTACATTCTAGAAATAAAAAATTTAACAAAATTCATCCAGACCTGCCTTACGATGTATCCAAAGCAAGTGAGTTCTAGTTCTGGCAGTCCTAGTTCTTGCAGCTCCAGGTCTGCTTGCAGACCGTCTCCTTCAGTCTGACACCCCGGTGTGCCAGCAGCCATTCCCATTCGTCTCTGACCAGCAGAAAAAGAGCTTGCCACATTTCCTGAAACAGGTAGAATATGAACTCTAAATGTTACATCCTCTAAGGCTCCACTGTTGCATTTTAAGACACACAAAAAAAAGAATCAAGGGAGGTCCCTGACTAGATTAAAATTGCATTGGTACAAAGGGAAATGCTCACTTGCTCTACTTAAAGCCCAAAGCTTTCCTCACATATGTCTCCATAAAGGCAACTACAAATCCACTTTATATCCCTATACATTCAGTCTGGAGTTCACTTTCACCACAGCCCCTCGCTCCCTCCCACACTCTGTGATGGATTAGTAGGAAGCACAGACATTTAGTGGAGTCTTGGACAGTTTTCCTACTTGAGTAAAGGTGTAGAAAGCCACAGGAATAATAATTTCATAACGAGAGAGAGGAACAATATGACCTTCATTCTTTTTTTACTATACTTGTGTCTAAGTACTAAAACTAATTTTGAAAACGTCCTCTGAGGAGAAGGGGAAGGAAGAAAAGGGAAGGGAGGGGAGGGGAGGAAAGAGGAGAGTTAGTGGTATGAAAATGAGCTCTGGTTCCTTCTAACTAGAAACAGAGCCATAATGGTTGGAGCAAGCAATGGAATTTTGCATTACTGCTCCATTTTACAATTTGCTATTTAAATAAATAAATCAATAAAAAGTTATTTTATTAGACTTTTAGCAGTAGACACTTTTAAGATTTTCCTGCTTTTTGTCCTCCTGCAATGTCTTTTTCTGTGTTTTGCCATGTACCCTATTCCACAGCAGGTTTCTCTTCTCCTTTTCCTCTCTTCCTTTGGAACCCTCTGGCCCTTTATCCATTTAAAGGAGGAGACCCTCTCGCTGCTCTCACAGGCACTGCCTGCTCCCTGCATATTTAAATAGCCCTTCTCTTTTCATGAGCTGTAAGACACCTACATGAAGGACTAAAGGATCTAAGCAATGACCCTGATATTTAGATCTAAAAAGTTGTTGATAGCCAAGTCCACCCTCAGCATAGTTCCACTGACTTTGAGAGACTCACATGTGGGATACATTTGGTCCTCTGTGTTAAAAATCGTAGGGCTGATCTAGCAACACATAATAAGCAGAGACATTTGAGGGAGTTCAGCATCATTCAGGGTAAGGATTTTTAGATCTGTACCTTTGTTCCCAAAAGAGTTAAATGAATAATGAAATCTCCCTGCAGTGAGAACAGCTGAACTTAATTCAGAAGAAATTTCTCAAAGCACTGCCTTGGTGCCCAGCAAATGTGCCTGTCAAAAAGGGTTGCTCCTTCCCATGTATTTGTTTTAGAAATTCCCTGCCTATAGGATTGCACAGAGTGGCTCGGGATGCATTTATTATCATTTCGTAGGTTTGAAAATTATGCTTTTTATTAGCAGAAATGTGACAGCGATTTAAAGAACAAACTTCTATTTAATAACATTAATTTCAAGCTAATAGCTCTTCAGATAACAAATACATGAACTTCTGAAGATTGGTACAATTTCTTTGAGCAGATAAGCCTTTCTTCCCTACAATAGTAACTGCCCATTTATATTGTATCTGTGAGATTGTCCCTCTATCAGATTGGATGCTTCCATTCTTAGGCTTCAAGTGTTTTGGGCAAAATGACAAAACTACCTGGATATCTGATTACACAACCTGTACCTAAGGAGAAAATTACACACTCTGCAATTTAGAAGGGACCAAGTTAAACCCTAGTGTCATTCCTTAAAATCACCAAACTGACCTAATAGAATAGCAAAATTCTCACATATCTATCTTAGGTGCAAATATCAATTCTTGTCTTTAATAATCATCACCATATAGATGAATCCTTGATAACTCCAGACTGCAAGAATACTGAAACTAGCATCAAATTTGTAAGACACTTTGATTTCCAGCTCTTCAGGAATTACAGCACACGTTTAGATATTGTTTTATAACAGAACCAGCAAAAAGACATTTAAATAACAAATAGTGTAGCATTCTAATTAGATTTTTTCAGTCCCTTAAGATGCTACCTAAATACAGGACATTTAATCTTGATGGTTTTGGTAGGATGGTTCATCTTCTAAGCAAGAGAGTAGTTGTAGATTTCCCAGAGCTGAATCCTCCAAGTGAACCCATTCCTCTGTAAACCTCAGGTTTCTTTAAAGTTTCAGAGATTATTTCCAAGCTACTGTTTACTTTTGTATTTTTGGCAGCCAATCCACAGAAGGAAAACAAATTGGGTAGACTAGTTCTAAACAGACTGCCAATAAAAAATTTAAGCACCACTATCTAGAAGTAGAGTTGAAACAGAATTTTAAACTAAATCAAAATGTCAGAGTAAAGGACCATCAATGTAACAAGCTCCAATGCACTGCACTTTACCTAAGATATTGCCAAAGAACTTCCTCCTTCCTGAATTCAAGACACTGTAATTCAAATGCTGAATCCTTTGTGCAATGGCTTGATGCTCAATGGCCTATGGAACATATAAAAAGTAGCACACCATTGCCTGTGCTCTGAATAGATGCCTCTTCAGCAGAAAACTTGGGCAGAGGAAATGGATTTATTTAAGAAAAAAAGCCGTGTTGAGGCAGGGGAAGACTCAAATTTCACTATATGTAGAACTTGGCAGGGTGTCTGGGAAGAGCACTTGCTTCTTATTGTCAGTAGTTTCTTTAAAACCTGGCATTTTAGGCCAAGTGTCTGAGGCTTGTCTACATGGGAAGTTTCCCATCAGTCATAACTATATTCTGCCAATTCTGCTACGCTATTCTGGTCCAACTCCCAGTATAAACATAGCACACAAAAAGAATTTTATTTTTTTCCCAGGATAATTAACGGATTAATCTGGACTAAAGCTTGTAGATGGAGAGGTATACAAGGTAACAGCTCTGCTGCATGGACAGGTCCTTAAGAGTTTAAAAAATCATGGTTCCTAGGAACTTCCAGATCTTCACAAGCGTCGGTGCCAGCTATATGAAAGCCAAGAGCAGATAAAACAACTCAGATAAAGCAAGTTGGGGGAAAAGGTGGCTTCAGGTACGGCTGTGAGACCAAAAGGCAGGGATGTGAGTTATGAATCTCCCCTTGCTATAAATCACTCAGTGGTGTTCCAGCTGAGTTGAAAAAGAAAAAGCAAAGCACTGGGCTTTCCAGCACACTCGGCATTGTTTGTTTTGTCTGCCAAGTCTATTTCTCTTCCTTCAATAGAGTGCTTGTGGTTTGGGAATGACTTTTTAGCCTGTTCTGTCTGTCTCTGAGGCCCCAAACTCACATTTTTTGAAGTGTCATATAAGCTGAAAGTTTGTACTTCTGTTCTCCAACCCTCAGCAAACACTGGAGTGTTTGTGTCTCAGTATTTATGCCATTTCAGCAAGTACTTACAGAATGAAAACATCAACTCTTCCATATAAGCACAGAGATTCGGAAAACAAAGTTTAATTTTGAAAACACAAACATACAAAGGAAAGCAAGCCACTCAGCAATACTGAAGCCTCCCACTAATTGGAACCATTCCTTTCCGTGCTATTTATCAGCTGCAGATCCCATGTCCTGCTGCACTGCCCGCAGTCACCACCACTGAGCTCAGGTTCAAGTTCCTCAAATCGCATAGTGCCAGAAACGAGCACGTTACCCAGGCACTTTCCTGGAGTTCATTAACAGCCCTTCCCAGTGGGTTAAATATTGCTTTTACTTTGGCTTAGAGAAGAACAGGAAACAAAGACAGGGCAATAGCTGTCATACTTGGAATCCCCCAGCGGGTTTGGTGGGAGGCCACAGACAGCGTTATCAGCCTCTTCTGCCAAACACACCACAATCCAGGGACCCCGTTTTCCCCTGTCAGGAAAGCAGCAAAGGTGCTGAGAGAGAACTGAGCCTCACAAGGGTGAGGCCTGGCAGAAGGCAACCTTGGCAAGTAAGAGATTATTATTTTCATAGCTTTTTAATATTTTTTTCTCTTAGTAATGAAAAAAAAAAAAATTCCTTAAACCACTATGATTCAAAGTGTTCGCGTTTCACAGTCTGGATGGAGGCAGAAGATGGCAAATCCCACGAGATGCCAGCTCCCACACTGAGAACCATCAGAGAGAACCAGAATTAAACATTACATTTCAAATGCAGAATATCAAACCCTCACCATCTGTATTTTTATTTATTTTGTATTAGTGTTTTGCACTGCAATGATAAGGTGATCCTCTTCTGTCTTACTAAATCACTGTTTCTCTCCCTTTCACAAGGTGTTTTAGCTGCTTCAAAAAACCAACAAACCAACCCAAATTGTGCTTCCAGGAATCTTTAAAAGGCACAGGAGAAAGACAGAAAACATGTAATAATTTAAGTGATCAAGTCTAATGCTGCAGTATTTTTGGTAGCATGAGCCCAGTTCTGTAGTGGGAGATGCTGCCTGGTCACACGGGCCCTGAGTCATTCCCTCAGATCAGGTTCATACCTCATCCTGTTCTTAACTGTTCTCTTTATTATCAAGTATATCCCTTGTGCTGTCTGCTCAGGTCCCTCATTTTAGTCCTCCAGCATCATTTAGTTCGTGATGTTCCTGTTATAAAGAACAGCCAGGTGCACAATGTCCCTTTTGAAGTGCCAGCCTCACACAAAAGGCTATTCTGTATTCAGAATTTAGTATTAATGTCACTGTTAAGACATGGAGAACTTTCCCATTTGCGTTTTTTGCTTTCATGGATTTGATGGACTAAATTGCTTCATAAAAAAATACAAGATAAGGCTCTGAAAAGCCCTTGTACAATAGCTAACTACTAGTAGTAGTAGCATTATCAAGCAGAGATGCCACTGAAAACTCACCGAGTTTAAGCTATGCTGCAAGAAAATCAGAAGATCTGTGAATTTTGAATCTTTTCCATTTTCAGAATTGAATTCATGAAAGCGTGCTAGAGTGGGAATTCACAGCACTGCAAGAGCACAAGGACCTCTAATAGATGAAATTCAGCTCCAGAGAATGGAGCAGGGGGACAGACTGATGGGAGACCTGCCATTCACTTCAGGTGAACCCCTGACCCTTCTATCAATGCAGAAGAGGTTTCCCCTTCAAGTGCCATCCTTCCAACTGGGCAGTTCATATGTCAGCTGTCGCAATTTGCAAGTAATTTGTTTCTCAATTATTTCACACTTTGATCAAATCAAATCAAAATTAATACTTCCTCACATTTCACACTTTGGTTTCTGCTGTTTTTAGGTAGTGATTCTCTTTGGTAGTTTGGATGGTACAGCTCAGTGTCTGCGCTCTAGAAGGTTGCCCAGGGGAGCAGCCCAGGCCTCCATGGTGCAGCCACCCTACCCAGTGGTCTCACCCTCATAGGAAGGACATGGTTATGTCAGTGCTGGAATGCGAAGAAACTGCATGTAGATATATGCTCATTTGAGTTTACAAGCAAAGTTAAGCAAGAATATTATACATAAAATCCTGCTTTTCCATAAACTTTATGGGAAGCTAACACTAGATGCTCCAAAGCCTTGTGTTAACTTCTGCTGTACGCATTTAATACTGGAAATATTCACCTCTATATCACTGCTTTGGAGAAACACTATTTATTTGAAAAGGCTTTTCCAATAACTGTGTTAGAAGTGTATACGCTGAGACAGATTTGAACTATAATTAAAACAAACCTTCCAATATTGGCAAGACCTTAGACATTGCAAAGAGACTGGATAACACCACTATTTTGCTCATTACTAATTTACTGAAGATTTCTATACATTTTACTATTAATATGCTTTGTGTTCAGAGTTTTGTATAACACTTCCTATTATAACGAATGACTATTTTAGGAAGAAGGCAACTGGGGTTAAAACTTCTCATACTCTCTTAGAACCCAAAGCACCAGCCCTTACAGGGCCTCTACCGTCACAACAAGAGCAGTCTGATTGACGTTAACGAGCCCATCCACACACACACCATTAAATATCCAGGTATGTGTTAGCTGCAGGCGGGATACAGCGCGTTTGGACTACGTTTAACTTCCCGTGTGCCAAAGGGTTGCTACTCTTCACCTCACTGATGTAAATTAGCTTGTGAGGCACTTGATTTTTAGCTCGCTTCAAATCAATAGAAATTTTTCCAGCAATTTCACTGGGCCCTGTATCAATAACGTAACATTTCACCAGTGCTGAAGTAATTTAATCTAGAAATTGTTTCCCCAAAACTTGATAATGATTTAAGGTACAATCAGTTAGGATTTTTTTGAAACCTGATCAGTAATAGCTCAAAGGCAGACATCTCTAAAATTAGTTGTTATGCTTCACTGAGGCTGCCACAAAACCCAGAAAGCCTGTTCTCTTTCCTGTATTGAACTATACAGTAGGTTTCAAAACAATCAGTATTTATTTGCTTGGTCTTTTTCTGTAAGAAAACTAACAAATTATTATAATGCACATTTAATACGTTATTAAATTAGATGTCACCCTGCTCTTTGAGTGAGAAGTAAAGATCAAGTTCTGTCTAGTCAGAGGCATAAACTCAATCAAGTATTAATAGCTAAATTACTTCCAGCAATAAGATACTATGGCCAAGCAAATGTCCAAGGTCACTACACTCCAGATGGTACACTAATATATTTACAGGACTGATGCCTCCTGGCATTTTCAATTTCTTATGTTTGGTTGTTTTTGGAACCAATCAAATCGAGGAGCTGGCAGCTGCAATTTGCCCACAAAATTAAATTTAAAGGATTATAACTCCAGTTTTAAGCAGTGATTTGACTGTATTGATGGGAAGCCAGGATTCCCAGCTCTCGATTTTTCACTGAATGATGACCACAGCGTATCATAAATTCAATCGGGACAAAACAGACTGCCTGTCCATGGAGCTTTGGTTTTTTCTCATGTTCACAGCCATTGATGTAAGCCTCAGCCAACAATCAGGAAGGTAACGAAAGGATCCAACATGAAACAACGGCTTCTGATATGGGTGCCTGAAATACTCTGCATTCCTCCACACTAGGGGAACTTTACATGACTGGGTTTTTTCATGTGGGCAGTTATGCTCATGCCGTTATACGTATCAATCCTCCCACATACAGGTGTGGAACATGTAAACACAAACTTACAATGGCATACCAACATTTTTGCACTATTCCTAGGCTTTCTGAGGCAGTAAATCCAGCAGCTTGCTTACCTATGTTCCTCCAGGTTACTTTATTTGGGGTTTTTATTAAAATATGATCATTTAATATAGTTTTCTTTCTATCCACCCTTCCAGCAACCTTACTGTAAGTACCCATGTTTTGACATATTTGGCTTTTCTCCATGTCACTGTGGGTCTCACCTCTCTGGTTTATGCTTCTGACCTCCATCAGTTCCAGTTTAAAGCTTTTATTACTGCATTAGCAAATCTGAGACCAAAGTTGAGTATCCCTTTAAATTTTTTATCTTGATGAAACCCTTAACTATTGTAGTATGATATTGATGATCTAAATATTGCAACCTTTATAAATAAGTTATCAAGAGTGTTCTATTTATACCTCCATGTATGCACACACAAATACATAAGAGTTAAAAACAGAAACTACTTTTAAGGGTTTTGTCACATTAAACGTACGGTAGCTCCTGAGCAGCTTCAGAAAAACTAAAAGGTAAAAAATCTTTAAAAATACACACGTTCCAGGTACAGATTAAATCAGAATCCACGTCATACCCAGATGGAACCAGTGCAAACAAAATGGAGGCAGCAAGATGTTGGTTTTTTTTAAGAAAAGGTTGCCAAGATTTGGGAGCAAGCAGCAATTAGGCATGTGACACATGACACCTTCAGACATTAAGTACTCACACTCTTAGGAGAAAAACACCAGTAATTTTTCAACTGGGCAGAAAATGCGGTACACAATGATTCCTAAATTATTCAACTGATAAGTAGTTCCCATATTTACAGTAATTAAGCCTTCAGTAGTGATGTCTCTATAACCTCTGCTTCCCAAGCAGGACAAGGAAAGCAAAGATCAGAGTGATCTGCCAAACTAGACTCAAAAGTGTTATTTAATAATATACAACTTCTGTCAGAAATCTCTCTAACGTCACCTCAAGAGCAGCAGACATGGTAGAAAACAGAGGACACACTGCCTGTTTTTACCTCAGGAGGTAAAAGGGGTTTTGGCAGGAAGGGGGTGGCGGCCATCTTGGCATGGCTGCCCCTGCTCCAGGCCCTCTCAAGGCCTCAGTCACTCACGTGGCAAGAGCAACAAGCACATCAAAGCAGGTAACATCTCTTTCAGAGTGGGGTCATAAAACAATTCAGAAATGGTTATGCTCTCAGAGATTAAAAAATCCCCGATGACAAATTAATTCCTCAAAGTCACAGAGTGACATGCTTTCAAAATTTCTTTGTAGTGAAGATCAGGAGGCACAAATGTGACAAGGCCTGAGCATCAGTAGCACTTTTATATAAGTCTGTGGAATGTCTTGGCCCATTTGTATAAACAACTCTCACAGAAACATTCTGTTTCAAAGTGCAGAAAGTCACAAATCAGCTATCTTCCACTTGTAACTGCAGCACTCCTCGTTCACAAATGCAATTTGAAAGTGAAATATAATCTAACTATCCTGAAGAGAAGGTACTGATTATGTTTATTACACATCAAATATAGTGCTGACTTAAGAATTCCCCTCCTTCGAGAAGGTGTAATACTGAGCCTCAGTTTTTCCTGTATGAAAAATAAAAAGCTGTATTGCCCAAGGGTGGGTGGATATAGGGATTTTACTAAGATTTGAGATCTGTCTAACACACACTGCTGTAGGTGGATTAACATAAGGATGCACGTGGGATGTAGCACTCCATGGAACAGATTTCCTGATCTCCAGGTAGGAAAAGCTGCGGAACAACAAGTGGAAGAGAGGAGGTTTCTTTCCAAACAAAGTTTGGGGAACCAGACATTCAAGCAGGGAAATATTCTTGACCAACCTGATTAACAATGGCACACCTCTGTTCAGAGCTGCATATAAGCCATAAACTTCCACTGACGGAGTCGAGGTTTACAAACCAACTTTGCTAGATCCATCAAAAACCTTTGAAATATGAAAGGTCTACCAGCCTACCCTTCTCACCACAGTATTGGAGCATTCACAGCCAGGAAACATCAAAGCCATTTCCGGGAAAGCATTGGTGTCTGACTGCACAAAATGAAGCAGCATGGTTCAGAGCAAAGAATGAAGGTAAGGAAAACCACTAAATATTATCCATTAAAATAATGCATAAATATGGAGAAATTGCAGAATCTTTGACTGTAACAGAAAACGGCACCAAAGTATTCCTTTGCATTTTCCTGTAAATTAATCACTTACTGCTCCATACTCAAGCCAAGACTCCTATGTCATGCAGGTGCTATAAGGAGTCTTTTCTCCACCCTAGTCAAACTTTAGAAAGCAACAGAAAGGAAAACTGGAAAATTTGGCGTTGCATGGCCAATATGCAAGTCTCCACCTCCTTTTCAGCATAATCCCCATCTTTCCCAGCACGTGTAGGTAGACTCCCCCACAAGATTCACCCATGAAAGCTTACTTTCACTGTGGAAATTATGGATAATTTAAATGTATGTGCTTAATCATAAGCACCTTGATCTGCTAGTTCTCCACCTCTCACTGCTTTCACAAAGGTCTGAGGTCCACTCTACTCCAGCTCATACAACTGGCATTTTGTGCAATACAGGTGAAATTCAATAAATATCGTAGCTTAAAGTACAACCAGGGCTACAGATTCCAGAGTAAGATCTCTAAAAAGCTCATCAAGTAATGCCATATGCAGATATCTGAAATCTCACAGGACACTCATACTGCCAGAGTGGAAATTAATGCTGCCATTTAACATATTACTGCCTGATAGGAATTTGCAGGTACCGTCTTCATAATGGTTACCAGCATCTCCGGATCTTACCCTAGGTATTATAAGAATCAGCAAGGAAGCACTTAGGCTTTGACAGTTGTTCATGTTTTTCCATCCTTGCTTTGTTTCTGGATCGATGGACAGATAGCTGTAAACAGATTTTTGCAATGCTGTCTTAACACAATTACAGTACACAAAATTGATTGACTGTCTCTGGGACAGGCTATTTTGGAAAGGCAAGACCCTGAAAGCAAAATCTGAATCACAGCTTGTGATGTTTGGAGAGTAATGCAGAAAGCCAATCACTGCAAACTATCCCCTGAGAATTCAAAATGAACGACTGCATCCCTTTTTTTAAGATGCTGTACATTGCTGATAGCTACTATTAATAGGGAAAAAAAAATTAAAACTATATCATGCACTTAAAGTTCAGGTTAAGCTGCATTTTGTCCCATTACCTTAAAGCAAGTGAGCCAGAAAAAAAACGTTAATACGATGTGATATTTCACAATACACTAACAACCCTGTAAAACAAAATAAAGCTTGTTCCAGTGTTCCACATTGTTGATTTAAATTGTTTTTTAAAGAAAAGCTGAAGGAGCAAATTCACACACTGGTAATGAGACTTTCAGCATTCAGATATGCACAAGACAAATGCTTTGCCATGAGTAATGAAGAGCTATTTTGAAAAGTTAAGCCTTCAGGAGGTTTTTATTAGATGATAACATAATACTAAAATTTATTTATACATATATAGGTAATCATATGCATATAGGCAAAAAATGAAAGTATACAAATATGGGAATTTTGGAGATGATGCTACGAAACAGATTTGATAATTAATAAAAGAGAAGTCAGGTGGTATTGGGTGTTCTGACTCAGTGAGTTTCTTTGAATAAAATAACCTTTCAGTTTAAAAAATATGCGTTCCCTCTACCTACACAACTACGTGACACAAACATGGAATGGAGGAGAAACTCCCTTTAAGAGTCTATAATCCTACCTCACAGGGTTTGCCCAAAGCTGAAATACTGTAGCCCCACAGTAAACTTTTGTTTCTTGCATATCAGAAACCTGGTTTCATTACCAGTCAGTAAATTTTATTCTCTAGATTGACATTAACAACAACTATACATTCTTAAGCTTTTCAATAGCTCTGTGTATGAATAGCTGATGTTCTTGGTGTCCATTCTTTGGCAAGTGACAAGCAGTTATTAAAGCACTTACAAACGCTGTGTCCCATTTTTACTTTGAGGGTACACAAAGCTATATAACAATGATAGCACTTAATAACTAGGTTTTGCACAAATGCTTATTTTTCCCTAAGATAAGATGGAGAAAATCATGAATTATTATCTTAATTGTAAAAATACAATAGAAAAATCTCTATTTAGGGTTGGGGGTTTGGGAGGTTGGGCTATTTACTTTCTTACAGAGTGCCATAGGGCTCAGAGTGTTTTATTCAGACTGAGAAGATTAATATAAATTTTAAAAGACACCTCTCTATATATTATCTGCCCTTTATCTTACCTAGAAATACTTCCTTGTAAGTGCAGCAGGAAAGCTAACACTCCAGTCCCCTTCCCCAGTGTAATCTGAAAGGGGTGGCACATGCCCAGCAAAGCCCACCAGAGGGTGGACACTTGTGGGCAGTTACCCCAACAGAGCCGAGAAGAAGCTGTAAATTCAATAAAGAGCACAATTCTCAGCTGTGAAGGAATGACAGTTCCCTTCTGCTTTTAACTTTCCCTAAACGCTTCTCAGTCTGCCGCAGGCCCCTCGCTTCGGGAGGTGGAACACACCATTTTAGTAAGAGGAGCTGTGATGGTTTCAGCAACTCTCTTTGCAGAGCGTGATGGATAAGCCAGAATAAACGATGCCTTTTTCAGTAGGTTAGTGAAACCGCTTTTACTCCATATTTTAACTGTTGGCCCTGTGTATTGATGACCTGATAGCCTAGTTTTCCCAAAATGCTCCTGGGAAAGCATTTCATCTATCACTATTTTTATAGAAGCTTTCAGGTTAAAGCACCTTGAGGCACCCTACAATATTAAATAAAATAAAACGCCAAAGCATATAAAGCAAGTTAAAAAATACAACATCAGTCTGCTGCCTAATTCCAGAGAGCTGCTAGTTATTCTTTAGATCTTAACTATAAGGGTAATGAATTTCTTTGATAAAAGCATGAAATTTAATATGACTTAGAGCCAGAAGAGGTCACCTAACCTGTATTTTCAAGGGTCTTTCTGAGTGCAAAGAACTGCCTGTCAGTGAAGAGGAAGGAAACTGATAGCAACAGGTACAACTGCCTGGCCTTGAGAAAGTTCATGAGAAATTACAGGAACAGTTCTCAGGAATCCTTTTGCTCTCCACAATAAAAACTATCCCTGTTCAAAGACTGAATGTCCCTTTGGCAAGCTGAAATAGCAAACTACTGATTACACAGCTCTAAGTTAAGAGCAATCAGGTTGATGTCTTTTCACTAACTCACCTTTTGCTATGAGGCTAAGCTCACCGGCCAAGTGCCTACGCAACATGAGGGTTCGCTTCTGTTGCTGCATCTCCTTGCACAACTCTGGATTGGGGTTTTGTACGTCAAACGTTCAGTTGGAAGGAAACAACCAACCAATCAAAACACACAGACTTTTATTCTTGTCCCTGTCAGGCTGAGCAGATAGATAACATAACTCTCCCCAGAGTGACTTGTCATCTCTCTCGAAATGACAAAGTGGGCATTTGTGTAACAGATCCAGACTATATATATTACTGCTAGAAATAATCTTCAGTGTAATCCATACCACTAAGCCCAGCAAGTCTTCCAGTTTTTAAGACATTTTGATTTGAGTCCAATAAATTAACAAAGCCCACAATCAGCTTTCCGCCTCATCTTCATCTACTTCTTCAATTTTATTGTGCTTTGCTGTGCCAGAGTCCCAGGTATGGGTTCTCCCTCACCAAGCTGACAATGCCGGGGAGGTGTACTAGGAGGGCTCCTGCATCCCAAAGAGCTGCCCACAATCCTTCTTCTTTCTCATACATGCTATCCCCAGGGACTCATCCTTATATTTGAAAAATAAGGGTTATCTTGTACCAAGACGCTGGCAGAGATGGTTTCTTACCTCCAAGACTAACATAAATAAAAACTGACATCTTATTTTGTGGACAACTCATCATTTCTGTTCAGCCAAAGACACACAGGAAGAGATGAATAGCAAAACTGCCCAACTGGCTTATTTTTGATGTCTGCTGTGCTTCCCGAGTGGAAACACTAGGGAACCTGCAAATACTTGACCATAAGTGAGGAGTAACCTATTAATGAATTGAATCCACACATATAGAATTTCAAGTGCACAGACTCAGGCTGCAGAAACACACACACAAGCATCGTCTCGCTCCGCGCCGTACACTGCTCCAAGCGCCCGAGCTCCTCAACACAGAAACCTCAGCGAGCACAGCAAGATCAGGACAGGAACCTGGGAGTCAGCTGTCACAGAAAGAGGGAACTATAATTAAATTCCTGCTAGTATCAAACTTTCTAGATTTTTCCATACTCTAAGGGAAGGATCTTTTAAAGTGAATTCTGCTCTTTTGGATTTGTTAGTACTCCCACCGTGCACTCTGAATTC
The DNA here is from genome assembly GCA_013400555.1 of Jacana jacana. Classification (NCBI taxonomy): domain Eukaryota; kingdom Metazoa; phylum Chordata; class Aves; order Charadriiformes; family Jacanidae; genus Jacana; species Jacana jacana. Next base: position 217,313 of record VZTM01032278.1, read on the forward strand.
CTACATAAATCAGTTGCATACATTTTATGTATCTGAAACACTGACTTTATGCTGGATCATAAAGTTTACCAGATTTCGTATTTTGTGTAGTCAATAAAGGGTATTAGGCACAGAAACCTAATAATATAGAGAGAACTAAATAAATGAAATTTATGTGAAGAGCCCTTTCTCAGTTTGATCTAAACCATGAACTTGCCCACGTTTAAAGCCAAGTGGTGCGGAAGTGTTGATGTGCCCAGGAATTCTCACCAGATTCTCCTGAGACAACTGAAAGCTAAAAACTCTTTAAAAGGCAAAAGCTCACACAACACATGGGCCTAAAAGATATTCTCAGGCCCCTGAAAAAGTCAAATCTAACTCTATGCAGGAAGGTTTCCCCATCAAGATTCTGATCTTTGAGAGATTCTTCATACTTTCTGCAACACGTGCCACATGGAAGATGCCATTTTACTAGAAGATGTGCATGTCAAAAAAAGCACGTTAAAGGTATTGTATCTTGACATCAAAAGCATAAATAATCTTACAGAACCACAGCACCCAAAGGATGTCCTTTCTTCAATTAAAAATTAGTGTTAAAAAAACATGATTTAAAGTAACAGCAAGCGTGAAAACGGTGACTTTTTGCGGGGATCTCATTTTAAACAAGATTCTGAGCAATTATACCCAGGCTCTTGTTATATCAGCTTCACGGCAAACCTCTGGCTGTTCTCAATGCATATCCCCAGCTGGTTTGGATGTATGGCACTGCCCACTGTTCCCAGCTCTGCTCGGCTCTCACTGGGTCAGTTGCTGCATTGCTCACTTCAGTTTTATTCCCAACCAGAAAAGAACCACGAATCAGAAGTTTGCCATGCAGCAGAACTTATGGAAATAAATATATTTAGTATAAGCCCCACTTAATAGATCATATTCTATCACAAGTATAAGACATAATGTTATTAAGTACTAAAGATGATCTCTGCTTTCAACTCTCTCTCAGGCACACACACACAAAAAACAGAGCTAAAATTACTAATCAGCAGAAACGATCAAAGGACTCACATTCCTTTTGCATAGATATAACAGGAGCCAAAGAGCACTCTGGTGCATTTTTGACTCATTTTAGTCCCAAACTCTAATCGCTAGACAATAAACATGCAGTTGAAAGCAGCAGTATGAAAATACTGTTTTATATCCACCCTTTGAAGCAAAACATAGAGAATTAACACAGATAATACTTCAGCGTCAAAGAAAAAGTGAAGACTTTTTTTCAGTTTGCTTTTGCAGGTGCTGTCAACAAAACCCGACAACAATATAGTATTTAGGCTTCGCTAAGACTGAAAGTGACAACAAGCCCTACAGCAATTGCCAGCTACACTCACTTTCTAACCGTTCCTACTTTCCTCCATGCTCTAATTTAGAACTGCTCTAAAGGCTGTCACATTTGATGGGCAATGCCACGAAGCTGCAGCATCAGCAGCTCGCATCAGGAAATGGGACGCTCTCTCACTGGGAGCCGCTCTCCCCAGCAGCATGGGTTTACTTTCCTCTCCCATTTCAGAGCCGCTTTCTTTTTTCCAGGCTACAGCAGAGGACAGTTTGGGAATGATGCTTTCCTCAGGCGTATTTTCCTTTTTCTGAAAATGAAAGGAACTATTCACAGTACATGGGAGATTTCCAGACATAACCTTTCCCTCTTCTGTTTATGAAAGAGCATCACACATGCAATCATAAACGCATTATCTTATTCTAAGATCCTCTAGGGCAAAAAGACACTGCAAAAGAGAAAAAGCTTCCAGGTATTAACCAATGCAAAAGTAATTATCTAGATTCCTAAGAAGTTTTTGCACCAGTAGATATGCATATGCCATTTGTGTATATACAAATTATACATGCAAATGAGTTGTGATTATTTCCATGCACAATTATCCCGTCTGCACCTGCAAGCACAATATTTGCATACAGAAATTAAGTTGGTCTATGGTTTTTCTTTGTTTGGTGTTTGTTTGTGGTTTTGTTGGGGTTTTTTTAACACATTGTCCATTTTTATTTAGATTCCAGTACAAACCTGACGTTCTGATCAATTACCAGCAGACCCTCACTGTAATGGCAATGAAAATGGACCACGTGTCACAACGCTGGCTACACAAGTGAGACAATCTGTCACAACAGCTATATTGAACACTTAAAAGTACAAACAAGAATTCTTAAATGGGTGAAAAGGAGCATTTACAGCTGTTAAAAGCTAGGGAATATCCAGGAAATTATCAAATATCATATTCATACTATAAGGCAGCTCCTCTGGCCGGTGGTTCTGAGCAGTGTCCAGTGACAGCCCACACATGCACCCTGAGCCAGGGTACCCGCTTACCTCCTCTCAGGCCTCTCATGCAACTGTTTCACAATAAATGGTCTTTATTTTTCAGAAAGACTATTCATTTTTCCTCCTCTCTCCATTATTACTGTTACATATACAACACTAGAGAATGGATTTACTATGATTATTTGAGAATTAATTCTACAAGCCCACGTACAGTGCTGAAGTAAATCATTTCAGCACTCTTCCTTTTTACAAAGGACTAACTCAACCATTACTTGTAACAGAAATAATGATTTGTGGACGTCAGACTCATGTAGTCTCTAGTTTATTATGAAACAGTTTATTTCATACTTGTAATGTTGCTCATGGAATTGAAGAAAAATCCCTACAGTACAATAAGACAGATTAGAAAATGTTGCATCGGTGCCTGGATCTTCAGTTCATTAGAAATAAAAATGCAGACCCATTAGCTCCCTCCTTGAAGACGCTCTCTCTTTTACACTAACCATGTTTAGCAGCAGTTTGCTCCAGCTGACCTTAATTTAATCTATTTTTCACAGAAGGATTGCTTCAGGGTTAAAACATTTTTGTTGCTAACCACTGCACATGTTCGAGTACTTGGCCCTAAAGATCTTCTGTCTTTCTGAAAACATTTGCTTTGCAAAAACACCGTGGGAGTTATCATTTTTTAAAAACATATAAGATAATTGATTTGCAATTATCAACAGGGAAAAATACCATTGCGTGTGTTTGCTAACCTAATTGTAAAATATATTGTTCCTTTCAAGTCTTAATGCATTGCCTCAAGCGATCACCACTTAGGCACCAACAGGCTAGAGTAAATAGAGTGACAGCGGGAAGTCACAGAGATAGTATTACCCGGTTCTCGACGTAATAAATGTTCTCTTTCTGACTATTGTTCAGTCCATTAATGTAATTTCTGAGGGTTTTTCCCCCAGTGGGATGCAGACCAGGTGTCAGTGCTTGGAAGCAGGATCATACTTCGCAACATAATTCACCTTGCTGGAAATACTGCACCATATGCTTCGTTAAAAGGAGAGATTGTCTAATTAGTCACTCTGCCTGCACCCATGGATGCGCTCCCATGGTGTGTGTGGGCACCTACACACTATAGCTCTTGCTGTAGAAGCTTCCACACTGGAAGCCATTCCAAACACCAGTCCTCAGCCACCCATCAATCTGCACCCTCCTTTTCTGATGTCCTCTGCTGAGTGCTTTGTGATTCTCAGGGCAACACTCACCCGAAAGCAGCAATTCCCTCACAGCTAAAAAGCTGTCAGGAGCAGCACCGCAGTTACACTTCAATACCTGTCTCTTGTCACTAATAAACAACATAAAGAGATTAAAACAACAGCTATTAGTTGGCCTGAGGGGGTGGTACGTGGGGTGTACCCTAAGCTATATAAAGCCAAAACAGTACCCATGCTTCAGTGGACTTTGGAGCAGTTCCCCAGGGTACAGTTCATATTTATACTGTGTCCTCGTTTGTCATTAAAAAGTAGGAAAAGGTCCACTTTATTTGTAGCTTTTAGATTTTTTTCCCTCAATATTTCCATTCCTTACTCTTCCAGCCTTCACTGTTGGTATCAACCAACATGTTTAAAAGACCCTTCTTCTTATTTTATGTTCCTATGAGGGCTGTGTGACAAAAGGTCTCCCAAAGGAACAATTATGACGTTTTGCTTAATTTTCCTTCCCTTTTAACTATTAGCAAGACTTGGACAACATAAATCGTTTGAGCTGGATTGTGATTCAGATTTGCTCAAAATGCAAGCTCTAAGGTTTAGTGCCCCAAACTGGGTTTCTTTTTTTTTCCATTTATGTTCCCTGTGAATAACACTGGTACAGACTTGAAAAACATTCAGTTTTTTTCACTTGCAAGCTAAGTTTCCAATTTATCAATAGATAAATGTTTCTATGGCAGATAAATGTTTCCATGGCAGATTTCAAGCCACTTTCATACTGCATTTTTTCACTCCTAAGATCTACCTGTCTGGATTTTTCCCCAAAGACAACTTCTTTATATTTGCATGGATTATCAATCCATGACTTTATGAAGAGTATTTTATGAAGAGACAGTTTTGTTTTAAAATCAAGTTCTTGTGACATCCTAAAATAAATACAGCTACATGATCTACAGGAGTTAAACCTCTATTAAGCATGAATGGACTGGCTTCTTGTTAGAAAAATAAAAATCAGGAAAAGCTGATAAATTATTCTTATGAGGCAATTTTATATTAATAGTTATTTTGCTGATATGAATGGTCTCCTCATTGGTCTGAGGCTGCCATCACCTACTCACCGTATTCTCTCTGTACCACCAGTAGCTCGCTAAACTGGGAATGCAGCATGAAAATCAAAGGGAGCGAAGGTAAAAATTGTCACTGCTTTGCGTTACTGAGCCAAGAGGAGATTCAAACTACTCCAAGCAGAGTAGGTCACCACAGTCCTTTCACCAACAGATGATGATCTTTTTTTGTTGTTATGACTGAACAGAAAATAAGCTTAATGGTGAATTTCCAGACATCACCTTGGAAGAGGGAGGTCGTACAGAGACATGTGGGTTCACACCTGAACAACTGTTGCCCAAGGTCAGGCAGAGCTGAACAGCAGCGCTGGTTTATGAGCAACACCAGTTGGCACGATCATTAAAGCCCCACTGCTTCCATCAATTGCTGTGACTTTACGGGGAGAGAAGGAAAAGTTAGTTACTAGTAGTTTATGTTCACACTGTGCTTTCAGAGCTGCAAGATGCTTTAAACAAAAATACAGAAACAAGCCGAAATGCCCTCAAGTGGGTTTCATCGCTGCACAGCCCCGCTCAAGGATAGTCTTTTCAACTATTAAACTCTTAAAACGCCCCCATCTAAGGGAGGCATTGCCCTGCTGGCAAGGTGAGCAGCACCCTGCACTGCTGGTGGGCTCTCACACGGCTTTCAGAAGTGACACCAGCCAGAAGACAACACACTTCATTCTCCTCTGCTGCCCTCCTGCCTGCCCCATGGTTGAGAACGTTACCCTCTGAAGACCAGAACACCCCGGCCTTGATGTGCTTAGGTTTAAACCTTAGCAAGGTTTAAATTGAAAGAGAAATTCCACAGCCTTTTATACTTATGGAAAAGACTAATTTTCTTATCCTTGCTTGAGCGGTGGTTGCACAGAGAGTGGCGGCGCCCCAGGAGTTCAGGGAGAGCAATTCCCCCATCACACAAAGAGACAGTCCCCCAGCCTAATGAAAAACACAGAATCCAACCATGGGAGCTGCAATGGAAAAATGTAACACGATTTCTTCATTTCAGAAGTCTTGCTATCTGGCAGAAACAAAGAGACCTCACAGAGATTTACATGTTCTTAAAATACCAGTCCACCTACACTTCTACTGGGAAGCGATGCCCCTTCTGCTTGCTGACCTTAGCACTTGGGCTTCTTCCTGCAATTGTGCTTTAAAGGCAAGTTCTTGGCTGAACAAACCAAGCAGATGTTGGACTTTATTTTCCCCTCTTTTATTTTTTTTGTAATCCTAACAGCAACTGAAAACTGCTTGCAGTAAGGCATTTAATGTATTCATCTGTAAAGGGTAAAATATACATACAGGCTAATTTTTTTTCCACACTGTGCCGTACTTAAGTCAATGTTTATATATAACACCCCAATTTAAGCAAGTTTAGTTTAGTTTAGTTTAGTTTAGGGGTTTGCTGCTCCCCTCCAATTTGGGGAGCAACACCATCCAATCTCTACAGGCTGCTTTGAAAATGTCATAAAAAGCACAGAAGCATTCTATTTATATACACATATATTTTTAAATATGATCCCACCAAGCCATTAATGTCCGCATGATAAACTAGCAACTTTAGCTCCTGCTATTAATTCAACATCTAACGGCAATTTCAGCCAACAGTCAGTAACACTCTGTGCTATAAGTAATGACACAGTTCAAACCCAGACTCTGACGGCTTAACCTGCACTGACCCAAACATACATAAAACCTCTGGCTCTCCTGCTGGACTGCTTGGTTGATGCATCATAGCTACACAGTGAAATACTTCCAAATATCTTTGTCGGTCCTTGGGGGACTCAAAGAGCTCTTGAGAATTGTTCCTGCTGAATTCTTATAGCCATGTGGATGAACATTACAATAATTCAAACAGCCTTTTCAAAAATAATTTGAAAATACTCTCTTGATGTTTGTCAATAGGTGTATTTGACACAGGCCCCTTTATCTGGTCTCCGCTGTGCTCTGAAAACAAACCTGAGGCAAGTTCTCCAAAACTGCATTTGCACTGTCCTGCAGCACCTCCAGTTTTGTAACTTACAAAAGAAAAAGAATTGTTCAAGTAGAAACGTCGGGCCGTTTCAAATGCAGAAGTTCCCCCATTGTGCTGGAGCAGGCCAAGCACTGCCAGAATTCACAGACTGCTCCGGTGTGTGGAAACCTGTAACGTCCCTTAAGTTTAAGGACCATAAAGAAAGCAGACACACATTCAGGATGAAGTCTAAACGTAAAGAGACCAACAACAGAGGGAAAGTATGATTTTAGGAGTCAAGCTAATGTATGCATATACATATATAACATACTTGGATAGTGCAGCCACATACAGGAAATCATATTGCCATGACACCACTGCAAAAGATACTTCTGAACCTAAGCTCTTCATTTGACACACGTTCGTTACTTACTTTATGTTGATCTCAAAGAACTGCATATTTGCACCCTCCCACAAGAAGACAGAATGCTTCATTTTAGAAATGTGCAATTATTTTCAGACTTCTAACATATTTTTATCCACTTTGTTATGTTAGAACTATTCACTTACCTGAATCAGCAATCAGTTTGTGATTGACAGTTACATTGTTCTGCAGAAATATTAACCCTCCAAAAAAGAAAATGCCCTGTCAAGACAACTATTAAATTATCAGTTAGAAAATACAGCTGAAATGCAGCTTTTTTTGCTTTCTCAGGTCCCAGGACCTTCCAAAAGAAGGACACCTAGCACATGATGCAGAGAGGAACCCCACAGGAAAAACCTCACTATAGCATCCATCCCATGCTAGAGACTGGGCCCAGCAAGAATCCTAGCGTGGAAAACCCTCTTCACATGGCCAAGAGCCACAAAACACCCACAATATCTTAAAGAGGGGACAGTGGAAACAGCTCCAGAAATGGTGAAAATGCTTCACATAATGGCAAAATGCCATTTCCAGCTCTTCATTCTCCCCTTCTGCTCCCAGAGGGCCCTGTGTTAACACCACAGGCTGGGCAGCACAGCCCAGAGGTAATTTCAGTCTTGTTTTGGCCTGTGAGTTCCCCAGACTAGAGAGCAGAATTGCTCAGATGCCCCTCCATGACCACTGGCCCGGAGCTGCATTGGAACTATTCACATTTACAAAAGATTCAATAGCTGAAGAGTCTGCTCCTGCAGAGAGCTGCTGCTCTTCCTTGGTCCTTAAAATGTCGTTGTCCTAGGAGCTGAAGGGGATGAGTCCAGCTGACATCAACCCTGTGCAGGAGATGTCTCTCAGAAAAGTATGTCTGTACATGCAAAATATATTTGGATTGTTTTCCCACGTATAAACCCCTATTCCTGACACTTCTAAGTGGTGAACGAAGCCTGGATGATCAGGATCTGAGAGCGCACCGCATTAACAGCCCCACCACTGGCTGCGTCTCTGCATGGGACAGTGCAAGCAACAGCCCCAGGAGCCGAGAGCTTCTCCTCTGCAGGGACAGGAGCGGTTACTGCTTCGGGTAGTCCTGGTTCTTCACCTGTATTGTACCTTCACACATGAATGCTCAGCTGAACAGATGTAAAAATATTTTAGAAAGGCTTTCAAGAGAAAGCTCTTATTAAAAATCCTAAACTGCACAATGTGTGGAACAATAACACTGTCTGCCTGAAAATGTCATATCCTTGTCTGAACAGCCCAATACCTTATGTGCCCTGAATAAAGATAGAGATGTAATTGCTTTTCTTGTTACGACTCACTTGTGCATCGTAGATTTTTTAATATCCTGCAGAACACATGTATTGTGGGAAGGAAGCAGGTGACAGCAGTAAACATATGTAATGTTATTTTCCTTTATGATAGATATGAGCAGGGAAATCTAAACGATGGCTTAGGTTTTTAATAATCAACTACGGAATCTTAGTGGGAAAAGTGTGCATTTTGCCAAGACCGAAATCATTAGAACTTTAACTCCAGCCATTGTGGGAAATTTCATTCAGCTAATTGTAGCCATTAAGTGCCAGGTTATGCAATGAAATTACTTCAGCCTCGTCTACGTTCGAAAACATGATGCTATCAGCAGAGTGGCTTTTTCTGAGAATGACTGGGGTTTAAAAACGCTCAGTGTTGTCAGAAGTCTAATGGACTGCCATGTAAGAGGAGCTGAGCTGAGGCTAAGCAGCTTTTGAAAAACCACACCAGGAGATGCAGAAGAGTTGTGAAAGAACCGCAGCTGGAGACAGCTTCGAGTTTTTGTACAGGGAGAGACTCTAAGTACTGTAAAGCTAAACAGTTCCTAAAACTTTGGTGAAGATTTACAGCCAGACCATCCTACCTTGGCACTTTGTGGACCAACACAGTAACAAACTGCATGAATAAATAAAAATCTACATTCTTGCAGAACAAAGAATAGTTTACACGTGAAGCCCTGTAGAAGGAAACCAAAAGCCTCCTGGATGAAACCACAGGCACCGTACAGAAGTGCCTGGCATTTCCCCAGGGCTGTTCAGATAACGCTGCCCAACAGCCCCAGTTGGGCCTCCAGGCACCCTGGACAACTGTGGAAATTCTCTGATTCACCTGGAAAATTCCCCAAAGAGAAGAGTCGGCAAAACAGAGATGTGTGGAAGACCAGCTGGGCCAGAATGTATCACTCATTCCCGTGGTTCAACGGTCCTGGTACCAAAAAGCAGAGGGGAAGGAGAAGGGTATGGAGCTCAAACCTGCAGCAGGCTCCCGAGCGCACTGGGAGCCAGGCCAATCTGCCAGCATCACCCCAAGGATCCGCATCCCCGGCACACGCAGCGCTGTCTCCAGGAAAACAGAAATCCCTCCCGTTTCCCGAAGCAATGGAATAATCTACATCTTTCTCCAAAAAGCATACAGAGCATATTAAGGTGTTATTAATTTAATTAAAACAGCTAATCAGCATTTTGCACTTGTAAATTATGACCTCAAAGTTTCTCATTAATAAACTGGAATATCAAAAGCAAGGGGCACACCTGTATTGCCAGGATTTAACTAGTTTGCCTCAAAGCCGTGCCAGGTAGGCAGTGGGATCAACCTGTTCATTTATATGATGATGCTTCTGGCTGTTGCCGGAATTTCTCTCAGCTGCGAATAAATTCTAATGAAAAAGAAAGCTAAAGCAAATTCTTCTGAAATCCCCAAAGCTCTAGGCAGTTACAAATGAAAAACAGTGCTGATGAATTGAGAGAGTATGTTTCAATTCAATTCAAAACCACATCCAAAGCACATTAAACAAACCAGAATTAAAACACTGTCCTGGGACAGTGAATTCTGGAAACTAAGGAGCATCCTTCTGGGGCTGAAGTCTGAGCACTGGGCTCCAGAGGGTTTCCTACAGAAGGTCTTAAGTGAGGGCAAACCGACTTATTTTGTTAATCCAGTGCTGAATATCAAGTGCATTAAGTCATTTACATAGATCTTATTTGGTGGTCCTAAATTCTTGGGTGCTTAATCCTTACCAAAGTCCTCAGTTAACAGCCATCTAAGGCCACTACAGCTCCCGTGGGAGACTCGTGCTGGTGGTCTACTTGCTTCCAGACATTGCCCTCACACCGCTGCTCAATTCCCCACCTTCCCTGTCAAACCAGAGGGATCCAAGGCTAGACACTACTGATTCAATTTTGTTTCAGCTGTACAGTAATACAGATGAATCCTGTTAAGTCCCTAATAAATGGTTTCTTTTTTTCTCTAATCAGATCTTGTGGACTCCTCAGTCTCCTAAATATGTTCTCAACCCTCTACTTCAAATGAATGCACAAAGTCTGCCTCTTCAGAATCACTATAAAGGCCAGTCCATAACAATTTGTCTTCAGGTTTAGACCTTCATCCTGCAAAATTAACTCCATAAAAAGTGGTCTGCTCATGACAAGACCAGTGTGCATCCAAGTTTGCTCAGGGGGGTCTGAGCCACCTTATCTGTGTGGGAAAGCCCCCAGAGCTTGGGACTGCAGCTCCTCCCTGCCCCAAGAAAGGAAACATTCCGGGCATTGCCCAGGGCAGATCAACACCATCTCCAGCTCTACTCATTTTCAGATCAAGGACTTCCACAGGCACTGGTCTCCCTGGGCTTTATAGACTGGAAAGCAATTTTCTTTCACAAATATTTCTTCATCTCGCATAATTTTCTTTAACATTTACGATATTCTAATGCTATACAATGAAAATTGAATTTTTAAGGATTAGATAAGCAGATCCAGCAGAGAATAAAAAGAAGTGAAGATCCAACCTCACTATAGTTCTTGAAAAATTACAATTTTTAAGTACTTCTTTTTCCAAAATGAAGATCGTTTCAGCGAAAGGCTCCACGTAGAGAGGCCGGTATTTCTGGGTCAGAGCAAAGGCCCACAGCTGGGTGGGCAGGTACGTTACTCCGAACAATCCCCCTTTTGCAGAAAAACAGGACCTGACATCTCCTGTTGTATTGCTCCACTGACTGAGCTCCACCCAGCAATCCAGTGTTTGGTCTCCCACATTCATCCTTACCAAACATAAAATAACCACAAAAAGGGCAAGGGGGTGGGCAGAAATAATCTGTACAGCATGCTACCCTGCTCTAAAAAGATAAAACCCATCCCTTGTAATCAGACTGGGACAAAGCAACAGCAGCGTACCAGCATTCCCAAAAATAAAGACAAAATGTTTAAAATCAGTAAGTTTTAGTTTCAAGGCTTCCAAAACCTTAATAAAATAAAGTTTAGCAATGGGGTTTGAGTGGTAAGAACTTCCTTGGCAATGCTACCGGGAACTAGAATCATCTGGATTTAATTCCCTTGGATTTCAGAAAACTAATAATGGTTCCAAATAATTAGAAACTGTTATTACATTAAAATTCATGATACATACTGATTAGATCATATTAAAATGAAAGGAATAATTTGAATTATTTACACACAAAAAACTCAAAGGGAGACAAATCTATGGACCATAAAGACAAAGCAAAGAATTCCTCTAACAGTAACAGCTCATTGCACAAGTAACTTTCATAAATATTAGTTATGTCTGAATTGCACAAAATAAAGAATTTACACAAAAAAACCCCATATGTACTTACTGCAATAAAGTCATTTAATGCCTTGGCTATCTCGGTTCAAAACTCATTTTTAAACTACTAGATGCAACCCAATGATTTTTCATTAAATGCAAAATATTCAGTATATTACAAATTATCCAAGACTATGATGTGAAATGCTTTTGTGACAGCAGGTTTATTTAATATTCATTGTCAGCTTCTCTGAGGATAGACTGAGAACTAATAAATTCAGAATGTATTAGTATTATAATACACTACGCAATTTATATGTAGTGGTTTATACTAGCCATAGCACTTCGTACAAGGCAGGTGCACCGAATACTAAAGATTAGATATATAAAATTTATTAAGATATTAAACTAGGTATTAAAATATTCCTGCTGTACCCCCAGTTTAATTCTGTTTGTTGCACAGGTACAACGGGTGCAACATTTCTGCTGGTTTTGGTGACTCTGTCCCTGCTCTGCCCAGGGTCTATGGTCTCCTCTTTGGAGAGAGTATTTTGGCCAAAAGCATCAGGCACATGGAGTTGGCCCATATCTCAGAAGAGCCAAGGAAAGGAAGGGGATAGCGGAAAGACCACAGTATTCATCTGACAGAGAGGAGGAGGTCTTACGCCAAGCCTCCCTCGCTGAACCTCGCTGTTCTCCAGGCCTCAGCAAGCTCTGTCCTCACCTCTGCTGTCTGCCCTCACTGGGTTGCCCACTCTTCAGCATTAACAACTGCTTCCTCAGCTTTACTCTAGTTCTGGCCAGGTCCTTACAGACAATCACACAAACATGTTGCATCCAAGTCCTACTTTCCCCATCATTTTTTCCACCCAGCATCAGTGGCACACCAATTCCCCTCCATCCTGGATGCAAATCATTCCGGCCAAAGCCTCTGAGTGCAGCTGGCATATGGGGAAGGGCCACAGAGGTCACTGCCGTATCCATAATGGAACAAGAAAGGTCAAAAAAGGGATCCATACAATGGGATAACCATGTATGCCCAAAAGGGATGGTGTGCCCTCAGGGAGTCAGGTGGAGCAGGCCGAGGGAAGAGAGACACAAAGACATTCTCCACTGTGTCCTGCTACAGAATGGAGAGATGGGGAAAAAAGATGACACAGACATGATTCTGCGCACCAGTCCTCGCAGAAGAGATGCAGGGTACTTAAAGCCACCTGTACTTCAGAAGATGTTAGGAATGTTGACCTCAAGTCTGTTGTGCTGTTGTTGATCCTCCATTGTGTCAAAGTTGCAGTTCAACCGCCTCAGTATAATTGAGTTTAAAAGGTCAGGCAGCTCAGACACAAATTTAATGGAAACCGGGCTCCAGTAGCCCTAGTGCTTACAAACATACTTGTTAAATGATAGTGGTAAACTACTTATGCCTCTTTTAAATGAATAAAATTACCATTTACCTAAAAAGTAAGCAGTCAGTCTGAATTATAAAATACTCTGATCTCTGAATCAAGTCAATGTACAAATAAACAATCAGTAGCAAGCAACAGAAAAGTTTCTATTGTGCTTGTAGGAACATAATACAAGCTTCTCCTTACGTCTTCGGCATTTACAGTCCTGGAAAGTGTTCAAATTTAAAAAAAAAAACACAACAACAATAAAAACCCAACCATGACACAGAAAAAATCCTGCTTTGCCATTGTGACAGCAGACTGAGATGTTGTAGAACCGATGGTACACACCTTACTCTGCTCAGGGGTCATCTTCTTTACTCAATTTTCTACATAACTGACAGCACGCTGAGTTACTGCCCTTGGGTGCAGATGGCAGGGACTGCTGAAAATGAAACGCGTATGAAAAGGCTGGGAAGAAAGCAGTCAAGATGGGACTTCAATCAAATGGGGCAGGAAAAGGTCCAACGAGGCGAGATGACATTATCCCCACAACGAAGCAGTTAATGCCTTCACTCTCACATCCTTAACCATTTTCAAGATACAGGAACGGTATATGATGGGACATGATGTATATGATGTGATGTGATGTGATATGACGTGATGTGATATGATAGATATGATGATACTGGGTTGGAATTATGAGCATTTGTTCTACCAAAGCTGTTGCAGAAGTGAAAGGGTCAGAGGTAGCTACCATGCTCTGGAGGCACAAGTAAAGAATGGCAGCAGTACGATTCTAGCGGTGTGTGGAGCCCAAGGAAATACTGCCACCACAGCACCCAGTTATAAAACCAAGGCTGACCCGCTCTCAACACACAAGCTGAGCCAGCTAAGCATTTGGGCAGGCTGTGGCTCAGTGCAATGACTTGTTATTGACACATTAGCACTTTCAACAGGCAGCAGAGCAGAAGAAAGAAGAGGACATCTGCTTCTCAAAAAGAAAAAAGTTCGGCTCCTGCTGAGCAAAGGTGACTCAAAGTCAACTTCAGAAGCACTTAGTGACCACTTGAGAAACTTGGCAAGGCCTCCCTCCTAGTTGTCCNTCGGGTGCTGGCTGGGATGGCTTCCTGATTGATTGCGTCGGGCTCGACTGCTCCTGGCCGCGGCATTTATGGTGACCCCGACGTGATAACCCCGACGTGATTGATTGCGTCGGGCTCGACTGCTCCTGGCCGCGGCAGTTGTCCTCTCCTGCTGAATTGCTCACTAAACTTCTGCCTTTCTCTTCTTGCCCTCCTCTCCTTAGCACAGTGCCATTCAGCAAGAGGAACAACATCAGCCCCCAACAATAAGCAGCTTAAATCAGCATTTACTTGTAAGTACTGGGTTTCAGGAAAAGTCAGGTCACTCTCCAGTGAAGACACACTGCCGGTAGATGGAAACCTGGATAGTTTTTCAACTCGGGGTTGCGTTTTCATATGATAAACCTGAGGCTGATAGCCTCTTTCACTGCACAAAATATATAGAATTGGCCATAAGTCTTTAAAGCCCTGATGTATTCCAGTCCATTAGTTTTTACAGTTCAATTTATGTTGTATTACGAGGAGATGTGCTGAACTGCCCAAAAGTACAGATTTGCCAAACTATCCAAAAATAATCCGGGAAGCAAGAAAGTCAGGACACCAGCCAAATCATAAGCAGTAGGGCCATTTTCCTACCAGTTCAGATGGTAATAAATTTTTTAAAGCACTGTTAAACGTATCTAGATGAATTTGACTTTAAATCACACTTTCTGCTGAACATTTAAAAAGAACTATCGATTTAAAATGAAATACACACACAGACAACCGATACAGGCTCACGTGCCAGGTGAATAACGATGACGCAGACCTCTTCCTCTCTTTTAGCTGAGCACAACATACAATTAACCAAGCTGTTTCATCGCCACACTGTAATCCAAAGCGATTGCCTCCACCAGAAACGGGGCTTCTGGGTAAATTCTGAGCACTGGAAGAGTTGGCTGGCAAAGGCAGACATCTGAAGGAAGTAGAGGTAGTGAGAGAAGGTGCAGCATCATCAGCATCACAATTCACCTTCCTACCATAAAGGAGCAAAATACTGTTAAATTAAGCTTAATTAATTAAGTTGAATGCATGTTGAGGCTTTATATTTGCTTACTCTAAAATTTACATGACAATTGAAGTATTACCCAAATGCAGGGTCATCCTATAAGCAGCAGAGAGCCCATCTGATAGCAGCCATATGAAACCATGACAGGTCGCAAAGGTTTGAATTATTTCTGCTTCTCTCTGCAGCATCTGAGAGAGAATTCCAGGCACCAGGGCCATCACTCCGCTGCTTTTCCATTCATACATATTCATGGAGAGCCTCTGCGAGAGAGTCGCTTCCCTAACTGACATCTGACAGCTCCCTGACTTCCACAGCACACAGCTATCCCTACGCCTTCCTGAAAACAGGGCGGGTGAAAAACAATCTCAAGAACGTTTAGGGAACGCTGGGCTGGCAAAGGAAGGGCACAGCTGAGAGCCTTCTGTAGGTCTGTCCATAGGCAGGTTGTGCTGCACCCATGTCTTGCCGTTAAAAACAAGCCGAGAGCAAATCTGTGCTAATCAACCCCAAAACCAAAAGCGAAGAGACCCCGCGTACGGAAGAATGTTTGGAAGGGTGCTCTGGAAAAATACTGAGCACTAAAACCTCTACCAGATTGTTACCTGAAGACAAGTGTATATTACATACCTCCTCTCGGCTAGTCTCTTTTATGGCATTTTATAAGCAGTGTTAGCAATCCTGCTGCAGCAAGACGTTCAAATTCATTCAATTTTAGCCTCTTCAGGTCAAGAAAATGGACTTTTAACAAGTGGCAAATTAAAATGTCAAGAGCAATCATACAGACACTTGTTTACAAGACTGTTTGTTATTAGTTTGTTTTACAGGTCCAAGAAGGTTTGTCTTTCTCAGAAATTTCCCTGCTAACATTTTCACCATAAAGGAGAGGTGCCAGATGACATCCACAGGTTTTTGACACCTCCACTTTAATTGCAAAATTCTTAGGTGAGGACAGAATCCCTCACAATTCTCAAATCTTTCATGCTCAATTATAATAAAGCAAAATGTTGGAAGCAAAGTGATAGGCATCTGCATTTTTAAAAAGTGTATCTAACTGTCTCTCAGAGAGGAAGATGGGGAGATGACCTTCACATCGTGCTGTTTATGGCTGTCATTTTCACCAGGCTCTTTAACTGTATTCAAAGACTTTGCTGAGCATATTCATTTTCCATGCAGAAATAGGAAGTACCAGAAGTACAAGTCCCAATTCACAGGCACAAGCTGAGCACAGATTTCAGAAAATCCTGAAGAAAATTAGGCCAATAACATGTCCTACGTAATGTTTTACAGTAATTCACAGACTGTCAGAAGACCATATGCTGGCCCCTACTTATATAGAGAACAATTTGCCCATCGCTGGAATCCTTTGAAGTGGCATCCTTCTTCCCTTCAGATGTCATCCGTGGATGAGAGGAAGAAATTTCTCGATGGACTTAATCTGAAGTCTGTTCCGATCAAAGGCAAGAATACCATCTGGGCTGCTCCCAGCACGGTATTGAGATCTTCAGGCCTTTTTCCTCCTGAGGCAGTAAGTTACTGGAATAGGATGAGAAATGGTAAATATCATACTTTCCCGAGCACAAGCCTGTGGATGGGCAATGATGATATCAGACAGGCTTTACGCTACAGAAACTGAGCTGTTCTCTATCAATGTTAATTAAAGCGATACGGAACGTCACTTCAGAGGGACACCTTCCAGCAACTACATGGTTAACAGCTTTTCCTGACAGATTTGATTTCCCATCTTTCCTACAGGGAGTCCTGTTGTGATTGGGACCTTGGCTTGCATTGCTCACGTATATAAAGAAATGATTGCCCCCTTATTTTAAAGGGGCTAAATCAAAGAAACACACTTGGCAACTGGCTGTGTTAGAGGTAATGTTTATGGCACTATCTTAAAAACATACAAGCGAGTCAGAAACTTTCATTAAAATCTCACTACACAGTAATCCATCCCTAGCAAGCAATCCATTTGTCTGTGAATCGACAGGGAAAAAGACCCTATGATTTCACTGCTGCTGCTTGCCTTGGAAAGAGTACGGAGCTGTGCTGAAGGGGGAATAGTTTCAGTGCAGTTCCTCTCCCTCCCTGCTGCTAGAGTACCAGCAGACACTCACAGGGAGAGGGCTGGTTTGTACCGCTCTGTTCTCTTTATTTCAAACCTATATATCCAAATGGTACACTGAGATAACACAACGGGTCAGATGAAGTATCATCCTATGATTAAAGCCCAGATTCTCCCTGTATTCTACTGCTTCTTCAGGAAATAAAATATAGGAAAACGCTTTCATGGCTTTTGGTGAGCATATTGTATTTCTTATTATACAAGCTTTTAAAAGTTTATAATAAACTGATGTTTTGCTTGTATTTTGCAGTGCCCAGTTTGACCAGTCCACAGTTAAGTACAGTCACATCTGCAACAGTGCCCAGGGCTACACTTCAACTTTAGGCTCTCAAGCAGTAGCTTCATAGATCTCTAATTTCCACTCAGGGATTTCAGAACACCTGAAATATTAATTAAACTTTACAACATGTTTATTTAACTAATTCTGGAGATAGAAAAACTGAGACAAGGAGGTCAAACAAGTTCAAACTACTTTGCTACTATAATAAGTAAAATTCAGATCTCAGAGACCTTGCATTAATGATCCAGACCTAAATACACTGTGTAACTTTTAAAGGTGTTACATTTAGTTCTGTCAAAGACAACTTGGGGACTCAAAATAAGCCACAAAACATCTTCTATGTCAATTCTTACCCAAGGCCTCTTTAATTAGCAGGTCAGTAACATAATAAACCACAATGGCTCCCTGAGTATCCATCACACCAGTTTGTAGAGCAAGATTGGGAATTGTTTTTTTTTCTTTTAAACAAAACCGTGATTATGTTCTGACTCCAGGCACTAATATTTCCTTCAGATTTATTTGCTGAGAAGTAGGTCTCGATCTGGCGTGTAATTTTCAAAGAGAAACCACTGGGTTGTGTTACCAGGTTTGTAAATTGCCACTGACTTCACTTCAACCGAAGCGACGCTCGGGTCCGAAACGAGGAGGGGAAATGGCAGGCAGCTGCCACATTTATACCCACACACCTTTTCATCCCGGGCTCCGTGAGGAGAACATGCACCTTCCTGGGCGAGAGGAGAGGCTGCACCAAAACCCCTGACTCTGCAGGGGGGTTAAGGGCCTTACCTGCCTCTGAAGCCAGGAGGGGCTGGGACACTCAGCACCTTGCGAGCCTGAGCCTGAAGGCATTGAGTCAAGAGTTCAGGAAAAAAAAACCTGAGTTCCAGCTCTCAGCTTTACAGAGGAATTGCGCTGTGTTATTGAAACAGTGAAGAACCTTGGGGAGACTGAATTTCTACTGTTACAATGCCTGCTGAGGAGGTCTGAATGACATCAATTAAGAAGAAATTTGGCAGGACGTAATCTGTTAATTTTATGCCATTTACATCCATTTTCTTAGCGGTGCCAACTGTCAGCATTTGAACTGTTTAAGTTCTCTCTTTCTCCTTCTGTCTCTGCTGCATAGGATTGCAAAAGCTTAAGTCATAAAAGGATGGCTCAGCAGCCATTGTCGCTCCAGGCTTCAGTGGGTCTTTCCCTGTGCCAAAAAATGTCACTGGCATCACTGTTATTAACTCTCAGGAGCACACTATTATTCCCAGTACATCTGGTTTTGCCAGGATTGCTGCATGCTCTTATGCTTGCTTTTTTTTCTCTTCTCTGTACCCCATAAACCTCCATCCCTCATGGGTCTACCTGCCTCTGTGTGTTTGCCTCTGCCTTCAGAGATCTGCTGCTGCAGCAAGTCAGTAGCACTGCTAAAAAAAAACATGCTAAAAACCACGGCATCACAGCCCAGAAAAAAACAGAGGGGTTAGATATAACTGCAATGAATCAAATTCCTTAAGGAAATGAGTACAGCGTCATTTGGCTTCATCTGCATTTTCTATCTATTTCTGGCTGCTATGAGAAAAGCTGCTTCAGGTACACTTAAAGAAAGAACTAAATAACAATCATAAACACAATAAAAAACTGAGAAAATGTTTCTAAGACAGTCCTGACTAATGTTGGAGCAAAATACTGTATCAGATCTGCAAATCCTTTCTGGAATTCCCCACCTGAGAAAGTATCTCACAGGATGGTTCCCCACCCTCCCTGGGTACCCCCACTGGAAACGGGTACTGCTGCCCCAGGCACACATATGCTCAGGCTGATGCTCTCAGACCCAATAGGCCACAGTGTGATTTATATCACAGTGTATTGTATAAATCCCAATTCAAGTTTTAAAACATCCTTTAATGAATCTGATAGCTTCTTTTTTTTCTGCCTGTGACAGCTAAAAGGTAAACTAAGGTACAAATACACATGACTTTAAAAAATCCACAGAAAGAAGTTTGTAGTTCCACCTTTACCATTGGTATTTCTCAAGACTGTTCACAATTTATTTCTTCTTGGGTATTCCTCATTCTTCAACTCAGTTCTTTCATTTTCCTCACCTTTTCCTTCCCATATCTCCATAGTTTCTGTTTGCCGCTCTCCTCATTCCATGGTTCCCTTTCCTTTTTCCCTTTGCCCTGCTCTCCATTCCTCACTTCTCTTCACATGCTCCTTAACCGTCTCTCAGCCTTCCCACACCCATGTACACTCAGTGGCCCCTCCTTCCCCATCAAAGGCACCAGGAATTCTTAAATTGCACCAGACACTCCCCAGCCAGCTGGGGAAACATCACATTTCCTATTTGGACTCCAAACCTCTCACTGTTTTCCTCTTTCTCCGCCCAGAAGGCACTCCCTTTCCTGTTATTATCACTACCTTCTCTATCCATTCACATTTCTCCATTCAGATCAATCTGTACTAGACCAAAGCCCTCAAACAACTGAGATTTTGGGATAGGTAAGATGGATTTTGAAGGGAGAGATTTACTACTCTGCCACTTGCTGTCTTGAACCTGTTAAGGCTTCACCCAATCTCTCACACGCAGACACAAAGTAAAAATTAGGAGCCAGGTATTTGCTTCAGAAATTGCAGCCTGTCCAGTCTCCTTTCAACAAGGTGGCTCTGAGAGCCTAAGCCCACATCTTGGTGAATAAAAGGCCACTGAGTCCTTCCAATGCCACTGAAGACACCAGGGATTTGTCCATTTATTGCTGAGTGTTCACTTAAGCCACACACTTCTCAGAAATACTGCCTGGAAATAGTCCTGCTGCTTAAATATAGGCATTGCTTCAGTTCTTGTACTGTGGGAAATCAAACAGGTCCTGCTCGCTATGCAGTGTGGGTAGAATAAAGCAGCCTCCCCAGGGGCTCAGGGTACCTGGAAGACCCTGGTGGACATCCCTGTGAGCAGTTTTCAGACAGGGTGGTGCAGTGGAAGAAGAGACACTGCGGTTAATATTAGAGACGCTTTTATGTTGACCTTGTAGCAAAAAACCTTTGTCCTGTATGACAGAGGTTTTAATAGCTGGCACTGAAAAAAAGGGTAAAAATATCCCAGGCTCAGTTTTAAAATATTCAATATACACAATATTTTCGCTTACACACAGGGTTCTCATTACAGGTAATTCTGAGCCAAACATAAGCACTAGGAAATTAAGAGCAGGAATATCCGGACACCGTAGCATTTGGCTTCCCCGCAGATTGCGATGGTTTCTGTCGCCGTAATTACTGCTGAAACCCGCCCCCGAGCAGCAAGAACGTTCAATAGGACGCAAGAGCCAAGGGACAAGGGAGAAGAAGGCAGCCAGGTCTCTCAGGTCAGTGGGGTGGCCGAGTAAGGAACTGGTGCTGGGGGTAGATGAGAGGAGCCTGTCCCCCTCCTCCCCAGTACTCACACTGGAAATCTCACCGAGATAAACTGGTGTGCGTTTCACTGCTCAGAAAAAAACCCAAGAAACATTCAAGCTTTGTTTTACTGTTCCCATAATGACAAATTACATGTTAACTTCCAGAAGGCTACATTTTATACAGTTCTCTTTCACGTAGACAATGTGTTTGAAAAGCTGTCAAAATGCATCGATATCTTACCATTATCCACCCGGCAGGAAGTATCACAGTACTCAGAGACACAAGCACTGTAATATAACTTGCAGGTGACTTAGGGGGAAAAAATGGCTATTAGGACATTGTATTTCTAGCATAAACCCTTAGTAATTCAACAGAACACTTCAGCACCAAGCAGAATTTACCCTGCAGTTTGTAGGATGGAGGATAATCACTTTAAAGTTCATTTAGCTCAATTCTACTAACTAGCCATCTCTTGTCCTCACTTCTAGCAAATACAGATTCATTCTCCCAAACATGAGAATTAAATCTAGACACATCCTGACTCCTATTTAAGGGAGCACCTCAAACAAGGATTTACTTTAGAGTCAATAAAACCATAGTGTTAATCCAATTTCACAGATGCAGCCGACCAATTTATTACTCCAGGGCAAAGTATTTTTTTCCAACCTAATGAAGAGCTAAATAAGCAATGTTCTCAATTGCCCATGATCCAAAATGTTTAGCCCAAATAGATAATTAGTAATATTTACTTGCAACGTCACAAGAGTTTGTCGTGAGGAAAACTTAGCAGGTTTGGTTTTTTTAAAACATAAAAAGTCACCAAGTAACAGATAGTCTCCGTATTTTCATGACTTTGACTATAGAATGATGTCCATGGGAAGGAGCAAATCGACTGTCAATAATTTTTAAAGACTGTCACACAAATAGTCAGGCTGCTCCTGGACAGGCCTTACAGGGCTTCAGACTGGCAGAAGTTCCATCACCTTCCACACTAGCCTGTATTAACTCACATGCTTTGCAGCAGCATCACCACCACCATGGTACTATTTCCCAAATGCAAAATGGGGTGGTTTTTTGAAAGAATGTAAACTTGCAGCCCAGAAGGCCAATCCCATTCTGGGCTGCATCAAAAGATGTGTCTGCCAGGAGATCAAGAGAGGTGATTCTGTCACTTTGCTCTGCTCTGGTGAGACCTCACTTGGAGTCCTGTGTGCAGATCTGGAGTCCTCAATAGAGGAAGGACGTGGACTTGATGGAGCAGGTCCAGAGAAGGGCCACCAAAATGCTCAGGGGACTGGAGCACCTTTGCTCTGAGGACAGGCTGAGGGAGCTGGGATTGTTCAGCCTGGAGAAGAGGAGGCTCCAGGGAGACCTAAGAACAGCCTTCCAGTAGCTGAAGGGGCTACAGGAAGGCTGGGGAAGGTCTGTTTCCAAAGGCTTGCAGTGACAGGACAAGGGGCAATGGCTTCAAGCTGGAGAAGAGCAGATTTAGGTTGTATATTAGGAATAGGTTCTTTACTCTGAGGGTGGTGGCCCAATGAAAGAGCTTGCCCAGGGAGGTGGTTGAGGTCCCTTCCCTGGAGATATTCAAGAGGAGGTTCGATGAGGCCCCGGGCACCCTGGTGTAGTTGGGGGTGTCCCTGCTGACTGCGGGGAGGTCGGACTACATGACCCTAGAGGTCCCTTCCAGCCTGGACCATTCTATGATTCTGTGAGGTAAACATTAGAATTCTTTGCTGTAATTAAGCCTTCCAGTTTTTATGACAGGAAGTTTTCCCTCAGCACCCTTGGAAACATACCTGCACTCCTCCATCCCCAGTTTTGCTGGCTCAGTCCCCGTAACGTTACAGTTCCCCCAGAAGGGCAGTAAGTGACATCGCTCAGGACAGTTTACACCAAACATCTTTTGTCTCTTACCAAACAGAAACTCCACGCCCCATCCCGAGTGTCTTACCCAAGGAGTCTTCCATTGTGCACAGCACTCCTCCGGGCCACCATGCTCCTCGTAACCCTGCAAGGAACAAATGTTGAGTAGATGACATTACAGGGCAGAGCTTTGATATGACTTCAGAAGAGCCGATACTCCTGACAGAATACATTTGCTAGATTAATTCCCAATAAATTGTATGGGTTTCTCTTTACTGCTACAATATTTCCTCATTGCAACACAGGCGGATGTGCTGCTTCCTCAGTCCTGGCTGGCTGTGTGACGGCAGACCTCACTGGCACTCTGCCTGTGCTGTTTGAGCACACACACTGCCGACTTATTCTAATGCACCTTTAAACAAACACTTAACATCTAAAATGTAGAAATTCAACACCTATCTAGAGATACACCACTCTATCCTCTTCTGTTCAACCAAGAAAGGGGCACTAAGGCTTCTATTACACGGAGCTGAGCCAGAAAAGCATCATTCTTTCTTCAAAGCCGCAAGTCCTGGCTTTTATAGCTGGTGTCTGACCTTCTGAACACACGTTTTGTACTTGCCAGTGAGAGCCCAAAGTTTTGTCCCTGTGATTAACTGCACAGTTGATTCATAACACAGAGCCCGCTCACTCAACCGGCCCGAAGCTAAACATTTGAAATGGCCTAATTAAACACCTATAAATTACACCGGCAGTTAATTGTACATGTAAATCTGCATCCCCAAACTTGGAAGCCAGACCTTACCTGCATCCTTGCAAAGCTGAGCCATGCTCCTGCCTGTGGGAAAACCCGGGCCCTCCCAGCTCCGGCAGGACCAACCATCCCAGAGTAACACCAGCAATCCCGGTTTCACGCAAAACCTCATTCCAGTACCAAAGAGAAAGATTCTGCTCCGAGTATTTAATCCACGTACTTCATTCAGAGTGCATTTTAAGTGCTTGTATTTTTAGCATCAACATGTTTTTATTAAATAGCTCCTTTACGCTTAAAGCTTGTATTTGTTTTAACTGCTATTTGTTTTCATCTTTTTACTTTTCACACACACTGGTGCGTGGTTTGAGAAAACAGAGCTGGCTCCTCTCAATAATTATCTCCACTGTTCTTTCCCCTTTATTTTTTTCTCCTACCAAAACCAAAAACATTTTTCTCTTTTTGAACATAAATTTAAAAGCAAGGTACTATGCAGTAAAGAAAAGCAAATAAATTACTATATTTTAAAAAAGGTTTTATGAAATTCCTAGGAAGGTATTAACTATATTTGCCAGTGCAATATATTCAATTGTGAGAGTTTAATTGATATCTGAAATTGTAAAAATTAATAAATTTTAGCATTCAATGAAGAAAAAAGAATGGAGTGGTTGGCTATAGTGCTTTGGAGAAGCTGAAAGCACCAGGACACAGCAAACAAGTCTGTACAAAGCAGCAAAGAAACATTCCTTGGATTCACACTCATTTCACTTTGGGTTTGTGAAACCACGTGGGGATCGGTTTCCCCCTGGATTAAGGACTCTGCCAGTATCCCTGGAGCAGCAGCACAGGGTGTAAGGAGCAGGAACCACTGAAGAGCTGTGGGAGCACCCGCCTTCAGAAATTCAGGAATTAAAGGCTGTGGCCCCTGAGGTGAGAAATGAATGTTCCGAATGCCAGGGACGGAGCTGAACTGCCATCTCCCCAGCACCGTAGGGCACACATCCCGGCCCCAGAGCCCTTCTGCAGCTCCCTGTGACCATTCCCTGGGGACAGCCAAGGCGCTGCTGCTCTATATCCCTATTTTCCCAAAAAATAAGTAGGAAGAAATATTGACCCAGCAGGCAAAAACTACAAGTCACCGTCCTACCTGTAACATAGCTTGAAGACTCTGAGTACTGAAGGAGTATTGGAGAAAATCAAGTATCAAGAAGAAAGCAAATTAAGTCAGAAATAAATACCACTAAATAGGTAACCACAAGAAAAACACTGTTATTACAATCAGGACGAAGCCATAGTCTCAAAAGATGAGAGAATCTCAGGTCTGTAAACTAATAATAGCACTTCCGAGGGACTTACCAATGCCCAAACACCTGAATCTCCCAGTGCTGGGGAAAAATACAGCAACAGTGGTGTTTACTTTAAATTCTGAAATAAGGCTTTTCAGAGATGGTACCTCCTGACACACACACCTTTGGGGGTGCTGGGGGGTGCAGGGAGAGGCCCAACCAAAACCAAAATCAAAAGAGCTCAAAGGTACACGCAGTTGATAGCAAGAAGAAACCAAAGCCAAGCAGACAAACTCTCCCTCACAGCACTCTGATGTTCTTGCAGTAAAAGGATGAGTCCTATTAAAACAGAACATCAGCATCAAAGAGAACGAGCAGAGGTTATAAGAGGAACACAGAAAAAAGCAATGCATCTCAGAAGCATTCCTGCCAAGGAGATGCCAGCTCCAGTCTCTAACACATTTACTGTCCCGCAGTTTAATAAAATACATGGAAATTATTATTTTGCAAAGAATGATGTCGTAATTAGGTGGCTCTATCATACGATACTTTTCCTTACAACACTGCAAATTAGAGGCATCACGTTCCGACAGCGAAGGAGATGGGGAGAGAGAATTACAGACTCCTGGGAAGATGGAGTACTGCTATTTCCATTCAGAGCTCATAAAACCTTATTTCTTCCCTCTTCAGTAACTGTTTTCACTCTTAGATAAACAAGGTAAACTGAGTGGAGTCTGTCTCACCCTGGATTCCTTACCCAGCCGAGGCTCCCACCAGCTTCTGTAAATCCTAGATCCTCGTGGGGCAAACACAAAACCAGTGGCAAAAGCAGAGCCGGAGCCATCCGACAGCCACCCCAGCATCGTCAAACAGATTAACTAAGGAGTGGAAAGAAAACCTAAACTAACCAGAGAAATCCCAACAACTTAGGGTCTTGGTCAAAATGGGCAATAAAATTGATAGTTAAAAGAAAATAATCCCAAAATTTAAATAGTTTGAAACACGCCCCTGGTTGCTGCTTTAACACGTCCCTACAGCACAAGGCTGAGTGGCATGTTTGCCTTCCAAGGGACAGAAATTTCCTAACTCCTTGTTATATTTTCCCTCCGCACAACCTAAGACAAGTCCTCTTTGCCCTGACTTGGCTCCCTGGCTCCCTCCTTGGCTGAACAAGCCAATTTACAGTTGCAAACCCAGGGATTAATATCTTGTCTTTCGCTCGTGATTTTAGCACCCCTAAGCGTGGCTTTTCCTAGTCGACTTGGCCACTCCGCTGCCCAGCAGAAGTTGTATATCCAGGTAAAAGCACCATAAAATATACCACTGGTTATAAATCACAGTTGTACACACAGATCCCTAACAATTCTCGTCTGCAAGGCATTAAGGTTTTCAAGATTCCATTGTTTGTAGGATGGACCAAACTGTAAGAGAGGGCAAGTACTCACAAGCCCACTGTTCTCACAGTTGCAACAGCCAGCCAGAAACCAGTAAATAAACTAAAATAACTGGGAAACCAGTGATGCAGCATGAACAGTCTCTGTATTCTCTAAGGGCAAGCCCTATTGTATCTAAGGAATTTTCTTTTGCCTAATTCCCAAGCAGAGGTTCCCAGCGTCCCTGCCCAGGACACCAGTCCCCGTTTTGGCACGGGATGTTCTCAGTCACATCAGCAGCGGCTTTATCTTGCAAAGCCCGTTGTAAGATACGTGTCCTTCTTCCCTGTGAGGAGCAAACCGGCTCCAAAGGGCATTCGCATTTCTCCCCCGCTGCTCGGGACACCGCACCGGACTCTCCCGCACATGTGCACCCTGTTCAACCCGCTGCTAATTGCCACAAATAACAAGCACTCGAGCGTGACCATCGAGTGCATTCAGCTGTTCATCAGGAAGAGCCTAAGAAAAGGGAGCGGATCCAGAGAACAAAGAACGGGCTCCAGGCCACAGGCAGCGTCAGGGGCTCCAGATACTGCCAGGCAGAAGTTGGCCTCCCTGCTTCTGGAAATACTCTTTTCCCTCACACATGCTGCCTTTAAGATTTCAAAAGCAATAGAGAGCAGAGAATAGGGCCAGCCCTGGGGGCAAAGGGGAGGGGGAAAGGGTCGGGGACATATAGGAGGGGGAACGAAGCAAGAGCAGTTCTTTCTTCTGAGTATAGACTGCTTTTTATAGCCCATCCGCTGGGCAGGGTGAAGTGATGAATTGCACTTGAAAACACAAAGCCATTCTCCTTCCTGATGCATTGCCTTTTACCTTCAAATTCCCCACCCAACCTCCTCTTTTTTGGGCAATGCAGCCCTTTGGAGGTCTCGGCACACATACGTGTCTGTCCATACTCAACCCATGGCACTGACAGCTCCCAACCAGAGTGCAGCTCCAACAACAGAGCCCGCACACAACAGCCTCCCAGCACACCTTCCAAACCACACTTTCCCGTTTTTTCTACTCCAGCATTAACAATTTGGGAAATCCACCCCCTTTCTGCACTATCTCCACAGGCCATGGCAGAGTTGGACAGGTCACCTACATCCAGAGCAGGGCAATGGAAGGTCACTGCATATTGATGACTCCTGTTCACAGAGATGCTCACAAAAGGCAGAGCAAAGTGTTTGTGTGGAAGCCTAGGTCTCTAATCCACGTTAAATTATAATCCATAACAGACAACGGGTAAATCTCAGGGATCCAGAGCCGGGTAACATGAATAACTGCTCACTCGCCATTTGGGGCATCTGAACGGGCACTTAACTGAGATATGAATTATGCCTGGATGCTTTACCTCTCATGGACATGGACTGATGTAGTAGCCAAAAAGTGGTGTATTTATTGAGCACATGCAGCCCGTCCAAAATGCCCTAGATCTGCCAAATTAATCCACCTACATATGTGCTGTACGTAAGTCCAGGCTTTGAGACAGCTAGACTTGCTCTAGCCAGATACAATTTGGTGTCCAAAAGTCCCAGCTGTATGTGCTGGATCTCTCATCTCTCCAGACCAGAACTTCAGGCAGAGAAAAAGGAGCAGGTCAAGAAAACAAAGCAGAGGCAGCCCTGGCTTTTGCAGCTGGGGCCAAGTCCAGCAGAACCACCACAAAGAAAGCCTCCACTGCAGCCAGCTCGGGCCAGGAGGTGATTAAAAGCACATGAGATCAGGGCTTGGGGATCTGGACACGGAACAGGAAGAACAATTCAACTGCAAAAGCTCTGCTGGGGCTGTGCCACAAACCTGCCAACTTCAAGACAAGTACCTGCACGTGAGGACACACTCCAGAGAGCGATCACAAGGCCTCACCTCTGCTAGCTCTGCCTGCCTCTGCTCTTCCTCCTCTCTGAAGCCACAAAAATCCTCCCTCTCTCTCCCTTTTCCTCCTCCCATGTTGCGTCCCACAAATGTCTGCCACAGGTTCCTTCCAGACGTTACTGATTTCTTTCTGGAAAGATCAGGAGGTCCATCCGCACACTTGCCTTCAGAAAAGAGAAACTTACTTTTCCATTTTCTTGTATTAAATACTATTTTCCTACTTTGTTTGGGGACTCCCAGGCAGGCATTAGTCACACAAGTACCGAGTAATCCCAAATGCGGCTGAAATCAATGGGGTAGCAACAAGGTCTCCCACAAATTTCTATGCCAGCAATACCACACATAAACCCTACCTGCCTGGCCTATTCCCAACACTTTAACTCTATCCCTCTTCAGTTTATTCTGCAGTTTACCCTTGTTTTCCCTGCTGCTGAGCTGACTCTCCCCCAGGGGTTTTGAGGGGATGGTGGGGCTGCAACAGCTCCTCCATCCAGACTGAGGCACCCCCGGGGTGACCTGCCCGGTGCTTGGGCTCCTCTGCACCCCCACGGAGGCTGCACTGGGGGATTGAGGATCCCACAGATGAGCCCCAGCAGCACCTGCAGCTCCAGATCAATGGGTAAGAGCGGCTTGGTGGCTAAAAGGAATATGGATTTCTTCTTGCAATGGATTATCTCATCTGTTTCTGTTAGGCCATGAAGTAAAGCAGAGCTGCTTCTCTCCGCCACAGTCTCCAGATTGATCTGTCCTGGAAAGCTGCAGCAGAGACAGTCACCCATAATCTGGTGAATAAGGAGGAGACGCAGCAATTATGTCCATGAGAAGTTAATACAGACAAACCTCATTGCAAGGAAGAAGGTGTGAGGTGGTGCCACGGCTTCTATAATTATTTCCCTCACTTCAAGTTATAAAGCATTGGGATTTTTTTAGATCTCTCTTGAATCAAAGTGTTTGGCTATACCCTTAGTGGGCATGAAAAAAGGAACGTGTAGAAGAGCAAACCAGCTTTGGTAGGGACATGGCAGGGGGAGTGCAGACATGACCACAGACCTGACAAAGCCCAGAGAAGAGTCATCTCAGCCCTATCATTTTCCCAGTGTCTCAAAATAGCAAACGCACTGCTTAAAACCACCGAATTTCATTTCTTGTTTTCTCTTCCTCTCATGGGAAGAAGAAAGGTGGCAGCAAAGACAAAAGGGCACAAGGCAGTTAAATTTCCTGACCCAGGGCCCGTTGACCTTCCACCGGCCAAGGGCTTGGCCACCAACGGGTCTCTGGCACCAGGAAAGAGTGATAGAACCCAACCACAGTCAGTCACGTCCTCTCACCTATACTGTGTGTTTGGCCATTGAAGGACAGAATAATAAACAGTCCTGATGCCACAAAATCCTCCCGCATATTTCTTCCTGTGCCATGGAGAACCGCAGTGAATAGCAACGAGGTTCTTAGAGAAGATGCTCCCCGTTGGTAAAGTGCACCATGTCAGAAAGGACCATCTTTTTTTTTTTTCCCTTTTTCTTCTTCTTCTCTGAAAATGATTTATAAGAATAGATTTACAAGAACAAACCCAAGTTTGCTCAAAAAATGGAATATTTCAACCCATATTCAAGGTACTATTCACTACGACTTAATAATTTAAGTGCATTCAACACTCCGCTTGAAATCAAAATAAAGAAAAAGCGTGTGAAATATGCTCAGAACTACTTGTATTTCCCTTATTAACAGCATATTTTCCATGCCTTATTTATCCTTTCTGCTGGCATATCTGCTGCAGCCTTTGAATCAAAGTAAAGCTATGTTCTTTTTATTGCCAATTTTGACTGGATCCCTGATAATAAACCATTAAAATGACAAGCAAATATATGAAACAAATGGAATCATTGATGCTTATGTATCACAGTTCTTGAATATAATAAGCACATCTCTCCCCTTTCTCTCTTGTCTTACATCTGAAGAGGATTTTTCATTTTTAACATAAGTCATAATTCAAAATTACCCTACTTAGGCATCAAATCACGTCCTCAGCTAACTCTTTTTGGAGTTTCATACTACATTTTGTAAAAAAATTAAGTGAAGGCAAAACCAGTGCTCATTTTTGTAAGCGTTCATACTGTTTCTCTCTTTATAGACTACTTTAAATTACTTTAAGCTTCATGAAATTTAACACAGGAAATATATCCTGTAAGAAATTAAGTGTCCAGCAAAAGCATCAATTATCAATATGATTTATTGGCCAGACCTTGGGGATGCTTCTAGGCTGCTCTGTACTCCCTTGGTCAGCAGTTGGCTTCATCTTACCCTTGCTCCCTCCCCACCTGGGCTTGCTCCTTCCAAGTTGCGACCACACTATTGAGGTTGCCACCTCAAATTTCTTGCATCAAGCCAAGAGAGACATTCAGTGTGTTTACCTGGAAGTTACCCAACTGCAGATAAAGGACTGAGGTGGCCTCGAATGGATCTCACAGCTGAACAACACATTGTCCCTACACCTGCCTCTGTGTCTCCAAGCTCTCTAACTACCACGACCTCGCAGAGACCGGAACTCACCACCACCAAAATGCAAAGCCCAGGATAATTCAGGATCCAGCAACTACTGCTCTTTGCGATCGAGTCCTTGGGAACCCCCCCCAGTACAGCAGGTCCCTCCAATCCCATAGAAAATGGGGTGTCCACAAAATTATGCCCATTGATGCTGATATCAAGCCATTACATTGGTGTGTACTCCTGAGCAGTGCACTGCAGGCTTCTCACCAAGCTGGGCCTTTGTCTGGTGTTCTCAGAAATGCACCCTACAAGACAGCTTCCAGCTATGGAAGAAACAGATT
This sequence comes from Jacana jacana, assembly GCA_013400555.1. Classification (NCBI taxonomy): domain Eukaryota; kingdom Metazoa; phylum Chordata; class Aves; order Charadriiformes; family Jacanidae; genus Jacana; species Jacana jacana. Next base: position 248,192 of record VZTM01032278.1, read on the forward strand.
TACAATTAAAAAAAAAAAAAAAGAAAAAAAAACAAACACCGCCACCCCTGTGCCTTAAACAAGTTCATGAATTAAACAAGAGCCTAAATTGATTTGTTTTGAAAATTCATAAAGTGTCTACCCTCACACTGCTCAAGAGCTTTGGGGCAAATTCTCAGCAGCATCGATAAGTTCATACCAAAGTAACTCTTCAGTTGGTGGGAGGTTTCAAATGCAGGATCTAAACAAGGAGCAGCAGAGCACTGGACAAGCACACATATATCTTAAAATTTAGACACCTGGAATACATGTAACATATTTGTTTCTGTCAAAGCAAAATCAGAAGTAAAAGGACACTCATGATTTCTGAAACTTCTTTGCAGAGAGATGGTATTTCTAGAACCTTCTACTAATATTCTACAGGGGGGTTGGGCTAGATGGTCTTTAAGGTCCCTTCCAACTCTCTGGTTCTATGAAATGGTATTTTGCTTTTCACACATAAGCTTTTGTCTTTCACTAAATAAATCCCCAAACTCTGGCAGATGTATAAATAAACCAAGACAGAGCAAGTAAACATTCTGACATTTCAAAGGATCCCTTCAAATGACTCTGTCTTTGCCCCATCACCTCCCAGTACGCACTGGGCAAGTCATAAAGCCCTGCTGGGTAAAAGCCCAAAACCTGCAACTTCTGGAACACACTGACCAGTCAAAACCCAGCAAATGCCAACTACCTTCTGTTTAAAGTAAAAGTTATAAAATCTAGTTGTTGTGTCGGAAGCAAAAAAGTCACTATATATAAGAAGTGAATTAAAGTACTCTGATCAGAGTTCTACAAGACACAGGCCTTTATTACTCCAATTAATTAAAATCCGTTTGGGCCTGTTCCTATTGTCACCAAAGCCAATGGTAAGAAACTCTCAACCCAATTTCTGGCCTATATGTTACAGACAGTTAAGTTTAACATGTGACTGCCCCTTGAAAATCCGCATTAGTTTCCACTTAAAAAGCTGAGGTGAAGTTCACCTTCCCGTTAAACATCGTTCATCTGGGGGAAACTCATGTTTAAGTAACTCTTGTCAAAAGTTACCACAACTTATTTTGGAGAACAATGATATCTTATAACCCAAAATAGCTCATCATCCTAAAAATACAGAGATCTTAGGGTCACACATCCACCTTCCAGTAGCCAACAAGCCCAGGCCACCATGAAGGTATAGTAAGGGTTAAGTGAAGATGTTGAAGATGGTGGAGACAACAGCCTGATATCTCTATTTTAAGGTCTCAGGATTTTTTTTAAGCAGCTCTGTTTTTAACAACTTAAATTGGGATGCCCTTTGCCTCATTTGCTCTTTTGCTTCTGAGGTTTCAAAGCTCGCATCCTCCAGCTCTCCTCCACAGGCACAGAAACAAACACACACCAATCTCAACTGTTGCAGTCGCTCCGAGCGCAGAGCACCGCAGCAGACGGGTACAACGAGCCAGTAAAGCTGACATGAAAAGGAATTTAGAACCAGAGGAAAAAGGTTCACTGCTGCTCCCATCCAGGGCGCAATCACGGCTTCCCCCCCCTCCTTGAACACGCTGAGATCAACGCTCAGTGTGCTGGGGACGTGCAGAAGCTCTCAAAGGTGGCCTCGCTCCCTCCTGCACAAACCAATTTACCACGGGCACGAAGAGCATTTGGAGCCATTCCCAAGTTTGGTCGTTTCGTAACTCAAGAAAGGATTCAAAGGGAGTCACAAACTGAAGTAACCCAGATCTTACGGTTTCCAAAGACCTGCCTTACGCTCTGTGCAGCAGTGGGGGGTGTTAAGCAGTGCTGCTGCTCCAGCTCACCCTGCCAGAATAACGCAGAATGTAGCTGTGATTAAATTACTGCAGTCTCCATGTGCGTGTATCACCACCAGCCTGAGAATTCTCTCCACAGGCTGCTTTGTTTTCTCGTCTATTTTATCACTTTCTAAGATTTCAGACCACTTCTCAGCAGTGCTTTTCCCTGTCTAAGAAAGCCTCTCTCCCTAAGCTGTGGGGGTGCCTTTGAAATTCCCACGTGGGAATTAATTCCCATTACAGACCTGCTGATCCAAACAAGCTTATAGACAGCAAGACCCGTGTCCTGCCTTCACTCACCGCCTCTCCCCAGACTTCCAGCCTCTTCCCGTGTCCTCCCTTTGCCCGCTGACACCTTGTGCCACCCGGCTGGGTCTGGGGGCTGCCTCTCAAAGCAAACACGGATCGAGTGCTGCCTGACTTCCCCCTGAAGGAGCTTTAATGTAGGCATTTTTCCTCTAGCTGAGGGAGCTGAGGGTTTTCACCAAAACTGGGGGAATTCAGTGCCTCTGTGTCACTGTCAGCTTCAGTGGAAAGCGGCCACTGGATTCCAAAGTGATTAGCAAGGGACTGCTGCAGATACACAGGCAGCCGGGCAGGTCTACTCTATAACTGTGTCATGACTTAAAGTATCAAAGAAAGTAGTTAAACCTCAAAAGAAAAAACAACACACCCTCTCCCAAAAAACCCCAACACCAAAACCCTACAACCTTTTGGCTCTGAATCTGAACATGCAGGATGTCAGAGCATCTCCAACTCTAGGACACCTGATTTGAGCCCCAGGGGAGTGATTGGGAAGGCCACTGTAGATGGCTCCGAGCATGGCAGTGGGCTGTACCGCAGGCTGGCCCTGCACGAGAGCAAGCCCCGTCTTCCCGGCTGAGGAACCTCAGGAGACCTTTGAATCTGGAGGGGTGGCGTCGTTGGTAAGAAGAGGAGGAGGTCGAGAGGAACTGAAAGCTACACACACATTGTGAGATAAAACGGATTTGTCCTACCCAAATTTAAGTCTGAAACAGTATTTGAGCTTTTACTTTTCACTTATTTCAACATTCTACTTCATGAATGCTATAATATAAAAAGCAATTCAGCCTTAATTATAGTGGTTTAGCTGGGTTGCTATAATTTTCCTGTCCCTTAATTCTCCCCATGTTTGTAACTATCTAAGAGCTTAGGCTCTGGTAAATTTTTTATTCTTCATAATTGCTAAGCCTGAGCCGAGCAGTAAGAGCTCCACGCTTAGAATTTCCTTCTGTAATCTGAAGGCATACTGTGCCAAATATAAGCCACTTGAAATAAGTCACTGTGGGTAGCGACGTATATGCTTTAACTCATGGTGCACAAAGTATCTGATCTCCTTTTTGAAGGCACCCACACACCTCTTCCTCTCCAAGCCCACCCCACGGCCAGCCACAGCTGTAACGCTACTTCTATGGTGGAAACAGCCTTCTATTTTAATCCTGTTGTTATTCCTCCGTTAAGGAGTTGCAACTTACTTTTTTTCTACATTTTGGTGTTAGTGGAAAAATTCACACTTGGAACCCAAATACACAGAACTCCTCTATGACACCACATCCCTGGGATGCAGCTCACAAGGGCCATGAAGGCAAAGGACGGCAGAACCAGGGAGTGGGAAAGAGCTGGATCCCTCACCCAGCAGCCTTCATGGACTTCATAGAATCACAGACTGGTTTGGGTTGGAAAGGACCTTAAAGCCACCCCAGTACCACCCCCTGCCCTGGGCAGGGACACCTCCCACCAGACCAGGTTGCTCAAAGCCCCCTCTAACCTGGCCTTAAACCCCTAACAACCTGGCCTTGAACCCCTCCAAGGGTTCAAGGGCAGCTACAGCATCTCTGGGCAACCTGGTCCAGGGTCTTGTCACCCTCACAGCAGAGAAGTTCTTCCCCACATCTCATCTCAATGTCCCCTTCTTTCAGTACCAAACCCTTCCTCCTCATCCTTTGGCTCCTCTCCTTGATCAAGAGTCCCTCCCCATCTCTCCTGTAGGACCCATGCCATCACCCAAGCCCCCTCGCAGACCACAGGGCCAGTTCACAGAGGCTTCCCCACACGGGCCAGCATCTCCAGCAAACAGCTTGCTGCAGCTTCGGTTTAGAGAGTTCCTAATTGTTCTGGGAGGTGCATTACAGAGTAATCAAAATGATAACAATTCTCCAAAACTGCAGCGGGTTGTGTTGGAAAGATTAAACAGCTTGGTCTTATTCTCACTGGGAAACAGGAGACTCAGCAAACACTGGATTAACATTTTTAATATTATGAAGGAGAATTAATACCGTGATAAATATGGGGGGTGAGAAGGAAGGAATAACCCACCGCCAGCAGGTATTCTGCTGCTACCTGGAGGCAAACCACGGAAGAAAGAGTGTTTCCTCGGGAAATCTCAGCAGGGAGGGGAGCATGGATGCCAGGCTCATGCGAGCAAGACGGTAAAGGCACAGGGTGGTAGAAAACATGTGGCTGCCCAAAGTCTTCATAACCACAAACTCCTGTCACCCAGTTTTGGGGATTTTGTCCAAGTGAGGTTGTGCACAGGGAAGGGCAGAACAGCCACAATTCCCACTCGCACACGTCTTCCTCCCTCTCACACACACACAGGAGGCGAGGGAACGCTTCCAGCCAGCTCAACTCCATCCATCCACCCGAAACGGCTATTCCTCTCTGGAGTACAACACACACGGCACAGTCCTTGTTTCTCTTCACATGTAAGCAAAGTAATTTCCAGGCAGTGCTGCCTTCGTGCTTAATTTAGATTTTCAAACATTCTGGAAACCTTGACGTGATGTGAATGATGGCTCCTAACATATACTCCAAAGCTGCCTCCTCGTCCTCACACTAAACATAACAATTTGAGAGGAGGAGCAGGGAAACAGGCAGGACATAATACACTTTCCTTTCAACTCTCTGATACTAAATTTACTCTTTTTCTTTCTTTTTTTTAAAGAGGCTACAAAAGTAGCCCTGCATCACAACTAAGTATTTGGAATTAGCACATACAGACCCGTATAAAATTTTCACATCACCCCCAAACAAGCAGCATTCCCTTTCCTGGAAATATATGCCTCTTCTCAGCACCGGGCCATGTCGGATTAATGCAACCTCCAGCCAAGGCTGAATAGATCAGCCGGGTTTAAGTGACAAAGCTCAGGAATCACAGGTGTAAGAGCCGCAGCCAACAGCATGGCCTGCCTGCCGGAATATCCATCCAGCTGCTTAAGTAGCTTTCGAGTGTCTTGAGTTCCTAGAGGTCCTGCACCACCAAGCCCTGCCTTCAGGTGGAGCTGGTTCAGGGTGGGGAGAAGCAGAGAAGGAAAACCCAAGCTACAGGAATACACCCACCACTCTTCGTTGTCCAAGTCTGAAAACACCGACTTAACTACAGCAAAATAACAGAAATTTCTATTTCAGAGCACATTAAGCTACAGCTGAAGGTAGAGAATCTGTCCAGAAGGGCCAAATCCTGTTCTCAAATACAGTCAGCGTGTTGCTCTGTAGCAGAGAAGCCAGTGAGTGCTGTGCTCTCTGTCACCTTCTCACACACAACTCACACAGCACCACTGTGAAACCACAAATCCAGCTCCCCAGGCATTGGATTAACCTTTTAAATTATTTAAATGTTTGCAAAAATTGTTGTCATTTTACCACTTGCTTCCTTTTTTTAAGGTAATTCACTCGAGGTTTGGAATGCAAAAGTGACAAGATGTGGGAAGAAAGGTTAAAAAAGCCAAGAGATCCTGTTCTGGAGTACAATTAACCAAAGTATTTTCACAGGGCACTTCTGGCTTGGTAAATATAATGATAGCTTTACTCCAAGGTTAAAACGAGAGGGCACTCATTTTTATTACTAACATACCTTGACAAAGGGTCCGAGATCAAAGACAGACTGTCAGCATAATTGTAAAATAATACTTTCTTCCCTACTTTTAATTACATGAAATAGCTTTTATATATTATTAATAACATTCCCCACCATTAGAGCAAAACTTGATTAAAGGCATGGCTTTCCACACAAACACAGAGGAGGTTTGTGAAACACTAGGAGGAGGGAGGGGTTGGGATTGCCAACGAGCAGCACGACTAAGAAAAGGTGCTCACTTCAAATCCGGGCACTTTGACACAAACCTCAGCTCCCTCTTCAACATGTTACAGCCCCAGGAGACGCTTGGCCATGAATTTTAGCTTGAGAGGCCTGTCAGGCAAATGGAGAGAGATGTTTATGCTCATCTAACATCTTTTTGAGAAGAGACCACCCTTCTCATAGAAGAAAGTCCATCATCTCAAGCGTGATCCAGAACCCACGGAGCCTCTCGCCATAATTTCAGTGGAGTGTGGAGTATGGAGTGTGAAGTCCCTACGTCCAGCCACTTTAGCCACAGCTGATGGTTGGTATCCCCCAGGTGTCCCAAGGGTATGGACAGTCTACCCATCACACAACATTACACTTGTCACCCAGAAGAAAGCTCACCAGCCACTGCTTTAATGGAAACCTCTGATTATTAGGGGGTTTTACAACCCTGGTCATATAAAAGCAAGTGACACCCTCCCGTTGGTCTTCCCCAGCGATGTTAACATAGCAGTAAAACAAAACCAACACCCAAAAAAGTTCTCATTGCTGTCATAATTCTTCTCAGCCTGGCACACCCTTCTCTCCCAGAAAGTCTCTGGCATTTGGAGCTTTGAAGGATTAAACTGGGAGTCTGCTCTGATGCAACAGACCCACAACACCATCCCACACAAGCTTTCCACAGAAACTCCCAATATTCATACAAAAGAATAAGAGCAGCCCCAAAAGCAATTTATACCACCTTCTCTGGGAGGTTAAGATGCCTCTGATGGGAGGAAGATTGGGTATCTGGCAATTTTAGAATGATTTAGGAAGCTGGGATTGTATTTATTTCCCATCTATGTGAGGGAGGGAAAAGGGCTTTTCAAAAAGCAGTGTGTTGCTCAAAATGGTCTTTTGCAGGACTTTACCTTGCTTTTGTTATTCATTGAAATGTAGAAGTGAAAGCTGGGAAATGAAAAATGGAAAAGAGATTTGACTGGCAGCTACAACTTCCATTTGTATGAGAAATCTCTCTGGAAAACACCCTTACTTTGCCTCAGCCTCACCTCCCAGTACCAAACCCACGATGGTTACACTTGCTGTCCTCTTGCGTACCCACCCTCACGCTGGAAATTACAACTCAATTACAAACCCGTTTGTCCAATACCAACGAAAATAAAATTCATACTCCACTCCAACTAATTAATTTTCTTAAAACTGTATCCTGGGGTGATCAACTGAGACACGAGCTCTTTCATGAGAAGAAAGTCCCGCTGGAGTTCCTCAACATCAAATGTAACAAACACCAGCGTTTTAACATTTGCATCCCCGTGTCTGAACCCCCATGTTTGCAGATGTAAGTACACGTTTGCATGTAAGCATTATGTATTATTAATATTGATTACCATTATTATTCAAAGGTATTATTCAAAGCCCACCTATGCTCCATCTGAGGTTTGTCGATATGCACGCAAAACAGGCTCGGGAAATGAAGCAGAAGTGGATCACTTACGGTCAGGTTCATTAAGGGAAGAGAATATACGACCATATTAAAAATGAAGGAAAAATCACATTCCACCTCTCAGCACTTAGGGTTCACAATGGCCCCGCTGTGTAGTTTTACAGCGAAGCTCTTCTTTTGTCTGCCTGGGCCTGGGAACCCTCCTGCACATTTTCATATAGTTCATATTAAATATGGGAACTTTAGCTCCTCTCGTGAGACACGATTCTACAGCTATTTTCCCTAAATAATAGCCATCTGTTCTGAATGACCTCCCCAAACAACTGGCTTTGTTAATGGCAACTTTGCTGCAGTTAATACACCAGTTGGGATTACTCTGGCCAACTTTCCATGGGCCTCTATTGTTATGAAAACCTATTATCAAGCAATTAAATGACAGCAAGAACGTAATAAAGTACAACAGTTTTACTTGTATCATTATCCTGGGTGCTGATGTTAATGAAAGGCTATCGCACCCCAGACTGCAATTCCTTGATGCTGTCATACCGGAGAATAACTCTTGTCAGCAGCTATTTCCAACCTTAATGCTTTGAGCAATTACAACCCTTGCCTAAGCCCTTCCCTGGTATTTCGCCCCAAATTAAATTAAGGGCAGCTCTGAGATTATCTCCAGGCCATGCTGCTGAAAGCCAGGCGTAAAGGACATAGGGATGGTCTCACCTAAAGCTCAGCTGTTTTTTTAAGGTGTTTGGTTGTTCTCCTGTCAGACAGAGAAGCCTCACAGAGGTGCCCTCACAACCACTTGTCCTCTGTGTAAATGAAACAATAAACCAGCTTTCTAAATTCTCTATTCTGTACCTGTCTTGGTAGAAAATAATGAAGTTGAGCTGCCCTTACAGTCCCTTTAGCATCCCTCTGGCAGGTTGAGTTTCTGGCACAACACCTTTCCTTCTCTTCTCTCATTTCTAGAACTAAACATAAACTTAAACAAACCTCTCCAAAAAGCAGGATGCACATAATTGCCACAGCTACCACAAGATGTCTAGAACATTTCATCTCTCTAAATTGTCCTGGGTTTGAGATTTATACAATCAGCATTTTGTATTTCTACCATATAACGTAGCAGTCTGTCTAAACCAAGTTCTTTTTTTTCCCACCGTGAAAATAATCTAAAAATTTATGTTGACATGAAGTAGTACTCTCTCTATCACTGAGCCCATCCAACTGCAGTCATGCTGTTTGGCATGGATTCAGCTAATATGCATTTATAGTTCTCCTTCCTTGACAGAAGGCAGTATATTTACCAGCCTGTATGTGCAGTTAGGCTAAAGTGTTGTTTTTCACTGGGTCTCATAACCTCTACTCTTCGGAATATTTATTTTCTGCCTAAGATGCAATACGGGAACTTTATGCAACTTCCTATATCAATTCTACATCAATACTACCTACAGGCTGCTTCAGAGAGCTGATCAAAACAACCAGACAGGGGAGCTGCCCAATATAAATTACTGTGTGAGAGAGAGAATGTGAATGAACTCTTTCTTCGCAAGCATTTTTAGGTCATTTTACAATTCATGTGGCCTTAGAGCAACCACCTGAATTTTCAGAGACAGGAGGGTTTGGCTCAATCTAGTGCCATGGGCAAGTTGTACGTACACTCCCTCGACAAGGGCCTTTCAGAAGAAGATTTTTTCACAACTAAAAGAGAAAACAGGATTCAGTCACATCATCTCTTAGAGGAGATGAGATTTGTTTTGTTGCACCTCTCTGGAGAAACCACAGCCGCTGCCAAGCAGGGTGGACAGACTTGACTGTCCCTCCAAACCCACCCTTTGCCATCCTACTACACATGGACTGAGTCAGAATCTCTTTCTTTCCTTTGGGCCCATAATTCAAGCCAGAAATGGAAGGAGTTAATGTGATACCTTTTTTCCTCCTCATTAGCCTTCATATAATTTTATGTTAAACTAAAATTATTCAACAGAGATATCATCTTTAGAAATGGTAATCAAGCACAAGGGAACCTTATAATATATAGGAATGTTCCCTGTATATTTCTGTCTACTGAAAATAATATATTAATGTAACAATACAGATAGGATTGTTTCTTGGAAGAACACTGATAATAAAGCAGAAGAGTGGAGTTTTGTTGTGTAAAATGACTCGTGCTGGCATGAGGAAGACGAGAACATCACTCATGCTGCTGAGAGAGAAAACATGCATTTCCCAGCTCCCTTACAAAAGCTGATTTCATCTCTCCCAACTCTCTATTGTCAAGCAAAAGAAATATGGTCTCAACTTGTATAACAGCCAAACAACTGGCATTTGCTTCTGGTAGCCCTTCTAAAGTTGTGTACCTTCAAAACCAATATTTTTGACTAATATCCTCTCTGTTCCTCATCATAACGATTGTTTGGATCTCTTTTTGAGACCCAGCTTATTGAAAATACCTTGCTAGAACAATTGTGTCCTTCACACCTACAGTGTAATATGATGTGATTCTCCTCTCGACACGGGTGATATTTCCAACCCCTGGGAGAGCAATGTAACGTAGCCAAATAGTCCCCACAGGTTCCCCAGAGAGAATCTTGCCCTTACGAGAGGTATTGCAGTAAGATTTGTCTGTCTACATTGTAATGGACAATGGCTAATAAGCTCCACAAATTCAAACAGATACAGTACAAGATGTATCCCCCAGCATTCCTCCCCTTACTCATAGCCACTCTACAGGATTTTTCCTCCAGCCAGGATCACCACCACCTCCTTTCTGGTCCCTCTTCATTCCAAGACCACTTCTTACTGGGGAAACCCTACTTTTTCAAGGCCAACTCTACTTTGTGGAACCCCAAGGCTTCAGCTCTCCCAATGCAGTGTGCACAGGTACCATGCTATGGATGAAACCTGGAAAGGAAACAAAGGCTGCAGGACCTCAGAAGCACAGAGCTTTCCTCAGCTTCCTCATGGTCACTACAGACAGATCCACACGCACATGTGGTGAGACAAACACAGAGCCCAGGACATCACGACATCTGTATTTTGGGGCACCGCTCACCCTCAACATGAGCTGCACAGAGGGGCAAAGCACCACGGCCAGCCTGTGTTTTCAACACTGAGCTTCCATGGGAAAAGACAGCCCCTACACCAAGGTGTGTGGGGAGAGCAGCACAGGCAAATATATAGAATAGAAGCATCACATGTGGAGATGGATGCTGAAAATAAACAAATTAGGGGACTAGCTTCTGCTCTCACTTGCACCAGAACAAAACCCAAGGGAACTCAGTAGCGGAACCTACATAAACAATGAGCTGTGAAATCAAGCCTTGAATAGCAAATAACACACTTCATGAGAGCATTCATTTCATAATACTGCCACATTACCCGCCGTTCTACATTAGCTTGCCTCAGAATAGGAGGGGCAAGATTAGTATACAGCTGATAAGGAAAGCAATTAATTTTTTAGAAAATTTGGGAAGTAGCCTTTGAGTCATCTACTCCCTTCTTTCACCTATAAAGACAGAGAAGAGGCACTGTCGGCTTGTTCTTTCCCCCCACTGAGCGCTAGTGAGGCACGCTGATTGCCTGCACACATCATCTGACATCCTGAAAACAGAATGAGTGCTCCACTGCCAGCCAAGGGAGATAGAAATGTTCCCAACATTTGTCACATTCCCTGATTGGTTCTCACTGAGCTGTTTGGCATGGAAACGTGGGGAGGAATGGAGCTCCGTAAAGGCAACAGGGGGGAAAAGCGCCTGCAACAAAGCGTCGGCTTTTTAGAAGCCAGCGTTGAGTTACGAGGCCGAGACAAGAGAATGCATCACAGTGATACTTTCCATAATGCCCTGGACACAAATAAAGAGGAAGTTAATAATGAAGTCCCAATTAAGTATGTGTTTGCTACTTTGCAACCGGTTTAGCACACAAAGCACACACTTAGCTTCAGAGTGGATGGAGCTCCGGTACATACCTCCAGTTCAGCACATCCCGGAGCACTCTGCCACGCCGGGATAAGCGCAGGGAGCCCACATGCCTTCAGCTTCCAGAAACTGCTTACCGTAAGCTCCAACAGCACACAGTCAGGGAGAGCGCTGGATAGGCATTTTCTACTCTAAAAACAAATGACTGTGAAACAGTTTAAATCTAAGTAGCAAAAAATTCTAACGAAAATTGAATTATCCAGGGAAGTTCAAAGGAAAGCCATGCTTTATTTGGCTCAGATTTGATTGAAATTCACCCTTGTTCCTTAAAAGGTTTGAAAACTTCCAGACACCCAGAAATGAACTCTCCAGTTGTACAGCAGGGTACATCGGAGCCCTTTTCCCCCAGCTGGAGCTGCCATACAACTTTTCTCACAAACCTGTCAATTGGGCAGATGCAGTTGTGCAGCTGCTCATAACCTACTCATTAGCAAACTATGTTTGTTTTAATAAATGACGACTCCAAAGGACACCTACCCCAAGCCAGATGACGTAGGCCCTCCAAAACAGCTTGCATGTTTACATACATGTCTCCCTTTCTGCAGCCACTCATGACTATCAGACATCCAGCTGTGTTTAACTGACAAGCAACTCTTTAGTTACCTACGCTATCAGGTTAGTATAAAATTACTATAAAATCGTACAGTATATTTTGCCCTGAGTTCAGCAGGGCTGAAATTTGTGCTGAATTGAAGTGTTGCACTTTGTGCCCAATAATTCACATGAAGTAGACAAGAATAATTTTTTCCACACATCTTGCAAATGGGAAACTGAGGCAAAAGGTGGTGAAGTGACTTGCTAAAGGACACCTGACAGAAATGCTGCTGCTGTGAATGATGATTAGGAGAGTGGCTGAATAACCCCTTCCTTAAAGCCTGGAAGCAGGTACACTGGAATGGACTAAAAATAGCCTTTTTACTTTAAAAATAGCTCACTGGACTTTTCCAGCCTTTTGTGTTTCTTGTCTATTACCCTCCACCAGCAGCAAAGTTCACACCCATAAAAGCCATCTTTAACATTAAAACCTTTAAAAGTTATTCTGATGCCAGCCACATTGAACTGAATTTAAAACAAATTCAAAGACAAGTTTTATCATCTAAGCCCTTTGTGCTGGAGCTCCCATCTCTGCCTTCCTCACCTCCACCATGGACACAGACCACCAGCAGCTCCCGTGGCCAAGGAACACCCTACCCCCAGTCAGAAGTCTGCAGCTGCCTTTAAAGTTCAAATTCCTCACATTTCACCTAGGTGTTTCCTTAGCACATCAGTTGAGATGGTTTTTTAGGTGTACATCTGTGCAAATCGATGCCTGAGAGTCCAAAAGCAGTGGTATTTGAGCAGTGTCAGTATATGGGACACCTCGGTATTGAAAAGCTCAAATAAATACGCAGCAGAAAGTGTAATTGAGCACTGGAAGCCAAGCAAACTCCAGGCACTTCCTGTTGCCCGATATGCACAAAAGAGAGTGACTCAAAGAAGAACTTGCAGCTTCTTTTTGAGCGCAACCAACAGGCGCTCCTGAACCAGAGGAACCAGGGTCACGAGGAGATAGATCACAGCCATAAATAATTCTGATTTTAAGGCTACAGTTAAATGAAAACAGAAAATACAACTGACAGCACCTGTGCTTCTTGTCTTTCTCTATACTCTCTTACAATTGACCTTGAGAATACTTAATATTAGCCTAAGGGTGGAAGGAAATGTTCTTCTTCACTACAATCATTTAATAATAGCTTGTCCTCCTCCTGCTCAATATGCAAGTAGACACTGCTTTTGTAATACCTTCAGAAGGTGCTTTGTTCCCAGCGTTACCTACTGCATGAGGCACAGGGACTGCCTGTGCCTAAGACATAGAACTCTAACAACAGCGCTGGGCACCAGCTATTCAGATACAATAAATGGCAGTATCACAGCACAGGACGGTACCACCAGACAGTTCAGCCACCATCCAACACAACTGGTCAGAAAGCTGCTTCTGGGGTGGTGGAGAGAAAAAACAACCAAACACATTGTTAAATCAAACCACAAAGAGAATTTTGATTCAACAGGCATTTTGTCAGGAAGAAATGGCAGCGAGCAGTTTGGAGATGGGGTGAAATCAGATTGTTAAACTGTATTTTGTTCACATTTCTGACAGCCATCCGTTTGCTGAGGGATGGAGGAGAGGAGGCAAAGGCTTTCCACCGCCACCACCCCATAGCCCCCTAACCCTGGAGCTGCACTGCCCTCTCCTGAGCTCACAGCGCAGGCGGCAGCCAGAGCCAAAGGCAACCTGCGTTTGCAGAGAATGTCTGGAAAAAACAGGCAAAAGCATCTCCGCCTGCAGTTGGGCACGGTGGCTACACTTGGCTGCTTTGCAGCCGCGCCGAGAAGTGGCAGAGGAGCCCATGGCAGGAACGCCGCTGCCCTCACCCCTACCTTGCTGGGGGGTGAGGAGCACAGATTCTCAGCAGAACATGGCCAGAAGCCAGGGATCCTTCCAGAAGGATGGAAGGTGAGCAACGGCGCTGTCACAAGTTACCTTCTCCTAAATACCAGTAGCGCAACTGGAAGCCCAGCGATCTGCAGGAAAACCCTCCCTTCTCAAGAGCAGGAGCTTATCCAGCGTGCTGCAGGATGGCAGAACAAGGGCTGCAGAAGGACCGGGCAGCTTTGCTCTCCTGTACCACAGCAAGCAGCGCAGCAGTTACTCAACCAAATAACATCAGGGGCAATTTCGAAGACACGTTCTCACAGCAATGCATCTCTGCTTCCCAGTTCCAGAAGGGGAAAATGCATGTGCATTCACGTCTATAATTACTGTGATTTCTGGAACAGTCATAATCAGCATACAGACCAGCTGCCAGGGAGAAGGCCATTTGTGAGTGGAACTAATGTAACCACACACATCATTCCACCACGCAACAAACTTCAATGGCAGAAATCTGGATCCAAATTGTATATACTATATTTCCCTTAAAAGCCATTTCAGCCATTTAGTAGGCTAAATATAGGCTTAATTTTCAATAAAGCCAGTTAAATACTGCTTATCTACATTTTGCCCATCATAAAATAGTCTCTTGAAATATTTTTTTCCTCATTTTCCCTATTCACAGATATTCCCAGCCCCTCTCATTTGACTTTCTGATTTCAGCTCCAGCCCTGCTTTACAAGCTCGGTCCTATTGAAATGGCTACAAGTTCCTTCCCACCTTCCTTCCAGGGGTTCACGAGGACACACGCACACCATGCAATTCAGTTTTGGGGACAGTGAGCTTAAGGGATGATTAAAAACGCTGTTTTGTTTCTTTCTCTTTGTGCTTAGCACCACACCTTTCCCTTGGACCACACGCTGTAATTTTGAGTGATACACGCTGTAACTTTAAACAGAAATCATGGGTCATGAAGAACAAGATGATGAGAAGCCAACTTTTGGCCAACAAGTCTTTGCTGCAGCTCTAACACAAAAAAAGTTCAAGAGCTTTTGAACTAAAAGTACTTCTGCAGTGGAAAGAGCTAATGGACAGAAAAGGGTACAAGTTCATACTCTGTCTTGAGGATCCACCTCTTCCACTGATTTCCCAGGAGATCCCACAGCCAGAGGATGGGTCCAACCACAGAGGCTGGACTACTCCCACACATCAGTGCTGCATGTCTGTGTCTCATCTTAGCTCTTTGCTTACAGTAATTCAATACTTGCTGTTACCAAAGTAACATGCAAATATTTTAACCTCTACGCTCACAATTGTTCCTCTCTTGCAGGCACCTTTCTCCGTGATGCTTTGCTCTCCTCCATTTCTCAACACCAGTTCTTTCCTTATGCTAGAAATTGAGCTTAAATTAATGCTGCTGTTCTGTTTAGCAACAGCAAGAACTTCAACTACCAAAGCACCTTTTCATGCCAAAACATCTTTGTTTGTGCACCAGCAACAATGATTAATGTCAACCCAGCTCTGGGAATTGTGTTTGTTAATTAACTGCTGCTGTAGAGCTAGCAGGCAGAGCACAAAACATGGCATTCCTACAGGGTGTACACAAATACTTATTATTTTTCTTAAGCAAAAAATCCCAATGGAAGACTTATTGTTTGGGTTTGTTTCACTTAACAGATGAAATAGTTACACTTTCTGTTAGGTATTTTGGGGTAGGGTCTCCTTGCCTGAGCTCTGCCAGGCAGGGAACTGGAGAGGGCGAAAAGAAGAGTAGGTTGGGTTTTTGTGAGCCCTCTGAGCCGGGTCACCCCTGGGGTAAGGCAATGTTTGCTCTAAAATGAAGTGTGATAAATTTCTGAAGGGGATTATATGATAGCTTTTTCTGTGATAGCAAGAGACTGAACTCAACGACCCAGAAAGCCCCTTTCCAGTCCTGTTGCTAAAAGGCTGCTTCCCAGGCAGCAGTTATTAAGAGCTGGGAGACACGGGCTATGAGAGCAGGGGCTGAAGCGACCTGTGGAGCAGGCGATGCGGAGAGGAGACACAGCATCCTTTGGGGGGACCACTTCAATCCACTGGTCCTGACAGAGCTCTGTTGCTCTGGAGACCACAGTCATCCAGGGCATCTGGATAATGGGAGAGCAGGAACAGCTCAAAGTAACTAGAATCTATAGCTTGAAACCTTCTGGCTGAGCTCCGCGCACCAAACAAACTCGCTGAAATATTCCCCGACCAGGAACTGATCCATAACAATAACCTCCCCCCGTGGCTGGCTGCAGAACCCTTTTTGCTATCCTGGATCCTGGGATGCTGCTGTAATTGACTCCATCCATTACCTTAAAATGTTCTCCAGTTTATCCTGCCTTGATCACATCGAGCCATTGTAAAAATCTCTTCTGTTTTACATCTTCCCTGTGCTTTCAGCATTGCTATTACTCCTATAATAAGCTTAATGAGGACACTGAGTGGAAGAGCCTTCACATAAATCATCACTACAGAAAACGCTGCGGAGATGCATACAGCAATGTCACACTGCCCTCTGTTGACATCCGATGCGCCAAAGTAATTTTTAAACTTCTGATTTCTAAGGACTAAAGGTTAATTATTTAATATTTTTTAACTGCAACAGCTCTTTCCAGCCATTAGAGAAGATGATTATTTTTCCACAGATTACAACATATGTATTGAACCAAGTTTAATTAGCTGTCAGGGAGAGAAATCCTTACATCTCTAAAGCCAGAGGGGCAGGAGGGAGGGGCTGCAAGTCCTGAACCCAAATCCACCTTTCAAACTTGAAGACTTGCCCCATCACCGAAGGCAACAGCCCGAGCCCATTTAGCAACCGAGTCACCAATGAACCCCCCTGGCCAGCCAGCTCGCCCCCAACGGCCATCCACTGCCACCATCTTCCTCTTCCACAACCTCCAGCAACCACAGGAAACCACTTTTCTCCTTCTGAACAATTACTACAGGTGATTCTTCATCCTCAGAAAACCAGCTAAGGTGGCGCCGAAGGGTCTGCAGAGTCACTAACACTTACCCTCTGTGCCATAAAGGGCTCTCCGGCTGCAGAGCCCAGCCTGTCATTGCAGTGTATTAAAAGCATAAGATACAAACCATTCTTCTTCCATACTTATCAAACTGCACCACATCTCATGTTTTAAAAATCCCAGATGATATCCCGTGAGTGCTCCACAAAGAGTTTTCGATGCAGGCAGACCCGTGCTTTAATTAGCCCACTTTGCTTTGAAGACATTGCCCCAGAGATGAGTCAGGAGCGACGTTCAATAGAAGAGTCGGACTCCGCACTCAGCAAAGTCTATTCTTAGGTGGAAGAGAAAAATCAGACTGCATGAAAAACAAGGGCACACTCTCACCCTGCTCAGCCTGAGTTTACCCTTAGTGGGGTAGAAGCCAGGGAAAACACCTTTTTGGAATTACTGGCAGGAGTGGGAAGGTGCCAGGATGAGATGCAATTCCATTACATGCTTCTCACTGTCATCGGCAGCAGAGTGTCCCCTTCAGAGATGTTCACCCCATAGAGCCAACAGCAGGGCGTCCAGTGACCCACCAGTGAAGCCAGTTTACCCCCGCCGCTTAAATATATACTTTTATAACATGTGTGACACTCATAAAAAGCAAAGGCAAGCAAGACTCTTCAAAACATATTTTCTAGTAAAGATCATGTTTTCTACCACAGTGACAGCTGCAACAGCAAATCCAACTGATGGGCATTCTCCTCTGATCTCAGAAGCAATTCATCAGTGGTATCATCCTGTCTAATGAGAATATGCTATAAGGTCTCAACTTTGAAAATGCGAGTCAAAAGCATTTTTAAGAACCCCATGGAGCTTGTTTCATTATCTAAAGTCTGCTGCAGACATGAGAGCATCAGCCTGTCTTCATTTAAATTACAGTAAAGACTGGGGGGTTTTGGTGACTCTAAAGATTTCTTAATTTCAATACTAAAAATGCAGTGTTGCATGGCCCAAGAGGACAGGACGTGGGGCCAGGCGAGCCTGACCCAAGTGAATTGTTAGATAGGTAAACTCAAACAATCAGTTATTTCTATTTCACCACTTCTAAAGCAGCAATATACTCGCTGACTCGGTTGGCAAAACCCTTTTAGGGCTGTGAAGGAGTGAATTATCAGCGTTTTGGCACCCTGAGCATGCTGGGGCAGGTATTAGAGGCCACGTGAGGATAACACGATGATGGAGTCTGAGCACACTCCAAGCAACATTAGCTTTAATTATGTATATGCTTCTGCCTGGATCAAAGGTGGTCATAAAAAGCCCATTGAGCACCTCCCCTTCTGTTAGGAATTTCACCACCAACAGCCATTTGCAGACAGATTACCTTTGTCACTGAAGAACAAACTTTGTATCAGAATTGAGCGAAAAGCCAACTTTCCTGACATCCAGGAAATTTTTTTTATTACTAGAACAACGTATAGTAGAGAACACAAAATGGGTATCCTGAAGGCTAAACATTTAGACACACACTTAAATGAAACACACCCTGAAGCCTATAGGGAACATCATCAATCCAGAACTGATGGAGATCACAAACCAACCCTCCCTGAGAGCTGCCAAATGGAGATAGAAAGAAGAAAGGATGCATCATTTTATGCTTCGAGCCCAGTTCTATTCCAAGTAAAAAAAGCAAAAAAAAACCACACTGGGCTACCAAGAATCCTATGTCAAAGCTGTTGGCCAAGCCCATGTCAGTCTGCAGGAAAAAAAGGGCATTTTCAACACTTCAGTTGAATAATGCTTCACCCTCTGCTTGTAAAACAGTTTTACAATACCTTTTGGTTTAATTTTTCAATATCAATCCTAAAATATTAAATTCAAGTTCAGTCTTTAAGACTTGAGATTATTCAAATCCAGGGTGAAATTTGAGAGAGAATGGAGATGAGTTGAAACACTGAGAGCAGGAAGAGGTGATTGTTTTAACCAGACAATTCTGTATGGTCCTGTACTGGTTATTTTACAAAGAAAAGAAGCACATCCTGGTTTTGCTAACAATTCAACACTAGAAGGTCTCATGCCAAGCTAAATGGAGGAAAAGCCTGGGGAAAAAAAAAAATAAATCACACATGGACTTGGTTTGGTGTTTGTACTATCATATATAAACTGAGTCAGTGCTAGGGCTCACATCCCTTACACCCGCTCCATGTGTTAGTGCCCTTTGATGTTTAACAAAGGGTATGGGAGTATAGGGCAAAACCATCCATGAAACCAACAAGGACCTTCAGTTCGTCTGTGCACTGCTTTCTTCCCTGCTTTCTTTCAGGTTTGATTATCCAGCAGGCCAATATTGCTGCAGAGAAGTCCAGCAAAGCAATCCACTCATCGCATTCACTGCCCTTTGCATGAAACAGAAGTGCCTGATACCATTTGCAGTGTCTCGGCAGCCTCAGGACGTGCAGCGCTCGGATGTTCAGTGGGATGTACTAACCTTTATCTTTCAGTCTATTATTTTTCCTACGTGCTCAACCACTGGCAGCCGGAACAGACATACACAAAAAAAAACCCCAAACCCCACAAACAAACAAAAAACCCTCCCAAAGCAATACACAATTTTCCATTCAGGTTCAAATCACTTTGCATCTTAATTAAAACTAAAGCACAAAGTTCCACAGCACTTTTTAAGGCACCACCTAGTGCTGAGTGTAACGAAGTAAAAATGCAAATTTAGTATTACAGCCATATTTCTGGGAGGAATGTGCTTGTCTGTGTTCCTGTGAATATTTATAAGGCAGGTTGAACGTCACTACCATTGCAAGCAAACCCAGAGAGCGCATCAGACAACCTGAAAAGGCACACGTTAAACGCTGAGATACTAAGTGAGGTCTCTGGAGAAATAAGGCACAGAATTAATTTATAATGCCATTGTGTTTTCCTGAATAACATGGCCTGTTATATAGAAGGTATCTATTTAAGTGTTTTCCCTTTTGTTCAATCTCCAGAAAATAAAGTTTGAAAAGCGTTCCTCTCCTTAAAAGCTCTCTTCGGTGTTTCATATTACACATGAAGTCTGAATTTCTTCTACAATTATTCAGATAATTTATCTAACCAAAAGTGTAAAGCGGGTAATTTCCCAGCTATGAAAATATCAGATTCCATGCCAATACATGCTGTTATTTCCTTACCTACAAAAAAGGCAACTGAAATCATTATCTACCTGTTATAAACAGATTTCAACTTTCTAAAAAGCTGAGATAAGTAAAATTGCCGTTCTCAAAGGTCTACTTTAAAGCAAGTAAGGTACATTTTATATTTAAAGGTGAAGTTTCTTCGTTCACCCTAAGGGTGAATACATCTTGATGTATTAATTAAAGCACATTTACGGTGAATATTTAATTATCTCCCTAATAAATGGTATTACAAGGAATAAAATGGTGCCTTTGCAAGTCTCTCTAGACTCCCCCAAGTCTTGGAAACAACACTAATTCCACAAAAAAAAAGAAGAATGCAAAGTGCTAGGAGGACTGGATGCCCATAGGCAGGGACCAGATGTCCCTTTTCCACTCCTTCTTGATCAAGAAGCACTGCAAAGTTCTGCAGCCCGAGCCGGCCAGGCAGAAGGAGGAGACTCTGCTGGAGTTCCTTCTGAAATACGGACCTCCTTCCATGGAAATCGGAGGGAAAGGAAGAATTTTTTGTGAGGTTAGTTCCTACACTCTATTCCCTCTTCCCCAGGGCAGTTTATGCTCCAATGTGCTCTGGGGACTCCACGTCGCCATCACTCCCTCGCGCAGGGTTTGCATCTACTAAAATACAGAGCCAAGAGGGGAAGCATCACAACTGCTGAAATACCACGTCAGGTCACTCTGCTGCAAAGAAGAGGAAGAATGACTATACAAAAACCAGCAAAGTTGTCAAATAAGCAGAGAAAAAGTACAAATCATCGCACAACATAACCCAGGCATTGAGAGGGTGAAGATACACGGCTCTACCCTTTAAATGTCAAGCAACAACAGCAGGGGGAAATGGGACATTTGCTCTCCCAACGGCAGACAGTGCTGCCTTCTTCCCCATATTTATGTGTGCACATGCACCAAAGAAATACACAGGATGGTCTCCAATCTCCTTGCAAGATCTGACTCTCAGGTCGCTTTCCAAGAGCCACTTTACTGAAGGCACAGCAGACCCAGCCAAAGTTACAGCCCCACATTTATCAAAGAGCAAACCTCAAGTACAACAATCCTCACCAGGTGAGCGATGGGGCTGATCAGCTCCTCTGAGGGAGGTAGGTGACTGCTTTGCTCTTTATCACCCACCTACCCCCTCCCGTGGGATGCCAATGATTGACTCCAGCCAACACTTCTAAAGAGCTTTCAGTGGATTAAATCAGCATTAAATCAGCAAGTACATGTTAGTAATTCACTCATGGCTGGAGCTATGGATCTTTTTTTTTTTTATTTTTAAAGCTAGAAGCCAATTGGTATCACACAGCTAAAATCCTGTCGGCTGTTTTCAAAACAGACTGCACCCCACAGCCCCAGTGCCTTTGGCCTGGTGCCAGTCATTTTAAATACAGAAAACAAAACATTGTAACACATTACTGCCATAGGGAACGCTCCTCTGACTACCGGGGAACTCAGGACCATTTCTTTTAACCACAGCCTAGCTGTGCGGCTCAATTCTGGCTACCTTTAGTTAAGAAAGCTACTTCTGCTGTGCAGAACAGCTACAAGCAATAGCATTTTTTTAAACACACTTGCAAGACAAAAGCCTAAAGTATCGTGCCACGGCATTAGACAGAAGAGTAGTACCAGACTACAAGACCAAGACCACAGCATTAATTGACAATTGCACATTTACTTATTTGTGAAATGGAGCTTCTTGTGTTCACTGTGCGACGTGTAAAGTTCTAACAAGCAGTGGATAATTAAGAACTGCTCTAAGCTGCACTGCGAGGTGTCTGCATACACGGGGACCAAGGTATGTAAACATACTTCCAACTTATTTAACCATTAGCATCCCCAGTGGTATTTTCCCATTCAGCTAAAATTTGTTATTAATAATGCTTTAGCAATTGCCCATTTTCCAGACTGCCCCCCCTTAGCTGCGAAGGCCTGAGGACTCTTGTGAGGCTTCTCCACGGACCAGTTCAGAAGCCGCTGTTTCCTTCAAGGTGCTCAGCAGCACAAAGTCAGCAGGCCTTGTATACGTTAAGCATTGGCATTGCATGCTGGCACCATTCCCCTGCATAACACATTAGGCTACATCTCCAACATGTTGATTTCCTAATAAAGCATATTAATTTGTCGATGGCAGTTATTGCCTTAAGCCACCACAAATTAAGGATGAACTAAAGTATTTTATTTTTTACGTTTTCATTTAGATGCTCATCTGTTGAAGTACAGGCATTATTTTCATGGAAGTTATGATGTGCATGAATCAGATTCACTTGCTTGTAAACTCTTAGTACCTTGTAATTAAATACCTTATTTTATATGCAATGCGGGGCAGAGATTTACTGCGTGTGCACGGTCCTGGCATGCACACAGCTTCCCTTGCAGATCTGCACAGTGCCCAGCTTCCATACTTAATATTCCAACTCACACGTGATTAGCATTACCCTACAGAAGGAGAACAGACATGAAATCAGGGGATGACTGACCTAGGTCTGCTGAGGTCAGTCCAGAGTGCCCTTAATTCCTAGATAAATGCAGTAAAAGGCCTTTTATTCTGGGGGTCTTTAGGTCCTGGCTGGCCAATGTTACGAGGGGCTGCATGTGCCCAAAATACAAGCAATCAGCAGGGTAAGAGCACAGGACAGCCGTGGTCACACCATATTATCATGGCCTTAAACTGCAAAACTCGCCCCTGGCAGGAAAGGCAGAGCAGAGCCCTTCAGCCTGAGCACCAGCAGCCAGAACTTTCATCAGCTTCGATGTGTGCTCTATCGCCCCCCAGGGAGCGGGCTGCCTCCCGGAGACGGGGACGGGTCCTCGGAGCTGCCTTCTGGTCACCGCTCCTGCAGTATCTCAGTGTCAGAGCATGGCTCCTCGCCTTCATATTCCTACCTCATTTGTGTCACGGGGCCACACTGCGACAGGAGCGCTATTATGCCAGCTATCGGGGGGAGGGCACCAACTACAGTAATTACTGCCAGCGCCGGACCAGCAGCGACAGCGTGAGGCACAGCAGCATCCCTTTCACCGGGGGGACACAAAGTGGGGGGAGACTTTATAAAGGTGCTTATGCTTCCATTTACAAAGCTGTATGTAGTAAGGAGGATACAGTTAAAATAGCAGCAAAAATAAGCGATGGCACAGACAACAGAATAGCACAGACAGACAATAGAGACAATAAAATGGGCAAATAAAATATAGACGATAAAATAGCACAGACAGCTGGAGCCAGAGTCATGGAGCATCATTTGGGAAATTACTCAAGTATCCTGCAGAAAGGTCATTCCTTTCTAAATGGTGCTGCAAGCAGCAATGTCCGTAGCTTTCCAAAGGCAGAGAAGCCACCAGATGACAAACCTTGCCCATTGCAGCCAAGGTCAAGTCCCAGCCATAAAGCCCTGTGAGCTACCAGGGGAAACCTCCAGCTTTCCCACAGAACTGCCTCACCTCCTCTGGAGAAGTCCCTTCTCCCACCGGAGAGTGTAGCAGGTATTTAAGGTCCCCTTAAGGAACCATTCTATGATTTATTGATTAAGAACCTATGGTCAACCTGGTTTCCTTCTGGTCCCTTCAACAGTAGCCAAAATCTAGCTCTTAAGCAATTGGTATTTCCATTCTGCCAGGAAACACATCAGAAATTACATTACTAATAATCTTTTGCACTTGTCACCCACTGAAGTGTCAACCTTTGACAAGTGAATTGCTGAGGCTGTGTCAATAAGTGACGTTAATCAGTTTCTCTGTATTAGTTAGTTCATCCATTGGTTGCTAGGCAAACTTCTTATTATGGCATTGCATTAGATGAAGAGGTGCAAAAAATTCATGAAAAAATGGCAAAGAAGTCCCCCTTCCCCAAAGCAGTTTAACAAAAAGCCATTTACAAAATCAAGATGAAATAGAGTAGAAATTACTGAAGAATTTGAAGAGGGAGAAATGTGTTGAATTATGCATCATTTGGCTGAGTTTTACACAGCAAAATATTTATCAGAAACTTTGAAACAGTAGTTTCTCCCTGAAAATTCAACAAAGCACAACATGGATATCTGCCAGTTTCCATCTAAATTCTTCCAAATCACCAAGTATCAGCGCAGCTGCGTTAGCATCACGGGCAGCGCTTGGGAAGTAAGCGCTATTCACGGGAATCCCTCCCCTGGTTCCAACTAATATTTACTCTGGGAAATGTACTTAATTTCTAAATAATTCACTTTCCGTCGCGTCTTCATTTTCTGCCTAGACCTGAGCTCACCTGAATAGCTGCGCCGAATTAATGGCAACAAGGGAGCGTTTCTCCCAGAATCTGCACTTTTACAGGCCGTGTATGGTATGTAGCTACAGCTTTATGCCCTTCAGGGAGACCCCGTCAAGCAGGGGTACATGGAAGAAAAGCCTGTAACGAAGCCTGGCTCACCCCAGCCACCCTCTGCCCGATTGAGCTCTGGGGCTCTTCTTCCTTTGCTGGGCTTTATCGCAGCCCCCAGCCTGCCCCAGTCTCCCCTCCCCACCCCAGAGCCTGCTGATAACCACCCTGAGACACAAAGGAAGAAACCCATCTTCTTTCCTTCAGGAAGGAGATTAAAGGATCACAAAAACGTTTTCCCACCTCTCACCAGGAGGTTTAGCTACACGCCCTGAAGTAGTCCCTTTTCTTTCAACAGTGTGGAGATGAATAATCCTCTCCCGACACATCGCTACCACCCAGGAGGTTTCACTGCAGCCCCCATCACCAGACCCCACGTAACCAGCCCGGCCGCACGTGGAACCCGATTTTCTGTCTGCTCTGGGCTCTGAAAAGCTCCTGCTCTTTCCCTTCCAACCTATCTAAAATATTTAATGAATATTTGAAACAGGCACCAACATTTAGCTTGCCTTGTGAAAAACAAGGGGGAAAACATATGGGTAATATGCAGCTTGTTTTGCAAAACAATAACCAAGCATCTGGTGACTTCTCCAGGAGAAGAAACGAAAGCTGGGGGGATATTTTACAGAACTTGGAAGCTTACACGGGATGGTGTGCTGTTATCCAGCATGTGTCTAAACACACACAGTCTCCTAGCACAGCTTGAGGAAAGAATATTTGGTATATTCATTGTAAATCTCTGGCAAGCACAGCATACGGCTACTCTGCTCCCGCCAGCCGGCGCAGGAGCCAGCCCCGCTCCCAGGCAGCCTCCCCACAGGATATGCCTGAAATCACGGAGAATAAGGCTCAGAACAGAGCTGTGGGAGGAATCACAGCTTCACTGTGGCACCCACCGGCCCAGCAAGGCCCTCCCACGCCAAGGGGTTGTTTCCTGCTGGGGGAACACACCGATCGTAAAATTCAGGTTTTCCCTCTCTGGTTCAAATTTATCATCAAGTCTAATTTATCTCCTGCTACGACGAATAAGCAAATCCAGTTTGTGTGATTCAAATCCAAGGCATGAAAAACATCCCTCCCAGACACCACTTCTACTGTATTACTATGCTACCCATAACCATGTCTAAAATGCCAAATTTAACAAGCACTACATATTGCTCACGTCCGTGTATTAAGTAGTCTATGCTGAGCCACGCTATCAGCTGGTATAACAGGCCCAGGATTTGCCTTCACAGCCTAAGAAAGGAATACTAATTAGCGAGCTGTAAGACAATTTATACCCAAGTTGTTATAAAATACTCCAAAAAAGACCCATGCTGGTAGAGGGAAGAGCCCCTAGAATACAGTCAGCAAGGACATGATCAAAGCTAGGATAAATAGACTGCAAAAAGCATATCATGTGCAAACACCTCTAAGGTATGCAGGAGAAGCCGGGAAGCATCCTCGCAGCAGGAGGCTGCATGGCCTAATTTGCCAACATATCACAGCCAACTAATAAAAGCATTGCTGAAAGACAGGCAAGTTCTGCTGGGCTGGCCTAGCGCTGTGGAGTAAAATTAAAAAAGCTGTTCTCCGTGCAGCAGGCAGCATCCATCCAAGCCTTTGTTACGCTCCCAGCGGCGC
Source organism: Jacana jacana (assembly GCA_013400555.1). Taxonomy (NCBI): domain Eukaryota; kingdom Metazoa; phylum Chordata; class Aves; order Charadriiformes; family Jacanidae; genus Jacana; species Jacana jacana. The sequence goes on from VZTM01032278.1 coordinate 274,046, forward strand.
GTGTCCCACAGTGTTCACACAGGTTGTTTTTTGCAAGAATTAGCACCAAGGTGTCCAGCAGCAGCAGGCTGGCCTTAGCCAGGGTGGGTACAGCAGTGGGTCCCTCTGTGTCCCCAGCATGGGACATGGTCTTGCTGGCTGCTGGCACCTAGGAGGTGCTCAGCTCACTCCCTGCTGCTGGGGCACTGAGCCCCATGTCCCTCGGACACCCCCGAGCATCACAGATCCCTCCACAGAGCCAAGGAAATACTTCCTTTGCAATGCAGCTTGTATCCCAGAGGGATCCTTAGATACGCCATGCCTCAGGTGGGCTCCTTCAACCCCAGGTTCCCTTCGTTCAGGCCGCCTACAGGGAAGGGCCACGCTATGGAACAACCTCCAGTCCCAGGGTGTCAGCCCCAGTAACCCTGCCCTGAGCTCCTTTACCTACTCCCTGCGTGACCCCACACAAGAGCAAAAAAGCCCACACTGGATAAGGAGGGTTTCATACCAGCTCCCTAGGTGTGGCTGAAGTTACAGTCTAATCCCAAACTCGTTTCACCTCTCTACACCCATCACTGCAGACAGACCACCTCTGGGCTGCCGAATACCCGTGTCCTTTGAAAATTACGAGAAGGGGGAAGGAGGCACTTCTGAAAATTACGGCCTTAACCCAAACCAGTCTCCTGTACAAGTATGTGCAACGCCCAAGGTTGCAGATTTCCAAGGAAGAATTAATTATTAATAACTTAATGCAACAAGAGCTGTGCTGCTTTCATTCTCCTCACAGCTGTCAGGGAGCCACAGATGCAGCACCACCTTCTGTAATTGGAATCTTTATTTTACAAACAGTGCAATAGACTGTGTTTTATCTCCTTTGATCCCTGTGTAATACAAACAAGGCTCACTAATCAAGGCTCCTTCCCCTTTGTTTGTCCTTCAAATGCTGCAGAGAGAGCCTCTTCCTGCTGGAGATTGTCAGTGTGTACATTGTACAGTGAAAATGTGTGTGATGCAGCCGGTGTTACAGAGTTTTTGTTCTGACTTTAAGGTATCTCAGTAGCATCAACTGGCAGCACACACCAGCCCGGCCAGGTGCTCCTCTCCTAAAGATGCCATTAGGTACCAACAATTAACAACTCTAGCAACAGATTTCCCTCATGATTCTTGGTGCTACTGAATTTAAATCTGCTGCAGAAGAATGGTTCCTGGCTGGTACACACAAACCTCTCTGGTACGAGCAGAGCAAAGAGCTCCACTAAACCGGGGAAGGGATGGGAGCACAAGGCAATCGTAACGCCACGGGAAGCTCTCCAGTGACAGCCAGAGCGGAGGCTGTCGCTGCGGTCGTCTGACCCTTCTACCTGCAGATTCCCACCTTCACCTGGAAACTCTGGTAAATCTCAACCAGTCAGAGCCTTTTCAAATGGAGGGAGACGGTTCTTGTGAGTATTTCAACTACAGGACTTCTGCCATTTCTGAGAAAGCAGCTGAAGGAAGAAGCAGCTAATTCTGCCCAGGCTAACTGCAAATTTTTACAAGCTTTTTTTCCTTTAAGAGCAGGAGTGTCCCAGTGCTGTGGAGCAAGGGGACAAAACCTTAACAGCTTTAGTTTTTATGGCAACCTCCCTGATTTTGCCATAATTTCAAAGGTAAAGTTCCCATGCTTTGGGTATGTTTCCTTAGAATACGGTAGAGCCAAGACATTTGAAGAAAAAAGTTTTTCCTCTGTGCTCTTTTTGCCAGCTTACTCTAACTGGTTCTCGGGGGCACGAAGCCTAACAGAATTAGAAGAGATAAGTGCCAAATAATCAGGGATATCTTGATGGATCAGGAGCTGAAGAGAGCTGGGAATGGCCAGGGAAAAAAAGAAACAACAGCACAAGGAATGAAAGGGCAAACCAGAAGGTTTTGCTACAAGCAGTACAGAAATAGACACGGGTAAATTGATGAGGAAGAAATAAACTGGGGAAACAAAGGTTTCAAACAAAGGTTATGTCTGAACACAAACCACCTAGAGAAGGGGCTTTCGTGAAAGGGAAGGAAAAGCACTCGAGTTTTTGGGTAAGCGAGCAGCAGCATGCGTGTGCAAAGAGCACACCCTCTCCCGGGCTCTAGCACACACTGTGGGGTACAAACACCCTCTTTACTTCAGGAAGAGGTGAAAGTGTTTCAGTGTAATTAGAGAGCTGATGAAAAAGGCTACCACATTATGCAGTTAGCTTAGTGTCACCCTGCAATCCAAGATGAGGGCAGCTTTTGATGGCCTGTCTTCCCTCAGGGCACAAGCTGGATCTCAGCCATGCCAGGCCCACATGGATGTCTCTACTGCCAAGAGCTCTAGTCACCTTCTTCACCAGCCAGAGGTGGGGAATAAACAGCATTTCTTTTTTCTTACAGAAAAATTGTAAAGCTAGGTGAAGCTTACCTGCCTCTCAGCCCTGCTACACTACGCTGACAGCTTTCCTCTTTAGTGATGTGGGGCAGCAGGGGACCCTCTCTCCAGTGAGACCAGTCAGGCACACCCCTGTCCCAGAGCTGCCCTCCTGAGCACTCCCCCTCTACACCAAGAGGTGGGGATGAATCTGGCAGCAGGGAGATGAGGAGGCTTTGGATCAGAGCCTGCATTGCCTACCTAAGTCCCAAGAGCTTAAAAGCTTTCAGCTGCATCCCATTCACATCTTTCCTTTGTCAGATATCCCTTGACGAGAACAGAGCCTGACAGGAGGAGAGGAAGAAGGAAATTACATAAGCAAAACAAAAGTGTAATTAAATTCCCACTGCAGACGAGCAGATCCCGTCTCAGCTGTTACTTTGCTTCACTCTGTCATGTTCTGGACTGTTCCTCAAGGCTCTCTCTGCTGAATGAAACCAAGCGGGCAGCTGAAGGGTTCCTTTTCCCAAGGAGTGCCAGAGGCCTGCTCTCTCCCTTCACTCCCGCTGTCTCGTGCCATTCTTACCACCATGAGCACTGACCAGGAGCAAGCACGAAGCATCTATTTTTCAAGGCACTAAAACAAAGCCACCAAAGCCATGGCTGAATCATGCAGGAAGAAAGCCTGCTTCCCCCAAGCCTCAGCCTCCCTGCGGGACCAGTCCTGAGTTGCCTTAGCGATTACTTGCAGCAGGAACCAAATGCCAGCTGACTGATGCTGTTAGCATTTCCAAGGCATCTCATCAATCACAGCTTAAGTCTTTCCCAGTGAGTAACTTAGGAAAACAAGGCCATTCCTCCTGCTCTGATGATTTTCAGTGGCACCATTATTCTGAGTTCCTGACAGAAGCTTTGTCTCTCCCACTGCACAACTTCTAGGTGCAAACTGCTTCTGATTGAGCACACGGATTGAGTCCTTACCCCATCTCATTCTTCTAACTGGGAAAAGGCACAAGGCAAATTCAAGGAAAATTGCCTCCCTGCTTCCTTCTTGCAAAATAAAGCCGGGATGTTTGTAAAAAGCACACTGAGGACGGTACGCGAAGTTTTCAACCACTGCCACTGGAGAAGAAACAGTAAGAGGCTCTTTGATCTTACAGGTCCTTTCCAACTGTGTGTTTCTATGGTTCTATGTTCTAATGCAAACACTAACTACTGTCATACTGAACTGCTATACTTTTCTTCAAGGTTATTAGGGAGAACAACCTGAAGATACTCCTTATAGTCGGGAAAACAGATCAACTCCAGATATTTTATCCACAGGGAGGCAGAATATCACCCATGGAACTCCTAGAGTGTGTAAAGAGACCAAGACTAACTCGAGACCAAGCTGATTTAAATCAGATCAGGTCTTTTTGAAGGCCTAGATTGTGAAGTAGTGAACTATTCACACACCATGAACAATCAGAAGGTTTCTACACAACAACATTCTTACTTAATCTTTGATAACTTACTCACAGTCTGTGCAACCTGAGACATTGCGAGGCTACTATGAAAGGTGCTGAAATAAGTCATTTAAATTTGTCATCTAATCACTTACCTGGAAATGTTACCTTCTTTTATCAGACACTTTTAGCAGTTGGCTACGAAATTCTGGCAGACAATTTGTCCAAAAACTCTTCAAGAATCAAACTTAATAAGCGTTAAGTCCAATTTCTGACAAAAATTAAGTCTAATTGCCTCACAGTATTCTGAGAGAAAAAGGTTGAAAGCTATGCCTTATTTTGAGGGGGGTCACAAAAAAGGAACCAGCAAGGTTATAAAGTTAGGAATAGAAAGGATGAACTTTCAAGAAAGTTGGAGAGAAAAGGAAGTGAACATTTCAACTCAAAAATGAAAGGTAGACAGCAAATCCTCAGCATTTTGATAGCAAAGGACACAGAACGGTGCAATCAGGCTTACTACATGAACAGCTGTATTTCTCAACTTTTAACTTCTTAACTTTCAGTAGAGGTTTCATAAAATAATTACTTCATATGGATGTTTAGTTTTCTTTTAAGGTACTTGAGGGGTTTTGTTGGTTGAATGACCATGATAGTTCCAAAAAAAAATAAATATAGGAAGTTTTTACTACAGTAGAGGAAAACTATCTCTGAATATCATTTCATTTCCACGATAGATTTCTGAAATTCAGACTCCAAAAACTATCAATTTAATGTATTAGACAGATTTGCATGCATTTAAATTCATGACTTCAAATACCAGCAACTGTGTTCATACAAAATTAACATGCACAGACGCTTGCCTACACTCGCTCATTACAGTTTAACTGACCCTTATTAAGAGCTACCAGCGTTTTCCCAGGTCGAGGAAGAGATTTACGTAAATGATCCCTGAGAGGAGGAACTGGGGCTCCGAGTTCTGCCTGCCTCAACCTACTTTAAAATCACAGCGAAACTTCCAGAGGAAGCAGTTCCCCTTGTCTGAGGCAGTGATTGAGAGTGGGAGCAGACAGCACGGGAACATGCTTCCACTCAGGTCAAGAAAGAGTAGGTTTGGTTCAGTTTGGCCATCAAAGAATGGCACCTCGTTATATTAGCGATGGAGTTAATTGGTCTTCTTTAGGAAGGTACTGAATATAAAATGGAATGGCATTACAAAAATTGCAGTTTCCTTAATGACACAGATTTTGAGAGTATTGTTTTCATGGACTTTGGGGAGGACTTTGTGCATGCAATCAGACAGATGGCTGGAGGGCTGTGTATCCAGACAGTTTATTAACTGTACCAGTTACTTATGACCACATTTCCAGCCACAGTTTGACCCACAGCTTCCAGCGCTGATGCTCAAAAAGGGACACACAATTGCTTAATCCTGCACAATCCTGTTAATCCTCAACCTGGCACAACCCAGACCCCGGCATGCAGCCGACCAGGGTGGTTTGCGTAAATTGGAGCAGACAATGAAGTCCCATGGGTGTGGGCTCAGTGGGGAGAGAAGCTGGCCACACGCTTTGCCTTCTGTGCCCACAAATGCCCAGCCACAGCTAGATTTCCAACACCTCTCTTCTGGTCTTAGGTGTAATCTAAACAACAATTAGGGATGCTATGGAGATGCTATGAGGGCTGGGGCACCTCTGTGGTGAGGACAGGTTGAGAGAGTTGAAGGGGTTCGGCCTGGAGAAAAGAAGTCTCCAGGGAGACCTTCCAATCCCTAAAGGAGCTCCAGGAGAGTTGGGGAGGGACGCTTGATCAGGGAGGGGAGCCACAAGATGAGGGGGAGTGGTTTTAAACTGAAAGAGGGGAGATTTTCTTCTAAGGAATAACTTTTTTGGTGCGAGGGTGGTGAGATGCTGGCCCAGGTTGTCCAGAGAAGCTGCCCCATCCCTGGAGGAATTCAAGGCCAGGTCAGATGGGGCTTTGATGGTCTGGCAGGAGGTGTCCCTGCTGAGGGCAGGGGTTTGGAACTTGATGATGTTTAAGGTCCCTTCCCAACCGAACCATTATATGATTCTATGAATAACTCCAGGAAAAAAAGGTGAGCCATTAGAGCATTTCTACACTATTTGGGAAAGCCTAAGTAATGACACAAACTCAAGTTGATAAATAAGTTAAGGCTTACGGTAAAAGGTGTCACTTCAAGGAAGCAGAGGGCTCCACAGCCCCTGACCACTTGGCCACCGGGCTCACAGTGGCTGTCACACAGAGACAAGAGTCTGCTCTCGTTAGCAAGGACCCAGCACTCCCTCCCAACTGCAGCGACACAGAGAAACCTCCATCTGTGGAAACAGCATAATTTGTATCAGGCAAAAATTTGGACAGAGAAGATGCTGGGATGGAGTTGGTTTGGGGGAAAGACTTGGGAACCTACAGGCTCGGTTTAAAAAACCCTTTATATGACTTTCCCTAAAAGCAAGATTATACTTCTCTTATGTAAAAACTCTTTTTGTCAATAAATCCAACTAACAGCAGCATATTTCTTTAAAGAAATTCAGTGACACCCAAATCACGGCACAGTGTTATCCCTCCCATCAAATCCTGGCAGTAATTTCATTGTAAATAGGAGCAATAAATGTTTGCCTTCACTGCGAAGGCCAGAGCTTACAAGATCCAAACAATTGCCGGTAATATGCACAAAAGTATGGAAAACCCATTATCCAGATTACTGTAAGTGACAGCCCGCTGTGATACGTTTATGTAGTATAACTTGTGGAAATATTCATTTATCTATTTGCTTAATGCCATGCCCAGTGTATGAAAATTATACTTTGCACCATCTTATTTACTGCAGGGAAGGCGGTTAATGCAGGAGAACATATTAAAGGTCATTTTCATTCTTTGAAATAATTAAGTGTAGCACTTGCAGAATCCTTTTGAGGAGATTTGCAATAGAAAGTGCTTTTCCATAACTGCACAGGTAACTGCATTAAAATAAATCCTCTGACAGTGGAGATTTAACAAAGAACTTGAAACAAACCAGCAGCCCCCTTTGAGAGACAGCAGTGTTTTCTTGCCCCAGGTTTTTTAAGTTTTCCAGCCAGCAGTGTCCACTGCACACCGCTCTGTTCTGTGCCAACACCAGATATACAAAGCTGATGATGATGAGACACATGGACAAAAAAGAGGGAGGGGAGAGAAAGGCAAGAGAAGTCTCCTGTGTTTTAATCAGCAGTTCTAGCACACATGGCAGGATCGCTGTGGTCACACCATGAAGCACAGGAGCAACAAGCCCATTTTCCCCAAATGAGGTTACAAAAGCAACAAGACGTGTCAAAATTCCTGGGCACAAAAACTCCAGAACATTCTGGGGACCTTTGTCGGTGCTCACAGCTGCAGAGCCACCACCTTGTTGGAATGACACCAGGTGACACTGTATAAACACCCAATGATCACTGGGTCCCACAAGGACAGCACGAGCCCTAACAAACTCCTGGCTACTGCTCACTGGGTATCGGCACCCAGTAAAGGGGGAACCCAGAACCAGGCTCACAACAGCAGCCGTGCACTTGGTTCAACTTTGGGGATTTTATGATTTTGACCATTTATCAGTTCTCAGCCTGAACAAAAATCAGTGTCCTGCAGGAGAGACCTCTCCTGCTTAGTTACCTCCGGTTGCTGTTTGCCACCATTTCACTTATTTCTATCTAAGAGCCATGAAAACCCGAATAGAAAAGCCAAAAAGGACGGGAGCTTTCCCTGTGTTCTTTAAACATCCTTAAGCCAAGCGCTGGAGGCGGCAGGGCCGGTAAATCAATGCCGCTGCCTGCTCGTTAACCCTGACGCCTGGCACATCGGTACCTGCCAGGAGCAGGCAGCGTTTCCAACAGGGTCCCTCTCGGGTCAGGGTCACCCTGCGATGGGGGCAGCCAGATGCTGGGGAGAGGCTTCTCCTCCTGGCACAAAGCCCCGCGGCACAAACCTCGGAAGTCTTCTCCTGCTGCGCTCGGCTGCCATCAGCAGGGCTGTACTTTTACCCTTTAGACATATTACAAGCATAATGGAGGATACATAAATGAATGCACAATGATCACAGATATTTATAGGCATCCTGCTAGGGAGAGAGCATGCCTATAATTCACATGGGGTAAAGCCACAAAATTATGAAGGTCTTCCTGCCGCTGCCATCTATAATCCAATGGGAATCCATTACGTTTTTATTTCTCGTGTTACGAGAGGCAATTTATGACCGTCTGTATATCACATTACGTTTTAGAGGTGATGATAATGTAAAAGCAGCCTGACCTCAAAATGGAATCACTGATTCAAGCAAAATGCCGTTTCACAAAAAGTATATTTGGGTTCTGAGAGAAATAAGTAGCTATTTTTTAAAAGAAAAAAATTTAAATGTTAGTTATCATAGAATCATAGATAGAATTTAGTTACCATAGAGTGGTGAGAGTTGGAAGGGACCTTACATTCATTTTAGAAAATATTTTTTGTTGAAATAATCTCTTTCTGGGGTCATTTCACTTTATTTTCCTTTTAGGAACAGAGGCGTGGTTTCATTTAACTGTTTTTAATCACAACCAAACACACACGTTCAGCCTATCTCAGAAGCTTTACATTAGCCCATTCTCTCAGCTCTCCGCCTGGTCATTCCCAAGCTGTTTTGGGATCGATACCCAAATGTCCCCAGCCCAAATGGAGATTTCAGGACGGCTACTAGTTACCCACCTCCTCATTGTGTTGTGAGCTCCTGGTGCATTTACATGCACGTATGAGCTACTGTGATGACATGACAGCGTTAGTGTCAGGGTTGCAATGCCCAACTACGCAGCACAAGACACGATACGAATATTCCCCTATCAGTGTTAACTATTGCCGAGTTCATTATTCTTTCTAAGGATAGGAGTTCTATCACATTAATTTGGTTTTTCAACAGCAATATAACTTTGTTCATACCTTTGCAAACCACCCACATCTGAACTTTCAGATTCTGAAGTTTCCAGTGTTAAGGATCTCGGAGTCATACCCTGGTTACAGGGTTTTTAAAGCTGTAAATTGTATTCTCTGTTGAAGGGCTGCCTCTCTGTGGGCGTAAGTACTTCAGAACAGATCCATAAAAATTGACAGCTGGCTAAACTTTATACATCTTGACCTCACTAGGAGTTCAATTTTATCTGCAGTAGAGCCATTCATATTGGCAAAACATGTTACACAAGTAGAGCTGAAGTCAAATTACACTTAATAAGCTAGACTATATTTTAAAAAGAAGATGAAATAATGGCTATAATATTTAATGTGCCACTTAGTCATCACATTAATAGTAAATCTATCAGTATAGATGACGGAGCTACATGGAATTCAGCAGGGGTGGGAGCAGCTGAGCACAGAGGCAGTTCCAAAGAGCCCATCCAAGCCTTAAGGAATAAACTCTCTTCATCTTCAATCTCCTATGTATCTTACTTTACTTTATATAGTTTATAATCCGAGTTTAACTTAAGTAAGAACTGCACCCAAACTAGAAAATATATACTAAGTCATAAATCGAAATGCATTTATCAATAAGTATTTATTTTTAAGTCTTTCCTCACTGGAAATGGAAAAGCAAGTTTAGGTTCACCTTGCTGCAGCCAGTGCCTGGTCTACTTCATTTGCATGTCTTATCATTTAGTGCCTCTTAATCAGAGGTCTGAAACCCCTGTGCACTTATGGCCACATCACTTAGTATGTCCTTTAACTCATGGAACATAATAAAAGCCAAGAACGGAAAATTCAAAAAATAAGCTAAAGTTTGAGGACAGCAAAGGACTTCAAAAGTCAGGCCAAAATAAACCCTGGCATATATATAAAATAAATTTTTCTCATCTTTTCAGCAAGGCAGCATAATTCTGACCTTAACCTGTGCTGTGCTCACCAAAAGACAAGTTTTGTTTGTGAGCAACATAGAAAGGGTTTTCTTTATGTGTCAGTCAGCATTTCACACCAGGACCTGAACCCTGCACAGGGTTCCATAATGTCTGAAGCAAAGAAATCATTCTCTTGACCTTGATTTACCCTTGCAAAGGAGTTGCTTTGAAACACTTCAGCAAGAACAGACCTACATGGGATGCATTCCATTTTTAAGTTTCTTTTGTAACGCAGGATAATCTACAAACTCTGAAGTTTGTAATTCATCTCTTTTTTTTCTGTAATGTGATTAAGAGACTAGTTTCAACACAAACCAGAGTAAATTGTGTTAGTGCGTCTGCCTGAAAATGAATTATGTTTTCACTGTTACAGCATTGAGACGGCTTCCAAAAAGGAACAGCCGGCTGCCGAGCAGAAATGAGGAGGAAGAGATTCTTATCAAGTCTTCACAAATGTCAGAAAAGGCAATGACCTTGGTTTAACTGCTCTGGTCCAGTAAACATTATGCCATTTTCACAGCAATGTCTCTGGTAGGAGAAGGGGGAGAAAACGTTGCTTTTGTAACATTTTCAGTGACAGATTTTGGGCCTTCTCCACCCACCAGGAGACTATTTCAATTTTTTAAAATATCATCCTCTCTATGCAGCATTTCACACCCAAACAGTGCTTTCTTCTTTTCCTATTAAGTGAGCTTAATGCAAAGGTGCAAATTTATCTCCCCCAGTCCATCACCTCAACTTTGAGCTTCAGAATGTGTCAGGAAGATCAGGCCCCAAGCTCTCCTCACTCCCAAAGGAAACCACAATTGCCCAAATAGCCTTCTTTTTACAGAAAGACGGCAGCCGAGTTGCACCGTGCCCTACTCATCCCTTAATTAATTGCAAAGGCTGCCAACACAGGTTTAGTGGATGCTATGTGGCCCACATCCTTGAAACCATTTTTTCCTTGGGCACTGACATTGCTCCTCAGGCACAGGCTGGAAGAAGATAAAAGCTCCACGGTCCATTACAAACATCCTGAGCTGTTTGATCACTCCGATTAGAAAGATGAGACATGAAAACAGGCTGGTTGACAATTAGCTGCTTTAGGCTGTATGCTGTATTAATTTGTGCTTAGTGCGCCCTGTGAAAAGCCGAAACCCTTGTTTCTATCTTTAGTACCAACCTCCCCAGTAATAAATTCCATGGCCACGGTGGCCTGCTCAGAAATTCAGTAGCCTCTGGCCACAGAAAACCATCCACAAGGAGCATAACCTTAGCTGTTACCCTCTCAAGGTTAAAAAAGTGCATTTAAGATTGCTCTGGCTTTCAGTTCTCATTCTTGCATCCTTCCTGAACTCCTGGCCTCCCAGGAGATCCTGCCCGGTGATGGATGCAACGTGTTTTCCCTCTTGTTCTTCAAAGTCGATTTATTCATCACAGTAGGTGGGGTACATTTTTCAAGCTCTGGAATGAGAGCTGGTCAGCACAAAACAGGACACATGAAAGAGAAAACTGCAGAGAAAACAGACCCAGGCTAGTACTGTGGGAGAGTCCGGAGAAGTGCACAAAAACCTCTCCCACCAGACAGGAGACCTTGAATCAAACAGCACCCTTCATCTCCCTCACAAAAATCCTGTCAGGTTCAGCTGATGTTCTCATTCTTCTGATGCATTAAGGATTATTAGCCTTAGATTGGAATATCACCCCCCAGAATTTGTAATTTTTCCTCAAAAGACAGAAAACTGCTCAAGATACAGCCTGGATGAGAACCATCTGCATAACCAGCCCAACTTCACAGACAGAAATTATTACAAGTATTTTCCATAAAACGTTCTAATATACAATGGCTTTTCTTCTCTCCATATCTATTTTCTGCTTCACAGTATCTACACTCATCCTCCAAACTCTCCTGTATAACTGCCACGGAACATCTTCTAGAAAGCACAGGCTAGCTTTTGCTACTGAAGTCGTATGTGTCAGTATAAGATATGTCTCACCATTTACTTTTCACGCTACAACCAAAAGGAATTAGGAATAATTAACACACATCAAATAACAAAACTATTCATAAGATTACTGAGAAAATTTACTTTTAAATCAGATGGTATTAATAGGAGGGTTTGCCTTCACACAGGTCAGATCTTCATACTTAGTAAAAACTCCTCTGCCGTGGAAGGTGTGAGTATTGCAAGTGCAGCTATGACTTTGGGACAGGTCACAAAACTCAAGGAACGTGGTTTTCATCGACAGGGGTAGTTACTATTGCACTAGTAGTTACTATACTGTGCACACCTAAGCAAGCTCACTGATTTACAACTCAGGTTGCATACATATACAAAACACCAGTCCACATTTTGAATTCAGAGCTAATAGCATCACTGCAGTAGTGGCATAGAAAAAAATTAACCCCTAAAGATGAAGTCTTTCCATGTAGACAAGTTTCACTTGTCTACATGATCTGTTATTTAATCTACCAGTGTTATCATTGATTATAATGACCCCATGCTAAGACATGGGCAGGGCATCCCCTAGATGCCTGACTGCTGAAGTCTGATCAGGGTGCGAGGTGATCACCGTTATCTTACAGAATCATATAATCATTCAGGTTGGAAGAGACCCTTGGAATGACTGAGTCCAACCATCAGCCCTACTCTACAAACTTCTCCCCTACACCATACCCCACAACACCACATCTAATCAACTCAAACACATTCAGGGATGACAGCTCCTCAGGAGGGGATGTCAGATGTAGGCAAGGTGAGACCCAGCCCTTCTCTACTGTGGGAAGACAATATACTCCAGCAAAGGGAGTATGTTCTGTTTTTAAAAGAGGACTCTCTCCCTCCTCCAAGGTCTCTGATTTCTAAAACTCATTAGCATTAAAATACTGTACCAACAGAGAAAAACAATTGTCTCCTTTTCCTTACACTTTGCTTTGTTTCCCCAAAAGCCAGTTTCTAAAGTGTGAAAAAAACAATTCCAATAGGGAAAAGCCCACTTTAAAGGTACGAGTTAAACATTTTACAATAGTCTATACCTTATTTCAGCAAAAGCCCAAACACAATGTGCTTCCTGTCCCAGGCTTTGTTTTGCAACGGAAATCCTTTCCATAGAAGCATAGATGGGTCAAAACAAACCAGAACTACTCTATTCAGAAAGGGGGGGAAAAAAGTTCCCATTCCCCCATATTATTCAATTCAAAGCGCATTTGATGCCATGCACAGGCATGTGGGTGGCATCTTCCCCTTGCACCAGAATACACATCTTCCATGGAATGTCTTCAAAACGTTAAAAAGTAGTTACTTATGTTCTCTTAACAAAAAAAAAAAAAAAAACCCATCTGTTAACC
>VZTM01032278.1:287084-341545 GCA_013400555.1 Jacana jacana
CCCATCTTGTGACCAAGGAGCATTTACAAGTCATTCAAGAAGTAAGCACTTGATTGTCGTGGGAAATGTCAGCCTGGGGCACTGGAAATTGGCAATTCTGGCCAATATAAGCTCAGTTTCACTCCATGATGAATGGATGGATGGGGGTACCAACAGGAAAATCACCAGGGAGAAGAACCCCTCACACCCAACTCTATCTGCCATGTTCCACATTCAACTCTCAAGAGCTTCAGAGCCCCTTTCATACTAGAGGTCCCTACAACGATCATTAAACCAGAGAAGGAAGAAGGCACCAGAGACAGCCAGCAGGCCTCCCTGAAGAGGCAGGAAGAGGCACAGAATGACAGGGGTTGGCAGCGACCTCAGGAGATCATCTAGTCCAACCCCCTGCCAAAGCAGGGTAGACAGGAACGTGTCCAGGTGGGTTTGGAGTATCTCCAGAGGAGACTCCACTACGTGCATGGGGCACATCTCTGCAGAATCATCAGTTCAGGCTGTTATTGACAATGAAGTGCTTTGTGAGTATTCGCATCATTTATCTAACTGCAAGTAGCTAACACTATACAACAAAATGTGGAGAAATGTTAAAACCAGAAGTTGGCTTCTGCTTTCCAGAAAATGAACACAGAGTTTGATTTCAAGTGGTAATCAAAGCCTTTAAATCATCATTGTATTTCCTAGTACTTTAAAGATACACTTCCAGGTTGTACCAACCTGCAGCAGTCAACCCAAAATTCAGATCGCCTGCCTCATGCTAATAGTGCTATTAAGGCAAATGGGGGAATTCTTCCCAACACAGGGTTCGCCATTAGTTGTATTATCATAAAATCATGGGTCACAGATCAGAATCCAGAATGAAAAATCTAAGCCATTCCTAAGGAAATGCAAAAATTAGGCAATTGATACAGAAATAGACGGGAAATGGTTGAATCATTCTCGAATAAATCTGTTTTAAGGGGCTTCATCAATATTGAGACATAGAATGCAAAGTAAACTCACTTTTAAAACTTCATTAAGCTACAGCTGGGCAAGTTGATACACATGTGACCCTAGTGCCTTCCAGCCCTTGCAGGAGCAAAGAGCACTTCGTAGGCCACGTCTGGAGGGAGGATTTCAGACCAAGAAGCATCTGCACAGTATTATTCAAGTTCCTGTAAAAAGTTACCGGAAACTTTAAGCAACTGTTGTTTCCAGCTTCAGTAGAAGCTCTTCATATTTACACTTGCCAGAGACCAAGAGTCACCTCCAATAGCGTAAACTGATTTATCATATAAAAAGCTCTGCCTTTGTTACACCTCCTTTTCTCCCTGATCCAGATGGAAGCCACGGAAGAAGATCACTGCAGCCAACAGCACATTCCAGCTTCTTGACTCACTGCATTTCACTGCTAGTGGGTTTGGTGCCTTTCTGTTTCCAACAAGGCAGGATTTCAAAAATCTGCTCATATATAAGGCTAACATTTCAGAACACTTCTGCACTCGTTTGCTATGTGCAGCCCGAGCTGTGATAACGCTCCACGGGGAAGATTAGAAATGGCTCGTATTCCGTCCAAGCCTCCCCTAAAGTGACTTTTCTGGAGATTCCAAGGAAACACATAGAAGGCATTTCTCATTGTGCTGCTGTACACCTGCAGAGGCGGCCAAGGTCAGGGGAGGAAACAACAAAACCCATCAAGAAAGGCAGTTCCTTTGGCATCTGAACGTGGGCAGGAAGCTCTGGAAGTGTCATAAAGTTTTTCCTAGTGAGATCTTCACCCAGCCTTGCAGGAGCCCAACACTGAGGATCCACTCTGGTCCTGCCCAACTGAAATAGTCTGCTCTGTTCTATACAGCTCTGAGGAATAAATGCGCTAACATCTGGCTCTTTCAGTCCCACATTCAAACAGGTCAGACCCTCACGTTCACAGAGGGTTCAGAGCACAGAACCAGGGGATGGCAGGGACAAGGGCAGGGATGGATCTGAGCTGACACGGCCACCAAAGGGTCTGGATTCCAGTTCTATTGCTCTGGGTCGACCACAGGCAGCCTTCAGAGAAGGCCACGAGCTATTCCATAACAAATAATCTTAATTACCAGCCATTTTATTTCGTAGATCCTCAAAGCACATTTTAAAATGTTGCACTTAGTTTACAAGTAATACATAAAAGGTGGGGGTTTTTGAAAATCAAGTGGTTTAAAATCGTGCTTTCTCTTTAAAACAAATTTTTGAAGGTAAATCAGCATAATTTTCTGTTTTCTGCTGCATTAAACTGGTGATAAGTCAAAATAGCTGCAAATCTACTTGCAGAAATTCAGAGACATTTATCTTTCCTGTTGTTCATTGTAAATATATCTTTACACAGTACGTTAATTTAGCAGTATATTTTTTCAGGAGCGTGCTCAGGAAGATAGATCCTAATAGAAGTGTGCACACACACCCTGTGCAAACTAGCCAGATCAGTCCTTTTTCTGTTTCTCTGAATTTCCCAATTTAATGTAAATCCTGAAAAGTCAAAGCAAGGATTTAACTGTCTTAAATTTTCCATTGTGCTTTTAAATATACATATTCTCTCCTTTGAGATTCTGCTTGGATGTTAGGAGCCAACTCTTATTCTTTTTAATCCCTGTTAAAAGCGCACGGGGATGGGCTCGGCACAACCATTTGCACATTCAAGATTAAATATCAGCAAAAGAAAGTTGTCCAGGGCAGATATATTTCAGCATGAATCATTAATTCCTAAAGCTTGAGCCTTTTCATTATTCATTACACATTTTTCATCCCACATTATCCCCTCCTGCAGAGTTGCAGCGATACGCACAGCTCACCAGCGTCAGTGTGTAGCTGGGGGACCCCGCGCCCCAGCACTATCCAACTGAGTAATTCACAGGTAACCAGATTAAAAAATTACTTTTCCACTGCATTGTGAAGCTCACAGGCACTGAAATCTGGCACTTCATACACCAGGCCCTGAACCTCTGCCACTAGCTTCCACAGCTATTTGCAGGGTACTTCTTTATGCCAAAATTACAAAGAAGAAAACCCAAACCCAGTTCTTAGAATTCCAAACAGATTCGCTCAGTCCCTACGCTGCTGGAAGCTAGGAACTTAATATATCCAATTATAAATATATTTCTTCCATTAAGAATTAAATGCCATTTTATCAGTTCTGGGGAAAGACCAAAGCTTTTCCACATTCTACTGCAAGGTCTAAATTCAAACCAGTGGAAATGCGAGCAGCTTCGCTGCAGAGGAGACACCACCACAGCAGAGAATGGCCTCCAGTGTTTAAATAAAGGAAAATCCTGGCTGCTGTTGCCTCCACACATGGCTCAGTTTCAATGGGTTGGGGGGGAAAAAAGAAAATCTCTCTACTGACTGATTTCCAAGGCATTAGGAGTTCTTACACATAGGCTCGCTGGCGAGCAGAGGCACAATGCAGCCTGCAGAACAGGAACAATACATGGGGGACTGTCACTGATACACTTAAACCATCTGCACTCGTACTGCGCTTGGCAGCAAAACCAGAAAAAAGGCAGCCTAGGTCTGGGGTGTAATAAAGGGAGTGCATATAAATGAGTAAAAGTCACTGAACCAATTTACAAGGCATTAGTGCGTTGGCTCCCAGGCTCCAGCCCCTCAGCAAGGATTCTTTCAGAGCAGTTCTCTCCACCCAGCTTTTGGCAAAGACTCAGACAGGCTCAGCCCAGAGGACACAGATCCACCAACAGCTTTTATGGAAAGCAAACGGACCTCCTTCCCTTTTCCCAGGCGTGACTTTAACACAACAAACCCCCGGCCTGAGCCCCTGTGCCCCTACGGAGAGGGTGGCAGCAATCCGAGACTCAGATCCATCTCATCTCTGTAGCAGATGCCTGGGGAGGCTCAGACGCAGTCTGGACCCCGCTCCTCCCACTTCTCCATCCCTTCCCTGGCACCTCCTGCCAGGAGAGCAGAGTGTTGCCGCCTCCCTCCCGCTGCTCTATGAAATCATATGAGATCTAGCCAGCCACAAATGGGATCTGTCAATCAGCTGGGGCTGGCACAGCCTGTGTGCCCGACCAGCGCTGCTGGAGATGCTCCAGGCACAGCACGACATCCTGCCCACCTCAGCACAGGGATGGCAGGGGGATGCGAGGGACGGTCCGTGACCCAGCGTGGGACACGCTAACATCAGTGGTGTGACATCACGCACAGAGATTTAATCACTGGAGCACCGGCAGTTCCATGTAACAAGATAAAAGGCAAATCTGGAGACTTCAAGGGGCATCAAGGAAAGCATTTAAGATATGGGTCATCTCATGTCCTGTAAACACCCAGTGAAGCTTCCCTTCAGGAACTGGTTTATTCACAGGCTCATCTGGCATGGAACACAGTACTAGTGAGACATGTCCCTTCTCTGGCCCGTTGACAAGTGGACATGACACATCCGTGTCAGGAAAGACACAGAGGTGAACGGCACCCCAGCATCGCAGCCCCTCCAAGTCTGCAACCTCCCCTTTGTTGCATCCAGCTCTTTTCACCCCAATACTGTCAAATCTCACTCTCAAAACTCCTCCTGCACTTGATTAGCCTCGCGAATCCCAGCATCAGAGACAATTGTGTGATGCAGCTTTTGGGATGACATCTCTCCAACATTTGGAATGGGTATTTGGTACATAGTTTGCAGTTCAAGCAGTAAACTGACTTTTTATCTCCCCTGAGGCTCTCACGGTACAGTAAGGGGCAGAAAAATTAGGTTTCTGTCTTTTCTGAAAGAAGAACCAACATTATTTCAACCTTTATTAAAACTTCTCTAAAATCTCCTTGAGTGTTTCAGAGCTTCCCAGCAGACATTCAGCTCCAGAGCAGGTTGAACAGCCAGTACCGCCAAGTGCAGGGAGCGAGCCCCTGCTGCCGTGCTGCAGCCATCGCAGGGCGAGGAATCGCAGCAAATGCTGTCAGGGCACGAGCGTGGTGTCCCAAGAAACACCAGACTCAAACAGAGGGAAACCTCCCCAGCTCCTCCCGCTCCAGTGCTACCTCTCTATCACCCAACCCACACTCCGGTTCTGTTTATTTTTTTAATTAATGCCACAGGCACAGAGTGTTTGCACTGCAAACTTTACCAAAAATTAGGAGGGATGTTATCCCTCTTGTTTCAGACCCAGCATAACTGAGAGAGACTTCTCTGTTCTTCTTCTACACCAAAACAGGACTTTCCTGTTTACCATACCAGTCAGAGGTACAAGCTGGGCTTTTCAAATGCTCAGCAGCGTTAATGAATGGAAGGTAACGCTGTTCATCTCTTTTGTTTAAGCAGGAGAATGAGAGATTGCGCTGGTTTGGGTTTCTATTTTAAGGGACATCTCAATTAAAGCAGATAGATTCTTTGGGTTAAAAAGTTTCACTGAAATCAACATTTTTTTTTTATCCAAAACATTCCTGGGTAATTTTTGATCAGTTTTGCACCTCTGCATCCCATTGCTCTTCAGACTCAAACCACAGCTCAAGGTTGGTGTGCCTGAGTTAGCTGGCAGGCTCCCTCTGGATTAAATCCCTCTGGATTGTGTTTTCCATGAGCAAATCAAAGGGATTCATGATTCCTTCCTTTCAGTTCAATGGTAGGACAGTTTCATTTTGCAGCTCCTGCTCCCAGTGCTGCCAAAAGGTTTAGTACAATATGGGTGCATTTGTTACCGTCTATTTTTTCCTGTTGTTTCCAAACAAGGAAACAAGATCATCGGGAAACAATGTCCCCGCTGAGTATGTTAGGCGCAAATCCTGCAGACATTAATCTTTATGCAGCCAGGGGGCTCACATGACAGGAGATTTGCCTGATTAAGGAGCACAGGATTTAACCATCCTCGAGACATCCAGTTTAATGAAATGTGTAGGAACAGCCACAACGGTACTCGGGAAAACATCTCAGAAAAACACTGTCGCATGTCCCCAGCAAACACCCAGTGCCATCAGCTTTCACTAAAATTCATCAGCAGGGTTTTTTTAAATACACCTTATATTACCAAAAAAAAATTCAGAGCTACATTCCTTTGTTTAACAAACCTGACAAAAGGAAGCTGAGTCAGACTCACTGCAGGATACGCACCTCGTTCTGTGACAAAAAGGAAAACAGTTACCGAGTGGAAGTGACTAAGAGCTGCACTGCCCTGATTAAAAGGCCCAGAAATAACAACACAACGTTCGGCAGAGATTATGCTTTCCACATGGAGCAGTAATTGTTATTTTTTAAACTTTAAGTAATGTTTCTTCCAGAGAGGCCTCAGACGACAGTCAGATACAATTGTGCATTGAAAATGGGAGGGGTTCCCCAATGGTTATCTGAGCTCTTCAAAGTTAGCCTTTCAGGTTTGTTTAGATAACTGAAGGATAGCTTGTGTTCTCCTCCACAGTAACTCTTAGCTGGTCATAAAAAAACTGACACGAGTATTATGGCTGTGACTGAATTTCCAGTCCTGGCAAGCTCCACTTGCACAGGATCTGTAATGTGTGGGGTTGGGAAAGACAGACCACAAACTCCAACCTTTATAAGCTGTTACAAAAGCCTTCTCGAGCTGTACTGCCAAGGGCCAAAGCCCTTCCCCAGCCAGAGTCAAACATCAGGACAGTTGCTGTTGAAAAATTAAAACATCATTAGGTGCAGTTGTGTCAATAGCGGCCCTTGGTTTTGATGACTTACTAGTAAGGGCGGAATGTCACCATAGCTAGAATCACTGGCAAACAAAAAAGAAAAGAATCCATGTTCACTCAGTGAAAGGCATGGGCTGCTTCATCAGCTTTGCTGGAATTTGTCCTGGTTAGGAAAGCACTGAACTTGTTCATGCAACCATGGTTTCCATGAATTCTTTGAGAACTTCACAGACCACAGAGCAGGCAGGAGAGCGAACAAGTGCCGCAGAGACGACCTGGAGCAAGATGGAAGCAAATGCTGTACCCTTCAGAGTGCCCCTGCTCTGCTGGCTACACAGAAAGCAATGAAATTGGAGTTTCAGATCGCCTGAGCCATCTCCTCTGCAACAGATAAAACATTATTCAGAGGAAAGATGCAAGCTTTAATCTCGTATTTATTCCGCCCAGTTTTCAGTTCCATTAACTTACACTAACCCCCTCACAGGTACCTGTGTGTAGTGAGAGCAGTCAAATTTAATGGATTTAGCACAGTAAATGAGGGCTGTGTTTCTGCCCACTGTAAAACATAATTCCTTTCAGCAGCAGCAAGATGAAAGTTACTACTTTAGATTCCCAGAAATATCAAATTCAAACTATGCACAAGCACCTTCAAAGCAAAGTGGAGTTTTACCCCCTTTACCCAAGAAAGGAAAGACTATTTTAAACTTTACTACCATAAGTAAGTCTGGAGGATTGCTCAGACACCAGCATTTAAAAAGCACAGGCTAACATTAGAAAGTTTCATAGAAAGAGAAGCTGATCAGAACCAGACACATCTAACCTGGGTGCCACCAGCCCAAAACATGGCAGGTAATGAACATTGGGGGGAAAAAGGCAGGAAAACCTCAATGGACATTTCCTCATGGCCAGAAAATGAGACTGAAGGAATCCATTCAAGAGAGATCAAACCTATAAAGCATAATGTGAAAAGTTTTGAGATATTAAATCAGGTTTCTAAAATTTAAATGAAAGCATCTTCCTCCAAACTTATAATAGTTTTCAGTTTTTCTACTGAGCTCTGAAGCACAGCGTGCTGAAAGTGCCTGTAGAAACTTTCTCGCTTCTGTCCTCGCACTGTTCAGTAGAGATAAAACAAGTCAATGAATATAAATCTCATTTAGCAGGCGTTGACACAGACCCTGCTAACCTAGGCCTCTTGTCTCAGGGAACAGGCAGAGAACATAGGGGTTTTCTCGCTTCCTTCCCTGAGCAGTGGATGCGAAGGGCTCCCTTGCCCTCACCCTTTGTTTAGATCAGGTAACGAGCACACTTACTCCTGGGCCCCACAGGCAGCAACATCAAAGGCTACACCACGGTTGTAAAAAGACAGTTGAAGTCATTTGCAAACAGCAAACCATATCTGGGAGCGTTGTCTGCTGCGGGTACCAGATTATCTCTGAGCTGCATCCTGGCCAGATAACTGCAGTTCCCTGGAAAACTCCTATCGATCTACATCCTCCCTGCTCTTCTCAGCAACGGCACCAAAGCGGCTTCTTTCCTTGGAAGGGAGCTTAGCTCGAGTTGGTCTCCTCATGTAAGACTTTGAAAAATGTCTCCTCATTAGTTGCTTAACTTTTCTGAATAATTAATGTATCAATTTTTTTTCAAAAGCAATTCATCTTTGCTGCTGTACATCATAAAAATGCAGAATAACCTCACCAACCCTGGCCTTCCAGCAAGCCAGGAAATCAATGCCACCACCTGTGCTGGGCTGCGATGACAAATAGGGACGAGAGATTATTTAACTGCGGACCATTATTATTTAAAGTCCTACTTAAGATACATTGAATATTTGCCTACATTTGTTAGAAGTGGCTCAAAAAAAAAAGGGAGTTTTGAGTTACATCCCACACTTACAACTTTCTTCTGTGCTATTAAGTTAAAAAATTCTTCCTCCCTTAGTAGTGTGCAATGCCAGAGACACCCCTTCACCTTCGGCTTTCGTGAAAGGCTCCTGCCCTGCCCAGCCTCGGGGATGTAACACAAACACCAAATCCTTCCCTTTCCGTCTGCCCCGAGTGGTCTTGAGTCTTAAAGCTCACCATAGCCAAGATGTTACAAACATTTTCTCCTTCTGGAAGGCCCACCTACACCATCTCATTTCTGGGGTGATGATTTTCCCTGTGAAAAATACTGTTAAATTTCATTTTTACATCCAGTGCTGACAGGAGCTTTGCAGGAACCTTGTCTCATTCACATTTCCTGGCTCCGGCTTTTTTTTTGCTCGCAGGTATAAAAATCCTTATAGATAGGACATCTCCAAACTGCTTTGAAAATCCTCTTCATGCAAAAAGGGCATAGTCTGTACTGATCAAATATCAGACACTACTTAATGTACCACCAGTTTGCTATCTCCTAAAACTCTTCATAAAGCACTACTAAATAACATAGCGACTTCTGTGTTTCTCTCCGAGCCAATTTCCTTTTATTCAGCTCCCTCATTACAGTCAGCAACAAATAAGTAGGCACCGCAATAATAAGGCTATGTTTATCTGTTTCCTCCACTCCCTTTGCTCACTGTATTCCTAAGGACTTGGAACAATAACAGGATGCCGGGATGCAGGATGGGAAAAGGCTGACTCCCAGCTGGAAAACCTTGAGGACTGGAGAACACTCCCAGTTATTGCTTAATGAAAAGAGGAGTGGATTTTTTTCTATTTGATCTTCGTTTTCTGTACGCTGCCTCACTTTTGGGATACTGTCGATTTTGGTTTATGTGATTTGGGAACAAAGCGAAGCTCCACGAACTCCAACTCAGGTAAGGGATACATGCTATTTCCTGCCCTTCAGCTGTGAAGTTCATTTCAAAGGATTATCACCTCCACTAAAAATCTCTTCTAATGTCTTAAGCCATGTAAGAAATAGCAGCAGACAGGCTGTGAATTGTATGCATATCCACAGAACCCTTTGGGCCTAAGGCTGGGGGCACTTAAACCAAATTAAGTGCAGGCAACAGCAGAGCTGTTTCCAATTGACACAGGACAAGGAAAAACTCTGGCTTTCTTGGGCTATACCACAATATTTCCAGATTGTTTAAAAGAAGAGATGTTTTCTAGTCCTGATTTGTAATACTTAAGTTATGTTGCCGAGGCTCATTCCCAGTGGAAGAGGGACAGAAATGATACTGCAAACCTGGAAGCCTTTGGGGAAGGACTTTGCACCTGTAAACCTTTTGGGAAGGATTTCCCCGGCAGCGTGGGCAGCGGCTGGGCTCTGTTCCGAGCGAGCGGGTGTGCGCTGGGCTATGACTGATGGAATGGGTTTGATCAAAGTGGGGGTGACTTGCTGTCTGTCTTTAAGGTGCTTTGGCTTTACTGTGACCAAGACTATGAGGAAGTAAAAGCCACCCCATACGCCAGCCAGCTCTGGAGTGTGTCTCCTGCCCAAGGGTTTGTTTAAGGCTTAGAGGGGAGTTTAAATGAACGTGTTGGTGTCTTGGTTTCCTAAATATCAAGTTTGAAGCGGCCCAGGTACTTTGGTACCCTAGCCCTGGAACACCAGGTTTTACAGCCCCTGTTCTAAAAGGCCAGCTATTCTTATTTTAGAAGCTTCTTGACTCCAGTGGTCCAAAAAGAACCACTTTTTCTGACAAGGTATGTTATGAGCAGTGGCTTGATACATAAAGTTGGTTGAAAAGGCTTTTATCATATTCTGAGGACTGTATGGGAAGTGCCTGAGCTAACAAGTTTGCTGTACAGCTTGCAGAGACAAAGCATTTATGCATAAGAGATGAACCGATACTGCTTTTTCTGTAAGAACTCGATTCTGCAATAGTGGGACTGTCAGTGAGCACAGCACCTCGCTGAGCTGGGTGTCACGCTGTAATAAAGATAAAGGAAGGAAAGAAATGCAGGGGAAAGATACTGAAGATGATGTATTTCTGTGAGAAAAATCTGCTCCATTGTTAGCTCCCCAAAACACAGAAAGTTGGCTGCTCCTGCAGTTAAGAAAGGTACAGTTAATCAACGATTATAAATCGTTGTATCAGCATTTGTAAAAGCATACAGTATTAGAGATGTTCATGTGGGGGGGAAATATTAGACAAAGGCAAAGATACTTCAGTGATTTACAAAAACTTCTCAGCTTAGGTTAATTTGTGCCTTGTAACAACGGCCAATGTACCAGAAACAAATCACAGAAATGCTGAGTTGCAATGTGTCTGCAGTAACCCCAGGAGTTACTTCTTACCCTTAAATACGGTGTGACCAACAGGAGGAAAGGACGCAGGATTAATTTAGCATAAGAAAGCCTCGGGCCAGCCCAGTAGACTGGAGAGAAAAACGTGAAGTTCCAAGCAAAAAACAAATGAATTTGAAAGCAAAAGCTAAACTCAATTAAGGAATCATTGCTGCTTAGTCCACAAACCTTGCCTTTATTTTTCAGAGCTACAGCTGAGCTGCTGCAACAAGAAGTATTTGCCAAACATTTGCTCTTTAACATGAGATCATAAAACTGTTTTTTAAACCTCTTAACCCAAATGCTAGCACTAAAATGGTGCCATGGAATAGTTCCACATCCCTCCGCAGCTGGCAAGAGGCAGATGCAGGGCAGAGAAAGTTCCCCACGAAGAGTTAAGAGGTTTGCTGCCAGGTTTGCTCCACATCCTGCCCCTGGGGAGCCAAACAGAGCTGAAAACAGGATACAGGTAAAAATCACCAGGGATGGTTTAGAACCTCCTCTGATTTATAGCATTTGGGAACAAAGGACTTCATCTTGCCTAAATCAATTACTGCAGGTAGTATTGCAAATGAAAAATAGAAGAAGGTTTTAAAAATTCTTTTTGCTTGTCAGGGTATGTGTCCACAGAACTACAGGCTTAAATCAGGCCAGCAAATATTTTATATTTTCTGAAAAAGCAGTGTTGATAGAACAGAGGTAACTCCTTATTTCTAGCAACCCACCCTTGTGTAAGGAATCTTCATTTATTTCTGTCACACATTCACAATTCTGGTTTCTGCTCAGGTTCTAGAAGTTTAACTCAGAGGTCCAAATGTTAGTGCCAAGAAGAAAATAAGAGGTTCTCTGTGAGAAATTTGTTGGCCATGAAAATATTTTGGTGTACTTATTTAAAAACAACCATCTTTCCTTTTGCTATCCTTGAGCCACTGCAGACCCACCAACAGGACTAAGGCAAAAGGCATGCACGTCCCACCACGTAGGTACTACCTGCCTCCTGAATTCCATAATGAGTCTGACCTTGAAATATAAAAAAAATAATAAAACATTGTGAAGACCCTGTTCACGGTTCTTCAGTGCAAGAATACAAATTAGCCCTTTCGCTCAATGAGAAGCTGAGCTTCGCTCATCTTGATCTGAATTTCAAATTTGTCAATAAGCATGGAATATTTCAAGTTCTCTGTGTAACATACTTCTGAGACAGATGGTATTTGTGGCACAGGTCTATTTGGTACATCCACTGCTACACACATCTCTTGGGCAGGCAGCAAGAAGGTCCCAGGGTCCAACCCTCCCAGGTGGTAATTAAAGCCCACGGATGGTCAAAGGACCTCAGGAGCCCTGTGCTTCCCAGGGCTGGGCAAAGACAGGGGAAGGGCAGAGGGGAAACTGCCGTTCACTGAAGCTGCTCCACAAAAAGCCATGCAGGGGGAGGGACACTCTAGCAGACTTTTCTGCAGACAAGTATTTTTGTGTGAGATAGACAAAAAAAAGGTCTTACAAAAGATTAGGAGCTGCATGTAGTGGTGTTATCAAGTACCATCCATGAAAGAATCCAGAATTTACAGTGAAAAACAACTGGTATTTTAGAGAAAGGACAAGCATGGTTACCTGAGGGACACTGCAGAACTCATAGGGGCACCTTTCCAAAAGGCCAGTGGAGAGGAGAGAGTATTCTCCTGCCCTGTCATTGCTATCTGAAACGCAAGGAGTCACGGAGCACCACCACAGTTAGGGGCAGACCAACACCAGAAATGCTTTAAAGTCTTCATTTTTCAAAATCCAAAGAGGTCAACTTTATTGTCCCAGTCCAGTTGTCATCAAAATCCTCATGTTCCTGTGGGATTTCGCCAAACTTTTAGGAGAAAGACCCCCTGTTTCTATTATACATTCTTTTTAAAAGCCTACTATCTGGCCCTACAAATCAGCAGCAGCCTACCTGGCTCTGCCCCCTGTCATCCATTTCTCTGCACACACCCCTCCCCAGGCCCACCAGCAACAACTGGAAAGGTCCTCCTGACACCTGGGAAAGATCACAGGGCACAAGGTGGGTCTTGCCATCGGGTATGACAGTGTGAAGGGAAATTCCACTTCCACAGCACGTCTGGAGGATATAGTTGAATTCCTTCTCCTGCCTTTGTCCACATTTCTAGGCAATGCTTTGGTAGGATCTGTCTTCCTCTTCCCCTTCCTTTTATGACGCTATCTGCTATGAATTTGTCTTCTGGAAATCCTCTAGGAGCACAAAGTCTACCTTACAACAAGGAGAGCTGAGGAGACTAATGGCTGGATGCTGCTCTCATTAAATGATAGGAAATCCTGCCATTGATGGGAACTGTTCCTGCCATAGGTTCAGCTTCAGCAGCAGAACCCTCCCTGGCACAGAGGTTTAGCTTAGCTTCTCCCTTCTTCTTGTGGGGTACTCCCACCCCCTGCCTCCAGCCCTAGACCTGAATTCAGAGGA
The DNA here is from genome assembly GCA_013400555.1 of Jacana jacana. Classification (NCBI taxonomy): domain Eukaryota; kingdom Metazoa; phylum Chordata; class Aves; order Charadriiformes; family Jacanidae; genus Jacana; species Jacana jacana. Next base: position 300,370 of record VZTM01032278.1, read on the forward strand.
GATTTGCATTATTTTACTGGCTTTTTTGTCATTATATATGATCTGTCCACAAGAGAACCAGTTTACCCACACTAGGGTCAGACCAACCAATCAATGCTACTAATGAGGCAACAGAGGTTACATCACCTAATCTTTGAATGCAAACCTCCAATGAAATGGTATTATGGTCTATTTGCTCAGTCCTGTTAACGTCAGGGGGTTTAGGCTGTCATTACACCATAAACAAATATTGCTACCCTATGACCACTTTAGCATCATCCAGAGTACCAACACGCTCCACCTAAACCACGTATCCAGCACAGAAATTAAGCAGCGAGGACAGAAAGAAGAGAGCCCGAAAAGCGGGACTGCTTTTAGTAATGGGTTCATTTTACAAAAACGATAATGTGAACTTGACAGTGACAAAGCTATTGCAGAGCTCCATCATCTGTAACATTTCCTTTGCACACTAGATTTGCCAGCAGCAGCCTTGGTAAAAGTTTAGGATAATAGAATAGATACTGAATCCTCCAGTAATTGCACTTGGAGATAGCTTCAGTTTCACACGGGAAGAAAGGGGCACATTTCTCTTTGGAATATACTGCGCCATTTTCCTGCTGTGAAATGGGGAGCTCTATTACCTGCCTTATAAGGATTGATCTTTGGCATCTTTAAATGAAGAGAAAGGCTTCAGTCGCACAAGAAAGGGGGTTTCAGTGGCAATCATTAAAATATGAGCCATAGGAGAAATAACCGTTCCACGGACAGTCAACTAACTAAGGGGAAAAAAGAACTCCCATCTCAGTGAAGAACTGTCTCCAGCTGTGTGGGATGTGGGCAGCAAACCCAGCAGCACAGCACTGCTGGGAATAGGAACTTCCCAACAGACAGGTTACTTTAAAGCCAGCAGCCCCCAGGAGGGCGGGGGGGGGCAGGGACACGGATGGGGACACAGGCTGGGCCCCACGCTGAGCTCCAGCAGGGCAACAGCAGCCACCAGCCCAGAGCCTGTTACCAGCTTGAGAAGACCTGTGAGCAGAAACTTCAACCAAAATTCCCCAGCTCTCACTTTTCTCACTTTCACGATGACTTCTTACCACATGTAAGAACCAGGGTAACCCCTAAAGTCACGTCTGGTACATTGACCTGGCACTTAGGATGGTTGCCACCAATTTGGTGAGGCAAGTTCTCCTCAGGCACCCATTCCCTCACTGCCTCTGGACTGGGGTTGTAAAATTCATCAGGTTCATGACCTGTGTAAGCCAGCACATAGATAACAAGAGCAAAACACAACACAACGCTGTGCTAAATCATAGTCACTCCCACATGAAAACAAGGAAACACAGAAAAAAGCTTAGCTCTCAAAAAATTCACCAAACTTCCAACAGCTTTGCCCATCTTGTTAAGCTTCCCTGTGTTTGAGGGAATTTCCAGACCCTCCAGCTTCCCTTTATCAGCACTGTAGGCTGGAAATTTTGCTTCCATAGTTCCATTTTGAGTTGAAGATGAGATTTCCCTGACAAGAACTGAGCTGTAAGGAAAAATATTGAAAGGCTCATTGTAAATTCCTAAGAGCACTGATAATATCATTTGTATCATCTCACAACACATGGCCATTCTAACAATGGAAATGTTCCAGGAAGAGACTGTAACTATAGGGGTGGGCAGAAAAGGTCTGAAAGTTAATTAAGCCTGGTCTGGAAGCCTAGTTGAATAGGGCAGGAAATAGAGAAGAATGAACTGACATTTGAATTAGACATATTAAAAAAGGGAGAAAAATATTGAATACTAATTACTAAGCAAAATATATCCAGACACACCCTGGTTTTTTAGCCTCTTGCCCAGCCAGAAAACAAGAGATTTATGTACATGCTTGCTTTATCTGCCAGGGAATTCATTTTCAGGGGAAATACTAATGCATTCAGTTACCCAGAAGAATAACCTGGACAAAGGAATCAGAGCACACAGCCAGCTAAACATGGATTCTCTGCCTCAGATTACTGTTGGTGCAATAAATATCAAATACTGTGACCTGTGCCTGATGTTTGTGTTCGAGACAGATATTTTTTACTCTTGAGCTTTTGTTGAAGGAAAACGTCAAAAAATTCTTATCTGCTGTAAACACAGCTACATTGTACTTAAAAAAAAAAACAACCATATTTATTGTATGCAGGTCCTCAAAGGATGGGAGCTTTTCCTTATTCAAAGCTGCTCAGTCAGAGACCTGTGCTAGGAAGCCTCTCTGATGGTAGGGCTTTACCTGGAAACAAAGGGGAAGTGGAAAAAGCTCTATAATACATTATTGTCACGGTGCACCTTAGTTTGCTTCAGCTTGGCCAAACTCTTAAACATTCAGAGACAGCTCGGGCCAATCTCTGTGTATGGCAGAGCTAAACGGGGCAGCAGCAAAACAGATCAATTCCGAAATGTGCACACAATTTACTGTAGGAAACAAAGGTTCTGCTGAGAGATGTGTGAGAAATATTTTTCGTGACCCCAAACACTTCCAGTACACCTGAACCATTCCGCTTCTGCACGGGGATGAGCCAAATAATTTTTGGAGGAGTCCCTTGCCCCCATCACACTCAAACCCCCGCTCCCCAGAAGTCAAACACTGTCTGAGTGTGGAAAGTGTTGGGGTGAGGGAGACCCCTGAGCCCCTTTCTCTCCACCCAGAGTCACCACAGTTTGAGCCAAACAAAAGCAAAGTGGCTCAAAGCAAGCGAGAAAGCTGCATAAATACGCCATGGAGGCTGACAGAGGTTCCATCATTCTTTAGAGTCTTTGGGGAGAGTCTGGGGAAGAGAGAGCCTTTGCAGGAATGAGCACACCTGACTGCAAGATCATCCCTCAAACTATTCTTGGATAGAAGGAAGAGAAGAAGTTCTTTGCCTGTCTGTAACACTGGCACTTCATCGCTATTTTCAGCATCTGTCCTCATCTATAATTAATCCGGATGGGAGATATTTTCATCTTAGCTTTAGATTTTGGACAAAGAATTGGTAAGGGAAAATGTTTGCAGTTCCAAAGGATGCACGCAGTGTTTATCCTGCCTGCCTTATTAGCTCACTTCAGAACAGAAGGGCTGGATTTAATGCAAAGTTAACCCCCCAAAATAGCTCAGATTTCAACAGCATTTGGCAACTGTCATCAAAAGATGTGTGTCCAAGAACAATTTTTCTGTCATTTAATTGCTAGTTTCACTCCTGCAACATCTGCAAAGCAAATAAATCCTATTAGTCATAGGTTCTATGAACTTCCCTAAATTAAAAAACTGGAATGCTCTAAATCAACAGAGCACAGAATCTGTACAATGAGGCGATAATATTCTGTACCAACATCTAAACTCTGCTTGGGGCTCTGAGCATAGTCACTAACCACCAGAATATTCCTGCCCCTTTGGAGTCATTCAGCCCTCACACACATGCTCCCGGAGCTCAGAAGCTGCAAAGAGCTCCAGAAGAGCAGCTTGCCACCTTAAACTCAATGCTGTCTGGGCTGGCAGCAACTAGGAGAAGGCTACAATCTTCTCCTTATGGTAATGCATTTATTTCTTCTGCAACAGTGTCACAAATTGGGTTAATAATTTAGTCACAAATGAGCTCCAAAATGGTTTAGCATCTGGGTTTACATGGGGCATTGTGCTTAAGCACATTTTGTCCCCTGTTGTATTCTGTACTAACATTCACATGTGAAGTGAAACGCTTTATGCATGGTAAGAGTGGACAATACCACCTGCTGCTTCTTCAAAGCACCCTAATCCATTTGGGGGTAAAGCACTACCTGGCTATAGTAGCACAGCCAGAGTAAGAATTCTCAAGCTGCACCAGAAGAGATGCATTTCGGTGCTTCACAACCCCTATCTGTTGAGTTTCAAACTGGTTCTCATCAGCTCTCAAGTGTCTCTGCAGCCTCTGTGATGACAAATAACATTATGGTGAAAAATGAGTGAAGATATCGATTGTGCCCCTGAGAGCACGAAATGAGGAGTCTTAAAGCTCACCTAAGGAGTGCCTGTGGCTGCTTTGCTTCTTTAAAAAAAAAGAACCACCAAGAAAAAGGCCAAACCAGTGCTTGCCCCCCCCATTTCTAGCCAGTTCAGTTATCTGAGATAGAAGAAAGACTGGGAGACCAATTTGGCCGCCTGCTTTCCACCAGGTGACAAATCTTTAATATATATATATAATAAATGTTCATAGGTCTTTTATAACCAAATTTCTCCATTTCTGCAAGAGGCCTCTGTCCTGCCTGAGGACTCCATCCACCCATGGGATGAAGTTGTATTTCCTATCACCCAGGACAGAATTTTCTGGTGAGCAGAACAGACAGAGGGGGGGGAAATATCATCAACACATTTTTTTCCCCCTAAACCCACCAGAAACTTGGAGTTGAAATCCCGAAGAACTTTATGGATAGAATTATTCTCTTCTTCCCCCTGAAATAAATCCGCAGAGCGGTACCAGAAGTGCAGAATTACCTCCTCATCGCTGCTGATACAGAGCACTGCAGCGTCACCACCGAGCCCGGCACAGCAGGGGAGCTCTCACAATGCTGAGGGACACACAGAGGGTTTGTTTTTTTTAAAGTAGCAAGTTCAGTTAAGATCTGCTGAAGTGGCTATTCATTCAGAGGTACTACCACAAGTATAAAATGTCATTTCATAATCAGCTTTCAGGCAGGCTTTTGCACTCCACATTGTTTAGTCATCAAAGTGGCTATTTACTCAAAGGTACTATCATGCATATAAAAAGTCGGTTTACAATCAGTTTTCAGGTAGGCATTTGCACTCCAGACCGTTTAGGCGTCACTGAAAACCTCTTCTCAGATTCATAAAATCGACATAAGGACAATCAAAAATATAATACTGGGTAGTCAGGCCCTAGGCCCATTTAAATCAGCTCAATAATCTGGAAAGGAAAAAGCAGCAGAGTGTTCTCAGGAAAGGCCTGTTTTAAAATGAATCATTGTTCGCTGTCGAGGACGTGTGAGAGGACAGCTTTGGTAAGGAATCAAAGCAACACGGCGAAACCACCCGAAACAAATTAGATCTGAAAATGCAACCAAAAAAAAAAAAAAAAAAAAGTGAAGTTACTCAAGTTTGTGGCCCTGCCCCAGTTCCCCTTCCCGCTGCTCCCATTCAGCGCCCTCGGCCCTTCTCACGCTGGAGCTCCTGGCAGCCACACAGCATCACCTTTTCCCCAGCTCAGGTGTCAAGCAGAAGGCAGAGCACAGGTAACAAACCAGCAGGGCGATGTGCTTGCTTGGCCGCCCAGTTGTCTGGGGCTCCGTTAGAAGTCGGTGGGAGTGACCTCGTTTAATTACGGGAGGATAGAAATGGGAGAACAAAAGCTGAGCCTGTTGTTGCTCCTGACCCCAGTCCACCCTCAGGAGATGGCAAACGCATCCAGTCCTCTGGGCTTCTAATGCACCTTTGGAAACGGATATTGCCTTTGGTCTTACACAACATCTAGATGAGAAATTACTGTTAAAAATGGATTCTGGGTTGGTCAGGGTCTGTTTGCTACTTGTCACTGGGTCAGATTCTGCTGTTATTATACCTATCATGAGAAAGTGTTTAGTTTCCTGTGGGCAGGCACCATCCCAGGGCCCACAGCAAGGACAGGTCCTTCAGCCCCCTGTGTTTCTCCCCACTGACTGAGTATAGTATTTCAGGTATTTAGTATTCCCGGCGTTTACACGGCTGCAGGTGGGACAGCTGAGGTTTGAGTAACAACCAAAAAGAGCACCATTTCCAGTCCAGGGGAATGGAACAGATCATGTCCTACAGTATCGAATTTATCAGGCATTTTGTCCATGTTTTGTGCTTTGAGGAAACTCTCGGTTTTGCATGGAATTTTTCATGTATTTATTTTTTCCTCTATGCTATTCAGATTCCAACCAAGATACTGTAAGCAAAAAATAAGCATAAAGTTTCCAGCTCAATCATCAATAATTTCATTTCCAGCTTTTCTGCCAATCAGGCATGCAAATTATTTGAATACCAGCACAGACCTTTTGAAACTTATTTCTTTTCTGGTGTATGATAGCCACTGTAAGCAAATTGTTCTCTTAGCATGTTCCTTATCACTATTTCTAGCAGTATTCCTGTTTTTTAGATGCTGAAACACAAAATTTCTCTAAGATTAGCATAAGATTCTAGTCCAATCAACAAGAAAAATACATGATTTCAGCTACAACTCTTTGCCCATTGCAGAAACCTGCTCTAACTTCTGCTTAACAGCAAGCAGAGAACAGATTTCTTTGCTAACCAAACTAACCTCGCACAAGCATTAATATACATTTTTAGAGTGAGCAGTAAATCAGACAGGAAGCAAATACCAGGCAAAAAAATACACAATGTTCATAAGAATATTTCATCAAGGGTGTTTTTATGACGCAGGCACCTTATATTAGCTGCTCATCAACCTCACAGGTGATTACTTACCGAAACAACTTGTAAAATGCAAACTTTTAATTAGTAGAGTATTGTCTATATCTCCACCTGACAGTCTTTTAATAATTACTCCCAGTCTGCGAGAAGAGACTCCACTGTAGGAGTCATGTGGCCCATAAATCAGTTTGAATACCAGAATTTCTCAGTTAACTGTCTATAGCACCCTGCAGACAAGAGTTATTTGCTAAAATAATTCAACGCATAAAATGAGTAATGTCGGTGGAAAAACCCATCATTTGCTGAAAGAAAATTTAAGAGCCAAGCAAGAAACTTCACTATTTGAATAAAGCATTCCTTTGCTAACTTTAAGGGACATTTATGGTCCCTGCTTAAACTGAAGAAAAAGTCTGAATTATTGGAGGGATGAGGGGAGACTGCGCACCAAGGGGGATCAGCGATGGGACCTGATGGCAGTGTCCTAGGGACAGCCACGCACGGGACAGCCTGTGCTGTGCTGTCCCCTGCTCCAGAAGCATGTGGAGGGGGGCTCATTACTTGAAAGGGTGCGTCTTATGTCTGTTTCTTGGTCCTGGCTGCCCCGGTGGAGATGAGAAGAAATGAAAAGCCAATCCCTACACGTCATCCCTCAGAAATGACGCCTGACTCCACGGGAGTGCTCTCCCCTGCTCAGACATGGGAACATCTCTCTTCTGCACCTACCTCTGGTGTTTCAAATGAGATCTGCTGGAAAGGAAAACTATCATGGCTAGAAAAAAAAGAGAGAGCATTTAGTACAGCTTGTCAACAGCCAACATCCAGGGAACGTGGCCTTCACACCGTGGCAGCACCCTTGGCCAGTTACTGCTCGACAGGCTCCTGCTTCTGAAGAGTTTGTATGTGCTGCTCTTCAGCAGGGTACACTCTGAAATACTGCCGCAAATTCCACTACGGATTCAACAGCAGCAGAATTCCAGCTGCCAAGTGGAAAACCTGCTCAGTATCATAGAGGAAGCCTTCTGGGAATGAGACTGCCCCATGGAGCCACGGAGATCACACATTCCTCCAAGAGAGAGCCTGCTGAGCACTCCAGTGGGCAGTGTCGCTTCCACCAAAACGAGACGTTTTGAAAGATGGCAAAAACAAAGCAAAAGGCGTTATTTTGTGAGAGGTTTTTCTCTCTCAGCCTGTGTTTGACCTACAGGGCATCCCAGAGGGCAGACCAAACCCCACCACACTGCTCAGAAAGGAACCATTAACTTACCAAGGAGGCTGGACAATGAGGCATTAAAGGAAGCAAAGCCACCTTAACAATCTAAGAACATGAAGATGGATTTGCTGAGTGGAAGCAGTACCTTTGGTTTTCAGTGGAAATTTGCATGTATTTTAAAAGATTCAGGGTAAGGATAGCCATGTTTCAAAGAAGGTCTGAACTGTGACACACGTGCAGGCCACCTACATCAAAGCAGAGGTTGCGCTTGCTGCATGGATGCTCGGGAATAATCAGGATATTACTGCAGTCCCAGAGCTCCTATGCAGGTAACAGTCCTCTCGGTACCAGCCTTCACTTTCTGATGAGCAGTGTCCCTGCCTGAGGATACCAAAGGTCCCAGAGCTGTTCGTTGCCCTCACAACAACCAAAGAGTGCCAGAGGCCACAGCAGGCTCTGACCCCGGCACTATCGGACCCAAAGATACTGGGAAAGTATTATTGAGCCATACTGTCCCCAGTTTTCCCAGTCCATCTCTGCACTGTAGCCGTACAGGAGATCATGCAGCAACAGCAGAAAATAACTTCTTCAACACCACAGCTTTTTTTTTTTTTTAGCAAAACTACAGTCTGTGTTGGTTGACATTAACCAACCGGTTTTCTTTGGTTATCATATTTTGTAATTTTATGAACTTCCACAATCACATCAGAAGCACATCAATGCCTTCCAGTTTCCAGTGGTAAAATGTTCACCTACCCAAATAAAACAAAACAGCTAAATCCCACTCATTTTTCTAAAAATAGTCAGAGCCAAAGTAAGTGCAGTGAAGTCAAAATGTTTTATATGAATCCAGAAACCTCTCTAAAATGCCACTTAACTATTAAAAAACTACCTCAAAGCCACATTATTTGGTCATTTCCCAGGCGATCACAAAGGAGGAAGAATGTTCCTCAGTTTATGTACAACAACCCAGAAGACAGAATAGTACAGGAAAGCAAAACTTTATGGTAAATACGACATTCCACTGCCAAGGATGCTGCACCACAAGATACCACCGACTGCCTTCTTACCAAAGAGTCGGTCTGGAAACTCCTCAGCACCTTCCTGCTGAAAACATTCATTTAATCTGCATCTAGCAACCCGTGTGATGGCAACTTCTCTAGCACAACTAAGGGGTTTGTCATGGATGTGCATGCTGACAGCTCCTAAAAGCTAATAGAAAGTCACTTATCTGGAATTTAAAGTCTGATTGTTTGAGCATTAAAGCTCCCTGACAGTCCTTTATATCGGAAAGGAGGAATTTAGTAAGCAAAGGAATCAGCTTTGCTACATTAAAGTAACTTCTCAATCTGCTACGAAGGCCAGGCCTACAGTTTGCTTACATCAACATATGATGCAAAAATATGGTTTCACCAGAGAACAATTTCAAAATTTCTCAATTTTTAGGTGGTAAAACCTGAGAATAAGGTTACCTAAGAATAAGGAACTTTTAATGTGTTTTCAAACGTTTCAAAAGACAAAGAATTGAAGCAATAAATGAGCTCTCCAAGCAAGGTAATTTGCTGTATTGTACTTGGAATTGATTGAAAATTTCACATCAATCTTTTTTTCCATCTAAAAACCAGATTTTATTCGAAATCAATATTTTCCATATGAAGATATTGACTCCAGCGTATTTTGTGTTGGGGCATGTCAAATCATTGAGTTTGGGTTTGTCAAGCTGGAATGCTTTGTTTTGAGTTAAGATAAACTTTGATGGGGCTCAGCCTTGGTTCCCATGGCCACTGTCCCCACCAGCTCTGCCCTGCACGGGGCCACCTGCCCTCCTTCCCTCCGCACTCTCCTCTGTACATTAAACCTGGTAGCTCCAGTGGATGCTGGATTTTATGCCAGCTGTCAAAACTTGCACATTCTTTATCACATTGAAATAGTTTTGTTGGTTTATACAGTTGTCCCATCATCTAGTTAAAGCTGTTCGATGGCAGAAAGCAGCCTGATAATTCAAATTTTGATTCTAAGGCAGATGAAAAGAAATACAGAAAGTAATCAAACTTCCCTATAGCAGGAAAATCCATTTGCACTTCTATGTGTGCTCTCTCCAATTAATCTGATTCTGTTGTTATTTATAAAGTTTTCATACTTTCTATTACTTTCCAGGCTCCTGAAGAAGATGAACCACCTTATTCTAGTTTTCTCCTTGTTGTTGGCTCCGGCATTTGCTGACAAAGAGTGTCAGAAAACAAACACAAACTTTTCTTCCAACAAGGCCAGTCACAAGCGACTGAAGCGAGACTGGATATGGAACCAAATGCATATCAAAGAGGAGATTGATACCCCGTTACCGCACCATGTTGGCAAGGTAAACAGCAGTCTGTTAGCAATGAGTAATTAGAAATGACGAGAGCAAATGAGTGTCTTGAAAAGCACTGCTTGTTTGCAGGCTGGGCAGGAGAGCAAAGGGGAAATAAAAGGAAATGGAGCTGGGACTTAATACCAAACAAGCTAACGTGTTACAGTCTAAAGAATGTGGACACAGAGTAAATCAAGAGTAATGGCAAAGGGATTCTAATTCTTTTGAAGAATACTGATAAATTTTAGAGAAGGTGAGTATGGAGCATCTGTAGTGGGGAAACAGTCCCATGGCACCCAGGTGCATGGTTAGGAGGGATGTCTGGCAGCTCACGTATGTCAATATTTTTCTGCCAGCCCAAGATTCTTTCAAAAACCTAGGAGATCAGCTACTAAAAACATATGCATTAAAAACCATAGAGTTTACACCTCTCGCTTGGATACAAACCACAGGTTTAGGGATACTGGTACACATTCGAAAAATTTGTTTCACAAAGTGAAAAAAAAATCATTTTTTAAAATACCAATCACTGACCTGCCTGCAAACCCATTTTCTTCAGGGCAGCGCCCATGGAGTTCTAAGATTACTGGCGTATCACCCAGAAAAAGTTCTCCCCAGCTTGTCTTTCAAACTGAACTACTTTGACACTTTTCAGATAAATGCAGTTGAACGTTTTCCTCCCGTGTACAACAACCAGTGTCTGTCAGGGCTGTCTGGGCACAGGCAGATGGGCCTTTCTGGCTCAGCGAGCGCTGCTCCCAGCAGAAACGCCAGGGAGAAGGGGCCGGGGCTGCTCCGGGCTTGACATAGGGAGTGCATCTCGCTTTCATTTCAAACCAAGTCAGTAGCGGCCTGAGGAGAAGGCTTCTATTCCTGGAGCTGTCCTAAAGAAGAGTGATTCACTTTGCAGTGTGCACTGCTGATTGCTTTTGCAATGGCCGCGTTTGCAGGCTTGCACGCTCGATAAAGACTTTGAAAGCGGCCACCACAGCGGCCTGGCAGGACTGAGTGACAGCCGCGGGAGCGTGCTGATAGGTTCTGATCTTATCCTTCACGACCTTGGATACTTCCCTTTGTCTGTTCACCCTCAGCTATAGAAAAGGCAATTCTGGAGCTCTATACCTTTTACACTGAATGAGTAAATAAAAATGGAGAAAGGAGGCCCAGACTATACTATCTTGAAGGAAAAGCGTGAGGTTATTTCTCACATTACACCTCTGGAGCTGTAAACTTTGGCAGCAGCAGAAGCATGATTCATTCATTCAGTATGTGGAATGAGGGAAGAAAAGTTTAAGGACACATTTCAAAAAAGGAAACCGAAATGAAAGGTTCAACAGTAAATGACAACTGCAGGATAAATCAAACCCTGAATACCAAACAGCTGCAATTTATGATAACATCAGTAGCAAAAGACTAGAAATCCTTGGTCTAACCCAGCAATTACTGATAAATAACTTGCTGAAATAAGCATGCTGATGTAGTGCACAGAAAATTGTGGTTTCAACCCGCTATCAGTGTCCTAAGATGGGTGAAGGTATAGAAAGGGAAGAATCATCAGATTATCTGCAGGCTAAATCATGTGCCAAACCATTTGGGATTAGATTAAATTACATTTTAAAACTGAGTAATGTTCATTCCCTTTACCCATCCCTATTTCACTGCATATAATCCTAAATTTTAGAATCTGCGGGGTGGAAATTTACTGTCATAGCATGAGCCTAAGGACTGACTATGACAAAAATTGCATGTGACTAAACACAAGAAAGCTGTCACCGATGGCAGGAATCCTGCTAAATGCTAAGCAAGAGAGACTAATGCCAAATAATAGCTGTGAATATAGATTTGCTCCTGTAACTCTGAAATCTCAGCAAAATCAGAAGGTTACCTGCAAACAAGAGTAGCTCAAGCTGAACGTGATGGCACATCTTATCTCAGACATAATGAAGTTAATGATTTGTATGCCTTAACTGCATGAACAATTTCTATCTTTAGGAAATACGACCTTAAAAAAAAACAACAAATGTTTCCTGATACATAAACAAGCAGGTTTCAGTCTGGAGGCAAGTTCCACCCTGTAGCTGCTGTGGTGCTGTTTGTTCAGTGATACTGCAGCTGACACCGGAAGTCGTGATGGCTACTCTGGTTCCAAACTCGGACTGAGGAAGTCTGGACTGCGTGCACCTTCTGGTAGAAGTTGTGCCACCCGTGCCAAAGCTCACGTTTTCCTCTGTGAATTACACTTTTCTTCTAGATCACATCGAGCGTAAGGAACAACAACGCCAAGTACATCCTTGAAGGCGAATATGCCAACACCATCTTTAAAGTCCAAGAAGCCAGTGGCGACGTATACGCGTTTGAGAGGCTCGACAGAGAAAAGAAAGCAGAGTATGAGCTGACAGCTCTCATTATTGACAGAAGAAACAACCAGTCACTGGAACCCCCATCCAAGTTCATTATCAAGGTTTATGATATTAATGACAATGCCCCTGTGTTTGTACAAAAGGTATTCAATGGATCTGTCCCAGAAATGTCACCTGTGGGTATGTTCTTCCATCACTCACTTCCCTTCCTATAAAGCAGACCTTCCCTATAAAGCAGAATTTATACTAAAGGGGATGTTCAAAATTCCTTTTCTAGGAACCTCAGTCACCAAGGTGACAGCTGTAGATGCTGATGACCCAACAGTTACAGGTCACGCCACGGTTACGTACCAAGTCATTAAAGGAGAAGAATACTTCACGGTTGATGACTCTGGTAGGTCAGATACACAAATTTCCTTACTCTACACTTTGAAAAAAATGCAGTTTTAAGCCTTTACCATTCTGGACAAGGGGGATAATTCAAAAGTATAATTTCAACCATAGTTTTAAAAGATTATTCATTCACACACACAACGCCACTGTCTGCATCTGGAAATGAACTAATAAGGTTGGGATATCAGGTGCTGTGAACTACATGAGAAGATGAAAAGTCTTGTTTTCCCACTGAGGAAGAGACCAACTAGAAGCTAATATCAGTTCATGTTCTCAGTTTAGCAGATACCATTCCTCTGACCATACAGAAGAAGGGGAATACATGAATTCTGAAGCAGCACTCAATAATCAGTAACTCAACCCTTTGCTTTCCCAAATTTTATTGTTTAAATTTTACCCAGTTTTAGAAATAATCAATATCTCTCGTAACCATCCAGAGCAAATTACTCGGATAAGGAGGTGCTCAGGCAAACTCTCTAGATGCTGTAATGACAAGTTTAATCACTAAATTGTTTCCAAGCAGCAAAGGTGAGCTTAAAGAAAGGTATTGTAGGAAATTTCCTAAATATTCTGTGACATAGAAAGATTTCTAACATTTCTAGCCTTAGAAAAATACAACTGTAGAAATGCTACTTAGAGCTGAATGTCTGGTGTAAGACAAAAATTTGCTGCCAAAATTAAGAGATACTGGACACACTGCAAAACCTAATCATTTTCAATACTAATTTTTCAAAGGTGTGATTTCTACAACGAGGGCTGATTTAGACCGAGAGCATCAATCAATGTATGAAATCGTTGTCAAAGCGAAAGATGCTCCAGGGTTTTCTGGGGACTCAAGCACGGCCACGGTCATTATCACTTTAACCGACATCAATGACAACTTCCCTGTCTTCAAGCACCGTAAGTGTAACGCAAGCTCTGGATCATCTGGAAAGCAAGGGGGGACACGATTATGATGAATTCATGACAGAGGTCATCGCAATTCAGCTTTTCTTAAAAGTGGACAAAAGCCTCTTACATATTCCAAAGGTCTCCCACGTTCCAGCCCCGGCTGCATTCCCTGGGTGACGCAGGAGAAAATAGAGGAGAAAATAAAAACCACTATTAATTTCAACACTTCGTACAAGACCTTGACAATTTTGAGAATTAATTATACTTTTATGAAAAATAAATCAGAAGTGCTGTCTGTAGAGATATAGATTGTTGAACTCACAATGAAATATTTTTCTGTATGTCTATGAACTAAGAGCAATTTTTAACTAAGTTCTAACTTCCATGTACACGATCTTTATGTCTTGTTTGTTTTGGTTTTGTTTTTTTTAACAGCATCATTTCACTTCAAAGTTCCTGAAAACATTTCAGTAGGAGGAGAAGTTGGCAGAGTCAAAGTAGAAGATATTGACGAACCACAACACAGAAACACCAAATACAGCTTTGTCAGAGGAGATTACAGGGACACCTTTGAAATTGTAGCGAATCCATTCACAAATGAAGGAATCATCAGGCCAAAGAAGGTATTGTTCCCAGAAACAAAGGCGGTAATTTTGGTTTTCCATGTCTAACGAGTGTTTGGGACCAGCAGCAGGAAAAAATGAAACTGTATGGAAGTGAGCATGAAATATGTCCATCCTGAGGTCCCTGATCCGTGAGCTCTGAGAGGAGGAGAGCTGGGCATCAACTTAATTTACTGCCAGGCCTGGGAAAATCTAGAATTGCTGCAGCGCACAACGGGGACTGCATGAGATATTAAGGTTACACACATCGGGCTCCTCAAACCTCAGATATGTGGGTGTTTCAAAGAGTCAGTGAATTTAAAAGCTGAACCATTTGACCAAGTCAACAAATCTTTCTCTTCTGCAGCCTGTGTGAAACCTCAGGAGAAAATGCAAACAAGTGCCCCCAAGCACCTTCTAAAAGTGCTCTTCACAGTCTGGCCCTCGCTCCAGGCCCTTGCTCTCCTCAGGGCGTTTTAGAGCTTCCCCGCTAATTCCTTACAACTCTTTAAGAGGGCCCAGGCTCCCCAAGGCCATTACTATGGCTTGCTCTTTGCTTTTTAATTCTCAAACCTACTTGACTTGTACCAAGGGACATTCCTGCATTATGCAGAGCGCAGCCAAGCCAAGAGTTCATTGATTTCATTGACTCACAGCTAAAAAAAGAGGAAGGAGGACTATAAATCACCTCCCATAATGCCCAGATTGACAGGAATGTGTTTTTCACTTCCACATGTCTCTCTGTACTTCTTAAGACTAGAAATTTCATTAAGAAGAGAAAACTTTCAGGAAGAAAAAAGTAGCAAGTATTCCAAGTCCAGCAGTAAGGTCTTCAGCTGTGGTGTGAGCAGCGTTCCTTCTCCAAGCACAGCCCCTCCCCTGGTCTTTCCAGGGCTTGAGGAACATGGTG
This sequence comes from Jacana jacana, assembly GCA_013400555.1. Lineage (NCBI taxonomy): Eukaryota > Metazoa > Chordata > Aves > Charadriiformes > Jacanidae > Jacana > Jacana jacana. The sequence continues at coordinate 315,456 of VZTM01032278.1, forward strand.
CTTCCAACATCTGCCCAGAGAAGGAACACAGAGAGGCCCCAGGCATACACGGGGTGATCTGGAATCAGCTCAGCTTTTAACATGCAGTGAGCAAAGTTACCCCCACTGCTTACTGACACACTTTTGGTCACGCACATGGCATGATTTTAAATATACAGCCACGTGAGATAAAATTGCACCTGCCAGAGAAGCACCACCACTTCCATTCGCGAGTCCACTCAAAGGGAAAAATGAGAGTCCCCACAATTAACCACTGGGGAACTCGGTGCTTTTATAATCTCAGGCAACAGAGCAAAGGGGCCCAAACTTTGAAATGAGGGAGAGTGTTTCTTACTGCTCCTGGCCATCCCTCCGTTGTGGGATTCCTTTTATCATCTCAAGCAGTGGGAAAAACACAGAAGCAGACGTCATTTATCACTAAATCCCCCAGCTCTCAGCCAGTGCAGCTCCCAAGTCTGCCTTGCCCAACTTCAGACCAGAAAGCCTAGCAAAGAGGAGGAATCTGGTCCCCAGCCTCTGAGAAAAAGGAACTAAACAAGTTTTGACAGCTACAGATTTAAAAAAAAAAAATAATTATTTAAACCAAGAAATACTTGCTGAACTTAGAATACGGGATAAATGTGTTCAAAACCAGGAGCTGCTCAAGCCATTTGATTTATGAAGGAGAAATTCAGTTTGGAAATGCTCCCCCAAGAGCCTAGCTGAGACGCAATTGGGAAATATTCCCAAACATGAGCTAGAGGAATAGTTTGAATTTTGCTAGATTACACAAAGTTTACTTAGATACCTCCCAAAAAAACAATACCCGTGTTTGTCTTTTTTCTAGCCCCTGGACTTTGAAAAAGTAGCAGAATACAGGTTTGACATTGAAGCCACAGATCCCACCGTTGATCTTCGCTATTTCAAAGCCGGTGGCTCTCGGAGCATTTCAACAGTCACCATTGAAGTCACGGATGTCGATGAGCCTCCTGTCTTCACCAAGCTCCCGTATGAATTTAAAGTGAGGGAAAACGATCCAGAAGTAAGAACACTTGGGTCAGTCTGGGCACATGACCCCGACGCAGCTAAACGGAAGATCAGGTAACACAACCCCAGCCATAGCCACGCCATGTTAAAGTGGAGAATTCATTCACGTACCAAGAATCTGGGACAAAGAACTACGATTTGGGCCCTGTTTTTCAGATTCTGCATGCCAAAAGAATAAACCAATCCAGTTTGATTTTTCAGGCACTGCAGCCAAGGATACATGTGGTAACCAACACATACCAGCATAAATTACATTTAACCATGTAATTGCCACAAACTTACTGATAAAAGACTCACAAATTTACAGGAAAATGCATAATCCTGGGTATCTTTACATGATTATAATTTATTGTTACATCTTTTAGTGTAATAACTCTCTCAAGCACGTGCTTTGTAAAGAAAATAGGCTTCTGAAACAGCAAAAGGCAATAAGCTGGAAACTTTTCCAACTCATATGTTTTGCTCTCACAGCTTGCATAATTCTAGGGAAATATTCTGAGACCGCCTGGTCAAGATATTAATGTAATTTGTCACACAACAACTCTCTGACCTTCCACAATGAAGAACTGAATTAAAATACAGTATTATCACCCTTGCCTTATCTCTTTTTAAACAAAAAACAGATTTATTCGACGAAGAGCTAGTCCTAGTGGGGACTATATTAGGGTCTCTGATACTGGAATTATTCAGCTGCCCAAGCCCCTGGACAGAGAATTCAGCTCCTCATACAATATCACTGTGGCAGCTCAGGAGATCCTTGAAGATGGTAAGTACTTCCACTTTTCTATTGTAAAAATAAAAAATAATAATAATCAGTGTACAACTTTTCAGCGGGTTTGAATGTATCATAAAGGAAAACCACAACCTCACAGCCTGTTTCCACTAAGCTACAAACAAAAGGGATGCTTGCAGGGTTTGCGCAATAGTCTTCCAAATCAACTGAGGACCTACAGCCAGGTCAAATACAGTTTTAAGATCTGGCCCCTAGCTATTATGGAAATGTATTCAGAGAGCCTGACAATAAAAAGGAATAGAAAGGGAGAGGGAGCAGCGTGGGAAACATGGATACGCCTTCCTCGTCGATCCTTGATGATATAGCCCAATAGGAAAACATGTGAATCTGTCAAAGGAAAAGTGTAGATGAACGATGGAGCTAGAACTGTTCTGGAAGCATCACACACAGAGGTGGACACAAAGAGTGGAAAGGGGGGAGTAGACAGCCCTGAGATCATCTGAGAGACCCCTAGTGTTGTTGTCGTTTCAGGCCGTCTTTCCGACCGGGAGTCGCATGCTCAAGTTCACGTAATCGTTACTGATGAAAACGATAATGCTCCAGAGCTTGTTTATCCTGAGGAACCCAGAGTGTGTGAAAACGCTGCACCAGGCAAGGTGAGACGGGAGGGAGAGCTATTCCCTTAAACCTCAATTATCTCCTTACAAGCTCAAGCAAAAGATGTCTTTTTCAGCTAGTCTCAGCTCTCACATCCAAGTACCTGATCACTTCACCGATATTCAGAATGTCAGTGGTCAGAAATATCTCCTCAAGACTTTACACTGTTGGAGTATCGACTGTTATCTGCTTCAGCACATGGGCTGCGCAGTTCCTCTCCCTCCAGGCTGCTCAGTGAGCCCGTGCATTAGCAATCCAAGTGTGAAGCACAGCCAAGCCTTGCAGAGCGAAAATTAGCAATTCGGTTTTATCACAGGAATGCCCATGCGTGATACTGAGAACGAAACCATTTCCCAACACTAAGAGAAGCGCTGCTGCACGTACAACCCTCAGAGTGCAAGAATCTGCACGCCCAAATAGTGGCAGTATTTGTGGGCTCAGATGTTTGGCCCCACAAGTATTTAGCCCACACAAATAACGGTTCATTAATTAAGAGACTTATTCGCAGACTGGTCTAACGGCATCTTTTAGAACACACAAGGTATTATTTCACCTTTCTTTTAATTTGTAAAATACCTTTGGGACATAATCATATATATTTTTTTATATTTTATACATCTAATCCACCCCCTGATCATCTTTCCAAAGCCAAGCATGTCACTGGGGGGAGAAGTCTCAATGACATTGAGCGAGTGTCACGCTTCTAAGCAAGCTGCTCACTCTAAAGACAGCCATCCTAGGGATTATAACACGTATATATTAGGAGGTAGATACCTAGGAGCGTAAGACTTTTTTTATGCTTTAATTACATAAGATTTCCTCTAGTGTTTCCCACCTGGGAAGAAAGAGGTAAGAGTGCTCTTTTTGAAGAGCTACAAGGAAACTACTTGCCTTGAAAGAACCTGAAGAGGAACACTGCAAGATATCCTTGTCCTGCCCTTGGCTGCAGGGCTACAGAAGACGCCCAGCCCAGCTCTAACTGACATACTGTGAACTGGTGTAGCACTGGAGGCAACAGATGCTGACAATTATGACCTCTTCCATCTTTGCAGGTAATCATCAGGATTTCAGCTACTGACAAGGATGAAATATCGCCAAGAGGTTTCTTCAGATACTCCCTGGCCTCAGAAGACAGCAACTTCTCCTTGGTTGAGAACTACGGTAGTGTATCCCTGCAATGTATTTCCTCACCTGGCCCCAGTGAGAGACCGGGGCACGGGGGAGAAAAGCTGTACAAATATCCTGGGGCTGCTCTAACTTAGTCAAATAACTATTTGTTTGTAAAAGCTTAACCTACTGTGGGAAAAAAATGTCATTTGTTGCCACCCAAGTTTCACTGTGTCCCTAAAGGCTGTCTCTGTCTAAGGGGAAGATGTACTGCCTGACTGATAATCTATAAGGAAAATCTGGTAGAGATTATCACTTAATTAGATGTCGTTACTTCTTCCAGATAACACAGCTAATGTCACTGTCAAATACGGACAGTTTAATCGTGAACTTGCCAAAATCCACTACCTGCCTGTCATCATCTCGGACAACGGTGATCCTGAGCTCAGCAGCACAAACACACTTGTCATCAGTGTCTGCAAGTGTAACGAAAAAGGCAACTTCACTTTTTGTGAGGAAAGAGCTAAACAAGTCGGAGTCAGCATACAAGCACTGGTGGCAATTTTTATCTGTATCTTCACAATCATTGGTACGTGTTTGACTTTTGTCACCGTCTCTGATTTAACATACGGGGATTATTACATGTTTTTTTTCTTACCTGAGGGCTAAGAAAGCTTTTGTGGCTTTAAATTAGTCAAAGGCAGAAATCCTGTAGCCATTTGATTCATCCCACTCACTGTTCCTATTTAGCCTGTTAACACAGCTTCAGCTACAAAGCTGTTCCTCCTGTTGGAAAGGTTGAGTCCCTGGAAAGGTTACTGCATGTATGCATAATATCCTTGATTTACTGCTACGAGACTCACATGCAGCTATAAACCAGGAAATTTGTGCTAGGGCAGTGACAACAGGATTCCTGTTTGCAAAGGCTGGGCTGGACACCCTAAAACAGCACAGTGAACACAAACATAAGCAAGCCTGTAACAGATCAGGAGACCAGCACCTCTTTGCTGTAGTGGGAATCTATGAGAGAAGGGGCAACGTTTTTCTTGCTTGGCAAGAGGCCTCCTTTGCAATTACCACACAAGTAGCATTTGATGCCTGGCATTCAGAGATTTACTAGTTCAAGGCAGTAGGTGAATCAATGAACTAGTGTCATTATGCGTTTATAGTTGTGATTCCACCTCAAGAGGAAGTTGAACAATTCCTGTACAGACTGAAGTGCCCTGAGAACACACAAATCCTACCAATAAACAGAATTTCACACTTTTTCAGTGTTTAAAAAAATTTGCTGCAGATAAAACCCCCTTCAGGCTGTGCTACATAACTTAAACGCAATTTGTTTTATTTCTCTATTTACACACACTCATTTAAGTTTTCTTTGCAGTAATCATATTGCTGATTCTCCTAAGAAAGAGACACAAGAAGGATTTGAGTGGTCTGGGGAGGAACGTGGCAGAGATTCATGAGCAGCTCGTCACTTATGATGAAGAAGGTGGTGGTGAAATGGACACCACCAGCTACGATGTATCTGTCCTCAATTCCGTCCGCAAAAACGGTATGAAGCCAGAACCGGTGCCCTCTCCATATGCACAAGTCCAAAAGCCTCCTGGAAACCCAAATGCTGCTGCTGGAGAAATGGAAATGATGATCGAGGTTAAGAAGGATGAAGCCGACAACGACAGGGATTTGCTGCCATATGACACACTTCACATTTACGGCTATGAAGGTGCCGAGTCCATTGCAGAATCTCTCAGTTCCCTGGGATCGGGCTCCTCAGACTCAGATATTGATTATGACTTTCTAAATGACTGGGGACCCAGGTTTAAAATGTTGGCTGAGCTGTATGGATCAGAACCAAATGAAGATTTTGTGTATTAAGTTCAAATTAGCCATTAATTTCCTCCCTCCCACTAGAGACAGACATCAAGACCCTGTCAATGGCCAAAGAAGGACTCACACAGCTCTTCACCCAAGCCATGCTAGGATTTCAGACAGACGTGAACAAAACCTGACAGCAGCAGGATTAAAGAGAAACACACAAATCACATTTATCAACTTCCCCCAGCACTGCTATCCTTACTAACATCCAGTTCTTCCCCCAAAATCACTGCTCAAGGACCTGCTTGAGTCTTACAGGACACAACTCCTCCCTATCCAGACAGATACTTCTCCTGAAAAACTGATGTTGCACCGGTTCCTGCTTCATCCCTCTCCTCCTATACTGTTCTCGTCAGCATGCACTGAGGGTCACCATCCGCTGGAGCAGAGGTGTGGTGGCTCTGGGAAGGAATGTTTTGGACAACCTCCTGTATCTCCAGCCGGCTGGTTCACCTGGCCCTCCCTGAACATCTTCATTGATATTCCACACTTATGCTCACCCAGCAGAGGAGAGGAGGAACATATGGTCTATCACTTAATATTAGAAATTATTCCATCACTTTCAAAAAGAGGCATGACTTTTTCCTTCTTACCAATCTATTCATTATTCTTGCTTTATAGTCTTCTACTACATGTATGAGTTACTGAAGATAAAATTAGGCAGGATTTTTAGATGCACAATCTGGTTTCATCTGTCACTTTTAACAGCCTGCTGATGATTTCAGGCACCTTTCTGGTGTGCTAGAATTTGCTCTAGCTAGCAGCAAAATTGGTTTTTCTCTCTGTAAATAGGATCTCAGTGTTACTCAATGGAACATATCCTGCAGGGCAGGAAATGTGGAGATGTGGGGAACGTTAAGACTCCAATACTGTAAATCTCTCTAGATGGCAACACAGGTCTCTCTAGATTTCTAAAGAGGCTGAATAGGGTTTTTATTCATCACTGTTACAACAATTGTATTATTTCAGGGACAAACAAAGGAAGGGCCTCATTACTGTGAAACTGTTTTGATTTTTTTCTAAGCAGGTACTGTAAAACGGATATTTTCCACCCAGGAAAATATTAGACTTCCAAACCAGAATGCTACATACCCACACATTTGTCCACATAAAAGAACTACAAATGTAAGTAAGGTTTTGGAGCCGCAACTGCTATGTCCCTGGGAAGCGTGTGTTTAGTTTCTCGCCTGATGAAGAGCCACAGAATGAACAGAACGAGACATCCCAGGGAGGAGGTTACCCAGCCAAATACACGCTGTAAAAAGCGGGTCTCTCAGGATGACGGCTCGTCTCTGCCTCCTGGCAATGCAAATTCCCACTGCCTTCAACAGAACAGAGCCCTGCCACACAGACACTCAATTCTGCAGAATCTCTGCTGCAGCTGTATGTATTAGTTTAGTTGATTTGATTATTTAAATTTAGGAGCTAACCAAGTAACACTAAATCTTTTTTTTTTTTTTTCTTTTTTCCCTAAACCAGTGTAGTGGAACCTCACAAATTTGCTTTTCACTTATTCATGTCATCTCTCATTTACAGTCCCTTCCCCCAGAATGCTTCCTTGGCAGGAAATAGCAATCCCCATAATACGGTCTCCCATCAGTCCTCACGGCTGTAAAGCCTCGTCCAATGCATTGCTGCACTGACGCCTCCCACCATCAGTAACACCATCGCTCGCCTTTTCCAATATGAGCGAGAGGAGAACTAAGTAGAATGGTGCCCACTGGTCAGTTCAGCTTTGGATCACATCCTTTCTAAAAGAAGCACATTTTGGGATAACAGCCTTGGGTTTAATGTGTTCATTCTCTTCTGTTTTGCTAAATCTAGTCAACTGTCCATGCTATTGAGGTTCCACGTGTTAGGTTACTATAAAGACTGCTAACTAATAATACTTACAGTTTAAGGTTTTCATCAGTAGCTAGGTATTGGCTACCAACAGGTAAAGTTAGTTAGGAAATTATTTAGTGCAGTAAGTACTTTGATAAGCATCATCCAGATAGTATTACCTGTAATCCTGATTTTTAAGCCTGTTTATAAACCTATTTTAAGGAATGCTCTATCAACCTCCACTGTATAAAGATGTTTGCACTGGATAGTTTCTTTTTTATATTGCTGTACTGTATTTTAGGGGTTTTTTTACTATATAAAAGCCAATCTTGAGTTTGGATGTTCTGTGTATTAATGAGTTTCACACAAGACAATACCAGGCTTTGTACCACCATGAATTCAACCATAAAACCACTGGTATCTGCGCTCTAAGTGAACTCTGACACAAATTCACCAAAGGACTTTCTGCAAATGACATGTTCTCCCACTCTTTGGAGGTGTCAGTACAGCTCCTGGGTAAGGAAAAGCCCCCTGACTTCAGAGGACTTGTGCCTGCTAGTGCTACAGGATGCACCCCGTTTCCTGGCAGACGTTTGGTATTTTACCAGCCAGGCATCGGGGTGATTTCTAAACGCGTAGCTTTGGAGAGCACAGGTTCTTACTGTTGCTTTTCACTGCTAATAATGACTATGCCAATATAATCCCAAGATTATTCCAGCACTTTAAAAGAGCCACATCCATTTTCCCCAGATCTGGCACTTAGAATTTACAAAGCCTGCAATAAAGCAAAAAAGTTCAATTCCTTCACTGCTAATTGCCGTGAGCAAACTCCAGATCAAAGACACTTTAGCACAAGTTGTATTAAAAACACAATAGATGTGCTAATTATGTTTTAATGAAATGCATTTTTCCATAGAGAGAATTTGATTAAACAGCTACTTGCAACTTGTAGCAGGGATTCTCATAAAAGTTTTCATTATTCATTTAATTAATGTGCACATTAATATCTTAACCCTAAAAATATATCATAAATTATTATATTACTACATTGAGATGCAGAAGTTCATGCCATTTAATAAAGGTTTTTATACTCCCACTCCATTAGAAATTTTTATGAAATCATGACTTGTGATCAGAAACCTCGATAATGATCAAAGCAGCGCTGAAAAGCTGTTGGAATATGAGCACCCCCCAGTGCCCTGCTCCCCAGGGAGCGCAGGTGAGCTAAGGTCCCCTCAGCAAACCAAATTTCTGCTGTTCACAGAAAGAACACCTCTTATCAGGTATTATCCCATTACAGTCCAGTATGACTGATACACTGTCAAGAAGAATGTAACAGGCAATCCAGTGAAAACAGAAGGGTTCATTGTAACAGGAAAAAAAAATCTAGCATTTGCTGAGTTCTTCAATTAGTAGGTTCCTGCCCTTGCTACTTTCAGGAACAAGGGCTGAGGGTAGCAGCAGAAGGGCCTGGGCAGGCTGGCGGTCCAAGCACAGGTACTGTCACTCAGCCAGGACTAACTGTCCTGAGAGAGTCACTTAAAGCCACACTGGGTTTTTGGAGTTTAGAGATCAGAGTACAGATCCATCTAAATACATTTATTTCAAGTGTTTTCACTCTTATGCATATGTCCCATGCAGGGGAAAGGCTCACAATGGTAGCAAACATGCCAATACAACATCCTATTTGGCTAGAAATAACAGTTACACTTATCTCTGTTATATTTCAGATGGGGCTAGGACAGAAAAAAACCCAATAATACTCTTTCCTGACACATTCTCCCTTCCTACAAATAGTACTTCCTACAAATATGCACTTGATTGGTGCACATTCTCAAACAAAGATAACATTGTAGTTAGACCCTTCTTGACAAACAGGAGGTTTTTCCTATTAATTGTTTCAAGTTGGAGGGAGTAAGAAATAAAACTCTTGTGTTTTACTTTCACATGTTTCCTGGAATGAAAGAAATCAGCAAGGTGGTACCTTTCCCATTTAAGAAACTATCACAATTTTACGGCAGCACAAGTCATCAAAGTCTTACCAGGAACTGAGTAAGAGTCTGATGAGATCAAAGTGGATAATTTAGAAAACATGACACAAAACAAAACCAGCAGAAACACCCTTTTAGTCTGCATCAGAGAAAGGAAAAGAGAACAAAACCAGCAAAAGAGCAATAAAACCCCCTGGATCTCTAATGTCCTCTCTCAGCTTCCTGACTTTGTTTCTGCCTGACCTGAAAGAAAAGGGAAAAGCAGTGTTTCCTTCCACTTGTCCCCAGTGAAGGGCTGTCCCACCTGCTTTCCCACAGCATGAGTCCATTCTTGTTATAGTCAATTCTTGACAAAGTCAGCTTAGGGATAATTTAATGTCAATTTTATTTTGATAGGAAAGCAAAAACAGCGCTGGGTGGACGGGGAGTCCCAGCTCCACCAAAGGCTCACAAATTCAGACAAGCAAAGCAGTCCCTTTTATTTCCTCAAAGGTTGTTTTCGACATCCTGGCTACTCCCCTCTGCTTCTTCCTTGGCAATTTTGACAATGGTCTCTTCAGGTCTGCACTCACTTGATAATGGTGTCCGGGAAAACTTCAGTTAATCAGCTTGCACAATCTATTCTTTACATTCTTGATCGGTGCATATTCTCAAAGACAACACTGTAGTTAGACCCTTCTTGACAAACTGGAGGTTTCCATGTCTGAGGTGAGTTCCCCGTGCTGACTCGTTTGATCAGCGAATCACCCTTAGCTGCCTATTACATTCTGGTTAACCCTTTCACCCATGCCACAATCAATCATCAATCTCTGCCATTCTCTCATTCCTCATTAAAAAGGAACCTCTCCTTGAAAGCCAGTGCTCCAAATGAAGTTACCAAAACAGGGAGAACAAAGTAAAGTAGCGTTCACCGGGCAAAGGGATCTGACAAATAAGGCAAATAAGGTTTTTCAGAAAGTCAGTAACAGCTGGACAGCAAATGGTCCAAGGAGCTCTTCTGGCAGCCCTACTAGAGCTCAAGGCCTGACCTGCAATGCCCTCTACAAATCAGGACATTCTCCAAAGGAAAGGTTCAAAAAAGGGGCCATGGTGGAGCCATCTGGTGCTCTGCCCCGCAGAGAACCTCCTCTGCTGCAGATATTTCTTGGGACAATGTCAAGCTGCTACAAACTACTTTTATGCACCTGGGGCATACAGAGAAAATAGACTGACACATGAGTCCAAATTCCAGCATTTTAAAATGTTTTTTTTTTCTAGAACAGCTGTCCATGCTTTCCTCTTGCCTCTTAAAGAGCAAACCTGAAGGGTGTAAAAATGCCAAACAGCTGAAAGAACCTGAAGTGCCCGGTTTTCCTGCTGCACTGAGTGCAACAGGGCCCACACCACGGGTCAGTAAGACACAGGCTGGTGCAGGAGCAGGGAATCCCAAGCAAACACAGCCTGAATTGATGCTGTCGGGACGGTGCTGTTTGATGATGGGAAGGAGGAAAGAAGCCCAGCTTCTCTCTAGCGGTGGCTGCCGTGGCCAGAAGCGACCGCCTGGTGGCACCCCATGCCAGCTCTGCCAGAAGCCAACGCCTGATGGCATCCCATCCCAGCTCTGTGACAAGGACCCCTCTCACTTCCCACGCTCTGCTCTGTCGCCTAACCCCGGCATCTCCCTCACTAAAACTAATCGCTCCAGAAAGTTCCTTCAACCAGTTTCAATCGGTTTAACTCCGACTTTGCAAAAATGCTCAGGGCTTTCCAAAACCCAGAAAGGCTTCACTGCCTGGACTGACACAGGAAAAAGCAGTGATCTTGTTCAGTCAGGAGTTCTGAAGGGCATATAGGGCAGGGAAATTGCTCCGGGGAAAGGATGCACACTCCAGATGTCTCCTTCATTCAGATGTCAGTCCAGATCACCCTGCTTGGGGCATCTTTGTCCATCTGCCAGAAGGAGTCAAATACTAAGTCCTGCTCATTTGTCATATGACATTGAAATCTGGTTTTGACGACAAAGATGTTCTCCAACCCTACTTTAAAATATCTTTCCTTCCAAACCAAACTGCACCTGCTAATCAGGACTTTCTCAAACCAATACCAAACAATTTTTATTTTCAGTGACTCCTGTGATAGAGTTGGTGTTTTTCATTCAAAGACTGTATTTTTGTATGAACACATGTATTACCCACTAGACAGTATTTGTTGGTTATTTCCATACTATAACCATGCAGCTAAACTTCCCCAAGTAGCCATACAAACAAACCAGGGGGGGGAAAAAGGACCAGGAACCTTTCAGTGACCACCTAAAAGTTGAAAGTATCCACAGAAATCGCTTGTCAGGCAATTACAGATCAATGGCTTCACCAAAGTCAGACTCCTTGCCAGTGGATTGAATTCAGTATGTATAACCAGTAATTTAGTGACCCTTCATCCTCCTATTCCTGTTCCTCCAGACAGATTACTGCACCTCCATACACCTCGCTGTGGCAGCGGAGGCCGGTGCTGCCCGAGGGTGAGCTCATGCTGATCTATCACAAAGTAATGAGAGCAAACACTCCTCCAGTTTAAAGTCTGCTTATAATGTCTTACTGAGCAAAGGTTCTGATGAAGCTTTACAGCAGAGTAACCGACTGTGCACACCGGCTGCATCTCCCACAGCATCTTCAGCAGCTGCTTCTCAGCCTCTCTTGGTCACTCCACTCTCCTCTCCCAGATCCAGCTCTCCTGCACTGCAGCAGCCATGAGATTCCCCTGTTCCTGCCCTCAAGGCAAACATCCAGAGCCAGAACCAGCCCCACAAAGCATCTGGTGCTCCTTATTTCAGGTCACTCCTGGTGCCACATAACCACACAGGAGCTGTGCCAGACAACATTGCCACCACACTGATGGAGGCTCAGCAGACCCATCCTCCCTTAGGATGAGGTGGAATTAAATGCATGTACCTCCCTGAGCACTTGAACAACTGGCTGTGACAAAGGACTTGGCAGCAGCCACCTCTTCTCCCATCCCACCTCAGTCACTCATTAATTACTCTCTTCTCGTGCTGCAGACGGAGCGCTCCCATCTGTGACACACTCTATTCCCAAACACAACACCCTGGCTGATCCTCTGCCGTTGCCAGCACCAGTTTGCACGGCACTGACAGCAGGAGGGTTGGGAGGTTCCAGCACCCCCAAGTGTGCTCCCCACCCGCTGCCATCCTCCCCTTGAATGCCCAGTGACTTTGCAAAATTTGGCATAAGAGTATGCCCCAAAACAGCTCCTTGACAGCAAGCAAGGCCTGCTGGGATGGGGAGAGAGGAAGAAAGAGGAATTTGTGTCAAAAACAGGAGAGGGAAAAAAAAAACTTGTTATTTCTCCCTCTGATCCAAGAAGTTACCTTATGTGCAAGTAGCAAATTCTCTGTAGCAGAAACTGGCCTGAGGGACACAGCTCTCTCACTCCTTAGCAGTGGCTGAGCCACCTCAACCTGTTCTGTTCACATGTCTGTTCCCCTGATGCACATGGGTCCCATCCTGCCACCATCCACTCCTCTCTGTCACTGCAGATGCCAGGTACCGCATAGCCACAGCCAGTGCTCTGCAAGCAAACCTCATGGGAATACAGCTCCCATCCTTCCAGGCCCCTTCTCTGTTGGGAAACCAAAGTGTGTTTCACCCATACGTGCAGCTGACAATAGCTGAGGATTTCTTCCTAAAAGAAGAAAGTTTTGGTTAGAAGAGACTTGTAAAATCATAAAGTCCAACCTTCACCTATGACTACCAAGTCACCACTAAATCCTGTCCCTCAGCACCACATGCACCCGTCTATTAAATCCCAATGGTGACTCCACCACCACCCTGGGCAGCCTGTTCCAAGGCTTGACAGCCCTTTCAGTGGATAAATTGTTCCTAGGATCTATCCCAAACCTCCCCTGGTGCAACTTGAGGCCATTTCCCCTTGTCCCATCGCCTGTTCCTTGAAAGAAGGAACCAATGCTTAAGAATGTCATGAACTCTACCATTGCAGCCAGTGAAGGATGCAGAGCAGCAAACCCCTCAACCAGCAAACCCCAAACCAACGCAGCCTGGACAGGGGTCAGAAACACACAGTGGCTGTGCCCAGTTGTGCTGCCTTCCAGTGCTCAACAGTAACCAGCAGCAGCAGGCAAGGCTGGCAGGTACCCACCAAGAAAGTCAACCACGCCAAAGAGTTGGCATGAAGGAACACACCTAGAAAGCCAGCAGAGGGGTAAGGCAGGGGAGGTAGCAGAGCCGTGTCTCACACTGACACAAAATCATTATCTCATTCTGTTGACTTGGCAGTGGCCACTTGTCACCCGAGTGACTAATCACATCTTGAACAGATTCAGATCTGTCTCTCGGTACCTGCAGGGATCTGGCAAAGCTGCTCATCAAGCCAGGCAGAGCAACTGCTTGGAGTAAATGAAAAGCATTATACCCTTACTGAAGAGCCATAACCCATAACAGAGTGTTAGAATACTGCCAGCCTCCTCTTAACTAGAAGAGCTTTGAGTTAGCTAGAAAAATGAAGTGATTCTCTTCAATCCTAGTAAAAAAGCTCCACAATTAAGTCCTTCCTATAAATAGATGATTTAGCATCAACCTAATCAGAACTGGGTTTCTTGGATTTTGCCACAACATCTGGATTTTTTTGAATGTTGATGCAAGTACTTGGGTGAGCAGATGAGGCATTCTACAGACGCAGCTGTGCATAGTCCATCTGCTGTCACACACGTCACTTCTGAGCAATCTGAAGCCCCACATGGCTCCCAAGGCTACCTGGCAGAACACTACACAGTCACCAAAGTGACCTACACAAATCTGACTGCCTTTGAAGTAGACTTATTTCCGGAGGAAATTTGTGACTAATAAACAACATGCACTAACGAAGCCCAATTGCGAGAGCAGAACTCCGAGCTCATATCCCAGCTGTGACACAGACTTCCCTTTCTATCTCAGGTACATTTCATAAGCTGACATTTTTGCCTTTATACATCAGGTGTTCAAAGTGGGACTCCCTTCTGAAAGGTTATCTGGCCATTGCCTACCTCTTCATGTGCTCTGCACAGCGACCATACATACACACTGCCCCACGTCATCACAAGCGTTAGTTAATATGCATTAAAGCATAAGTAACCTTCTCTAATCATTACATATTTTAAGGATGAAAGCTGTAATACTACTCATTATTTTACAGCACACTTCCAGGCACAAAAGATTTTTGCACAAGATCTATGAAAACTTATCATTAAAACACCCTCCCCTGCACATATTTACAGCTCTGCATGGTGTATATAGTGTTATTCCCATTGCAATTCACATTGGACCTGGAGCGTAAGGCGTAAGTAGAACCTGCATTTCACAGGTCACTGTGAGCAAGAGTGATGGCTAATACAGTTAGTATCAGGGAGAGTTAGAGCAAGGTTGTCAAGTACACATCTGGAAGTTAAAATTACCATGTTTGGCATTTAAAATCCGTGGCATAGCCACAAAGAGGATTGATTGCAAGCAGAAAACACTGGTGAGAAATAAAGCACAGGTTTTATTTTTATGAGATGCTAAACGAGGGACCAACATACCTCACGTGTCTCCATATGGAACAGGAAAAAACATTTAGACAAGGGACTCGAGTTTCAGTGCCCTTTCTCTACTTCAGTTCTGCCTCTAAGAAACATGTTTATTTTAGCCATTCATGCTACTTGGGATTGTTTAGTTTGAGGAAGAGGAGGCTGAGGGGAGACCTCATCACTCTCTACAACTGCTTGAAAGGACATTGTAGAGAGGCTGGTGCTGGTCTCTTCTCACAGGCAATTAGTGATAGAACAAGAGGGAATGGCTGCAAGCTGCAGCAGGGTAGGGTTAGGCTGGACATGAGGAAAAAGTTTTTCACAGAAAGAGTGGTCAGTCATTGGAATCAGCTGCCCAGGGAGGTGGTGGAGTCACCATCCCTGACTGTGTTTAAAGAGTAGATTGGATGTGGTGTTGAGGGATCTGGTGTAGGGGAGAACTTGTAGAGTAGGGCTGATGGTTGGACTTGATGATCCCGGGGGTCTCTTCCAACCTAGATAACTCTATGATTCTATGATTCTACTCACATCAGACCTTTATTGCAGCTGCCCAAATTGCCCCATTTTAGACCACACCAAATAATCAACACTCAGCTGGTTTGCTTGCACAGCCCTAAGACTACCTTGGGTTTTTTTCTACCCATCTCTGATGTTTTCGGTCACCAGGTTCAGAGGCCCTCTTGTTCAAATCCTTCAAGACACAGGAAAGGACTCATGAAACACACTCACTGCTAGTTAATATTGCCTCTGACCATGGAACACTTGTCCCAGGGCAGTTCAGAAAAGCCCATAGAACAGCTGAACATTTGGACAAACTTTCATTTCCATGTCAGCAGCTGGTTGGGCTAACATCTAAGGGATCAGCCTTCAGAGCATCCACGTGTAGAAGTTAAACTTAAGAGCTGACACGCTTCAAACTGGGCTAAACTGGACTCTGCTTAGGTAGAGAACAATGAACATGCACAACCAAGGTTCTACGCTTTATGTGTTTATGCAGTGCATTTTATTTGGATGCTTCTCAAATGTGCCTAGAATTGGATCCCTATAAACAGGACCTCCAGGAACTGTGGCTGCACAGGCTACGCTGTGAAGAATCCCCATGACATGCCCCTAATGCACAGTAACACAGGATTGTTCACAGGGTACTCGTCTCCGCAGTATTAGAGTCCCAAATCTTTTCTTTTTGGCTAGGAAAGGAGAGGCCTTCACACACCAGCGTTCATACAAAGCTCAGTAATGAGCAAATTTGAGTCCAGAATTGCTACTGACTTTAGCTTAAGTTTCTGGACTTACAGCTAGCAAACCCCCTGAATGAACAGTATACCTTATTCACTTATTGTTGGGACTCTGAAATGTCTACATTAATCCCAAGGAAATGGGAGACTGAACTCCAGGGTAGCTAAGCTGATAGCGCCAAGTTCCTGAAGGAAAACTGAGCTGTACATCCACCAGTTCTCAGAAACGGCACAAAATGCTAAGCACCATCAACGGCCCAGGAAAGCATCCCTGCCTTCACAAGGTGGGTATTAACATGCTGCCTTTAGAAGCTAAAGTCTTCCTGAGGCTTCCTGCTTGCTGAAAAAGGACAGGGCATGCCTGAGTGACTGGTAAGCACCTGCAGTGTGCGGAAATGGGAAGTTTACTGGATCTCTCTCTTCTTGCTGCAATGAACTGGCAATCTGCTCTAAGTCCCTTAGCAGAGGAAACATTTTCATTGCAGATCCAAAGTTCTGCCCACCCACACATTCTAATGCAAGTTCAGTGGCTGCTGGATTCTCTTCACCTTGAGAGACTTCCCAATACCACATACAGAGGGAAAGGGCCTGGCACTGACTCCATCCCTTCTCAAGCAGAGGAGATGAAACAGAGACCATCAGTCCCCTGTGATTTTCCTGCCTTCTCCCAAGGGACAAGGCTCTTACTGGCCACAAACACTGCAATGTCACTATACCCGCACCTTCAGCTGCAGGCAGGCTGATCTGTAAGGAGTCAATGCTGCCCAGAGACTTCTGGAACATCCACATTGCCCTGGAACGCAGATATTGCTCTGAGCGCCTCCAATCTGAACGAGGCTGCACCACTACGAGAGCACAGCTCCACGTTATCATCTTTGGACAAACATTAGATGACAGCACAGTATATTGCAAGCACCAAATAAAGATTTGAAAGCTGGGTTATAGGACCCTGCAGATATGTTTATCATAGAAATGCTGGTGGAAGCTTAATTACAGTGATAATACTATGTGCTGCTCTGCTAGGCAAGCTATTTAAGTCCTTTCAATGATGTTTTGCTGTAATGGGAACAGTTCAAGCTGCAATAGCAGGTTTGTGACACACACACAAAAAAACCCCCCACATTATAGCAGTTGATCTTATTCCTTCCAATGCACTCATTTTAATAGTTTTTTTCTGCTGCTCCACCTATCAGCTGCCCTTATCTCCAGAGAGCACAATTGCCTTTTTTCTGCTGTTGGCAGTTAGTTATGATTTCCAGATTCAGCTCAAAGGAGCTTCACTCAATCTAAAATCAGGACATCTTTTTCACATATCTCCTTCATTTGAGCAAACTGAAGGGTTCTTACTGAATGCTGAGCATGTGACTGTGCTGCACCCAAGTAACGCTCTTCTGCTCGGTTATAAAGAACTGCAGCACTTACCCCCTCAAGAAGCCTGAGAAAATTAAATACCCACTAGATATTTCTACAAAATTAGCCAGAGGAAGGACTAAGACAGTGGTTTTCCCCAAGTGAGGATAGGGCAAAGAGCCTAGAGGAAAATCAAGCCCACTTTGTCTACCAAAAATTCTGTCATGCCAGCGACAGCAGCACCTACTGAAAAAGAACAGAGCATCAGAGCACAAATTTGACCTGCAAAGAGACAAGCTATCCAGTGTCATTCAGCTCTAAGGCTCAGATTGACTCATCTTCAATGGCAAGACATGATCTAAGCCAATTTGTATACAAACATTATTATCAATTGTCTGCTGTTTATCCTCAGTCTGTAATACCACCTTTAAATATTAAGACATTTTGCTTAATCCCATCTCTAGCTACAGCTTCCCCAGGATTCTGATTTTTCTCATGAGTAATCCTGTTTTTCATGTAACAGCCTAATGATCTGTCAAATAACAGTGGATTACTTGCTCAATTAATTGCTTAGTTTTTTAATAAGGCAATCTAAAACATAGGTAATGATTGTCGGCCTATATTTCTCAAAGGAATAAATAAGGCTAGATCACTTGAATTTTCCCTAGCTTAGCAAAATACAGTAAAATATGGTCTTGTGTCTTGTTACATCCTTTTTTTTTTTTTTCCACATGCAATTAATTCCATTCACTGGCAGGAAGAATTCAGTAAGAATTTCTGAGTGAAGTATCGAGCTTTACATAATCAAACCTGAACTATTCAATGTCAGACATAAAGGCATACTTGTACTGTACTTAGCTTAAGCTTCTCAACTCACACACAAGCTCACACAAATAATACCCCGTTTCCCTGGGTTTCCCTGTCTCTCCTGCCTGTTCCACCCATGCAGATGACAAGACCTCCAAGGGAAGCACCACACAGGTCCCAAATCCAAGTTCCCATACAGCCACCTAAAAGCCGCTTTAGGATAGACAGGCTGTAAATAAATCTCTTCACGGCAACACTAATCCCTTCCCATCAATAAGAAGAGCACTCTGCTTTACTCCCCGTCATCTTGGAGCTGCCCCACAGGCTTACACCTGCAGGAATTTGAATGCAGCTGGGGATTGGTTTATAGCAACATCCACATCAAGTCCCTCAGCATGGGGCAACTGAAGGGAAAAGAAGGATCATGTCCAAAAAACCATAAGTGGGTGGGACACATTTTCATTTTGTTGTCAGTTCACATTGGCAGAAACAAAATTGTTTTGAAAGTAATAGAAAATCAGTGTAATAACACTGTCCTCAGCATGGCTTTGAAATCCATTTATGGGAGCCCCACCGGTAAAGCACATATATAATTACAACTGAAGCCGTATTTAGCTCCAGACTAAACACCACCATGAGGCGGTGTCTTAAATAATGCATTTCCCTAGTGCTTTTTACAGCATATGTGATCACTTCTTAGATTAAATTTATTGTTTTGATAATCCGTTCTAGTAGCTCCACAGCCAAGGTTTACACACTTTGTGAAGATTTTGGGGAGCAAGAAGTACCTGCACCCTGAGAAACGATCACCACAGGGACACATTTCCCCATGTTCTTGCTTCAGTCGGGACTTGAACGAAACCCCAAGGACAGAGGTATTCAGGGAAGCGAGGGCCTCCGTGTTCCACCAACACCACAGCCTCACCGACACGGCAACGTGAGCAGGCTTCTTCTCCAGCCTCTGGGCAGCCACCACATTGTAGCCCATGGGCATACTCCTCAGGTGGGTGTAGAAGAGGCAGCAACAACAGCTATGGGCACTCTGCTCTCATTGGCACTGCAAGGAACCTTATCTCAACACCTATAAACCATAAACAAGGGCTTCCTACCTTTTTATAGACTGCACCAGCTCTCTTCATACCTTTCTTCTTTCTCAGAGACAGCCTCTCTGTATATTCATGGAGATTTCTTTCATTTTTGACTAGAGTATCAAGGCCCACCACTGAATTTTTTATCAGTACTTTCCATGCCAGATGCACATGTGTGTCAGCTGGCACTGGCTTTCATGTTGCCAAAATAACAGCAAATCAACAAAAGGCAGCAGTTAGAGCGGTCATACCAGCTATTTTCTGGACAGTTATCATGGGAATATCTTTGTCAATTTAATATGACATTTCAGAACAGAGTGGAGACACGTTCTTCCATTTTAAAGTGTGGTCACTGGAAACTGGCTGATAAACTGACATTGCAATCTCTGTATTTATCCTTTCTCTGATATCAATGTTTGTTGTATTTACAAGACAAGAAATGCACTTTCCTTGTCAGGACAACAAATGCATGTGCCCTTTTCTTCTTAAACCTTGGGTGTCTACAATCGATCTTTCAGGAGGTACAATCTACTACAATTGCTCCACAGCAATTATCTCAAAATCTGGCAGTAGAGATCATATTGAATCCTTATTTTATATATAGATACATAAAATAAACAAGTCTTTTCACTGGTAAGATTTAATAGCTACTTGGTTTCAGTCTGGACTCTTACTTTAGTACTAAAACAAATGTGTTATCTTCATTTTGGTCATAGATATTACTTAGAAGATGGACGTGCAATGAATTTATTATGTAGAAAATACCATTTTATAAATAACTTCTGAACAACAGGATTTACATTTCCTTGTGCCTCAGCTAACCTTGGATCTTTGTTCTCTCACCCCATGGTGGCAGTTGCAGCTAAAATGCAACAGATGGCACCGAAATCGGTTTTCTTTTGACATTCCATTTGTGGATTTCCCCCAAATACTGCCACAAGGTGTTACAAGCCCAACCAGAAATTGAACCTGGAGTTTTACATTATCCACAGCGAGCAGGGACAGAAAGAAATAACCAACAAATGAAGACACCAGCCTAAAAGTGACACCCTAAACCCCAGTAGAATCTTCTTGTCTTGTAAAACCCTCAGGGTCCATTCCTTGTGCTTTGCCTTGCTCTGTCCCTTTTGCCCCCAAGCCAGCCCTACATTCGGTTCTGCTGCAAAGGAATTGCATAAAGCACTCACTGCCCTGCTTTCACCCCTCTCCAAGTCATTTATCCTGGTTCTTCTTCCCTGCAAGTGAAATTCTCTGGCTCCTGAGGCTTTAAATTAATTGACAGTTTGCTTATCCTTCTGCACATTTATTTCCACAGGTGAGAACTATTAAACAAGAGAATGTGTTACATCCTTTCTTTAACTGCTAATAGTTTATAAAAAAATACACCTGACTTCCTAAGTGGTGCCGGTCTGGCAGGATACAGGGACAAACACACCCTGATAGAAGGGTTTTTTACATCCATTTCGTAGAAAATCTGGCTGTATTTGAACCACCCTCTGTGGAACCTGGGGTTTGTCCCTGGTTTCTGCGTCTCACAGCGTTTCCTCTCCAGCAGCAGCCTCACCTTTACATAAGACAGAGCATTTTATCATATTTTACTCCCCCTTTTGCATGCCCGTTGCCAGCCAAACCAGCTTTGAGTCGCAAGGGTTTCGTGAGCCTGAGGGCACAGCCCCGGGCACTTCCATCTCCAGTCTCTATCTCTTCCTCACTATTATGAAAAACACTCACAGTTCTGGTGAGGAACTTCACACCTTTGCGTATTTATAAATCTTTTACCATCTTTCAGGGATCCTGTAGATTCACAAACACTTCATAAATAAAACAGTAATAAAATTGAGAGATACTGGTTTGTGTATTCATTGGCAAAAGACAACAGACAATTAATTGCAGGGTCTGCACTTTGCCAAGGTGCACTAAGTGTTTCTTGCAAGTACACAAAAGTCTCAGAAAGATAAAAATCCATTTTGGGTCACGTGTATTTTTTCTTTTGCTGCCATACTGGCTTTTTCTCCTTTGTACTTTTAGGTTAACAAATGCATTGCTACATTCACACGCGTGCTCGCACTAATAATTCTGTAGGGTATGCCTTTCCCCCCCAAGAGCTCTCTATCAAAAGCCTCTTTTAAGAAGATTACTGACAGCAAACAGCAAATACTTTACTGTAGTGTCCATCTGTATAAAAAGAACTAAATCATAACACTCCTGACCGCCACAAGGGTTACACTGACCAACAATCTTTTAAACTAATTTGTAGTGTGAAGCTTTCTTTGCTTCCACTTGTCTTTCCTCCGTCCCCACAAGACCCCAGCAACTCCCCAGCCAGGAACCGGCTTTCCAGTACACCCCAGCCCCCACCCCTCACCTTAGGAACAGGGATCAGGGTTTTATGGGACTTTTAGCACCAAACATGACACCTATGTCAAAAAGCGGACCGACTATATGTAAAAGGTAATATCCTGACATGCAGAATTACCGTTATCACCAGTGGCACCGGTGTTACCTAATTTTAAATGCTGTCTATGACATAATTCAGTCATATTGCATATTAGTTATGTCTCTCTCCACGTTATTTGTTAGTAATACATTGGCCAACTTTAATTCCAAAAAGCACCATCGCAATTTCTGATAATTTCATAGGAAGACTCACAGAAATAAACACTGAGGCTCCACATTTGCTGTCAGACGCTTTAAGGTCCTTGAAAGGGCAACACAAAATAAATTACGTAATTAACTATAAATTTCATTAAAGAATCACAAAATGAGAGGAAAAATAACACCGAGATCATATTTTCCATTCTACAGCCTTAAACATTAACTCACTTGGCATCAGCAAGGCTGAAATCACAGACAGGGGAAATAGTTTTGGTTCTTCAGTAACTATCTCAGACCAAATTACTTCCTAGTACACACATACATATTCAAAAAATACATATGTACAGAAGGCAGCAAGAGAATAATCCACCATCCTCAAAAATCTGCAAGCAGATGAATAAATAAGAAACTAAATCTGGCCCCACACCAAAGCCTAAGAGCATCTTTTGTTCCACTGAAAAAGTTAGTTGGTAGCTTTAAAAATTAGGAAAAAAGCCCCTGAGAATTTGGGCGTGACACACAACTCCTATAGAATACTCTTATGACATGGTGCCTATAGAAACTGTAGAAACTAAGTGCCTCTCTGTTCTAGACCTCATTTCTTTACAGAGCATCTAAAAGAACATGGTTTCTGCCTTTGGGCCTCACCGCTGCTGTGAAACGTTTTTGATAAGTTTCATGGGTATTAGTAATTTAAAATTATTTTTCTTCTTAGCAAATTTTAGGCCTAAAGAACTAAGTCACTTATTTTGAAAAATATTTTCTAGAGATTGAAATCAAATTTATCTATTCTAAAATGCTAGCTGAAAAATGTTACACAGTAACTTTATATATTTACAATTCCATCCTTTTCATTAAAATAGCTCTTAGCACAGAGGAATTGCCTTCTGTTACCAATTCTACAATATGACCAAACTCAAAACACCTTTAGCATCTTGCTGGGAATTCACTTTACTTTGATTGTATTCAAATCTGTTGCTTGAAAATTGCTAGCCTGAAAACTATCTCCACCCTAAGATTTCTCAGAAATGTGATTTAGCAAATATTAAACAAATTAATTTAAAAATCTAACCACCTATAACACCATCCAGCCTTCTGGAATTCCTTTCACAACAAACCTCAAAGCTGTAACTCATTTCATTGCTTCCCACTACCCCTGCTTGAAAGACAAGTGAAAGATTTTCCTCCAGAGGATTCTTTCTATTACATGTCAGAAGCCAAGGAGCTGTGAAAGCACGAGATGCTTCCTATCAAATTCCAGTTCCTCTTTTCCTGAGCTCTTTCCAGCAGCAGGCACAGATTTATATAGCCTGGCCCAGCCCACAGTGCCAACACCCAGCCAGGAATGCCCTTAGCCCAGGGCCTGGTGCTTGCCCAGTGTTGTGGCACTGCTGGTCTGGCACCAACAACTAATCAAATTCTGCTCATCCTGAGGCATTTTAGCCAAGACTAGTTGTATAATTCAACTGACATTCACTCCATTACCACCTTTTCCTTAAAAAATAAATAAACAAATAAAAATTATGAACAGTATCCCCCAAACATCTCCTTGCTAATATGTAAAATTCTCCCTCAAAAGAGATCTCATTATAGTAATGTAATATTTTATAGCCTTATAAAAGTTGGCTGTCACAAGAAGTCCACGCGGGCAGCACAGCAACTACGACAGCACCGAGCTCCAGGAAGCTCAAGTGAAACCCCGGGAGAGGGTAAGCTGAGGGGAGGAGGTCTGGAACTTCAGCAGACTGCACTAACGCTACAGTCTTATAACAGTGTCCCTGGATTGAAGAAAATATAACATCACCCAAGAATAAAATCATTCATCTCCAGCAAGGAGACTGATTGCCCCTGGTCAGCAGATTGGGAAACACCCACTGAGGACGGCAACCGGTACAGTTCTATCTGTAAGGAGTGCCATTCCCAACCTCACCTGAATGTACCTGAGCTACTGGTCAGCCCCCTTCCCTCTTCCTAAAGGCTGGGAAAAAACTTCCTTGAGAAAGTGATGGGACACAC
Organism: Jacana jacana; assembly: GCA_013400555.1. Taxonomy (NCBI): domain Eukaryota; kingdom Metazoa; phylum Chordata; class Aves; order Charadriiformes; family Jacanidae; genus Jacana; species Jacana jacana. The sequence goes on from VZTM01032278.1 coordinate 339,317, forward strand.
AGGCCATAAACCACCAGAGACAGAGGCTGCTCTGCTCCTCCTTATTTTGTGGTGTTAGGAGAAAGAGAAGCTAACCCATGGAAATAGGTATGAGCAGCACAAAGTCTGAACATTTTCAAACTTTGTTCCAGCTCTTCCAAATACAGTCCATAATCTCCTATGCAAGTCATCATTTATTTATGGAAGATTTTCTTTAATACCAAAACAGAAATGGAGATATTACAAAAATAAACAAACATCAACATAAACTATTCCTATCAGCCTGACAAAACATATCCCTGCCAAGGCACTAGGGCTGCAAACTGATCTGGCCTCAACTCCCCAACCCTCCAGGTCCCATTCAGGTGCTCAACTGGACAAGAAAACCAGGAAAAGCTGAAAGACACACAGAATAAAAGGGAAAAAAAGCCCGCTCCATCATCATATATATATGATGCAGATTTGGCAATCCGCAGGGTGAGCAAAACCTACAACACCCCAACAGATTCGAGATGCACGTGCTGAGCACCGGTGAGTACCCAGGAAGTTATAGACAACTGGGAGGTGCTTCTGCAGGCTGTGAATGTGTTGTACACTGTGTTGTCTGACCCAGAAACAAATATTCTCTGGCTCAGAAGTAGCTGCAATTCCTCCTGGAGATAAGAGCAGGGCTGTCACAGACAGGGGGCTGAAGCCAGGCTGAGACGGGCGTTTTTTTCAGCATTACCAAACACGAAGCAATTCCTTGCATTCACAGACACCGAGGCCTCCGTGGTTTTTCAGCTGATGTAATAGCATAAACATGTATTTTTCAGTCAAGTATGAGACTCCAAGTCTGCCAGGATTAGAGGCAATACTGACAATGTGGCTAAATGTAAGGCACCGTTTGGGAAAGACGCCATCGCCAAAATTTGCAGAAGCACTAAGCATTACAAATTCCTGAAATTTAAAGTGGAGAAAATATTTCAATATCCTGAAGTCCAGCATTATGTGCCTACCTGACCCTCTACACGCAGAATGAGGCCAAGGGGGCACATACCCAGAAAAACTTGTGTGTGTAGATTCATACCTTCACACCACAACTAAACAACAAGGAGCCCTAAAATGAAGCCATACAGTTTTCATTTACTGAAATGACAGAGGAGTTGTCCTTCAAGGAGTCATATATTCTGAAGGGTTGAAAAAATTACTTTTGCAGCAGCATTTTGAAGGATATTAGGGTAGGGATGTGTTAACCAAGAACCAAGGTACTATAGCTTTGGCAAAAGCCATAATGAAATGTGCTTGTGAATTTCCAGTGAACGTTCATTTCAACTGCCTTAGACTCACTTACTGCTTGCCTGGACATAGAAAGAAAAGAAAAAAGAAGAAAAAGGTAGGTGAACAATGGCAGTAGGAAACGTTTTACAGAAAGAGCAGAGAGTTCACAAGCTTTATATCCACACCCCAAACTCCATTAGAACTCGGAATCCACCACTGCTGAACCAAAGAGAAACTAAACAGCATTCAGTATCTGAAGGGGGCTACAGGAAAGCCGGGGAGGGAATTTTAACAAGGGATGTAGTGATAGGATGAGGGGTCACGGCTTCAAACTGAAAGAGAGATTGAGATGCGATGTGGGGAAGAACTTCTTTGGTGTGAGGGTGGTGAGACCATGGCCCAGGTTGCCCAGAGAAGCTGTGGATGCCCCATCCCTGGAGGAGTTCAAGGCCAGGTTGGATGGGGCTTGGAGCAACCTGCTCTGGTGGGAGGTGTCCCTGGGTGATGGGGTGTCCCAGAGGGTGGGACTGGGTGATCTTTAAGGTCCATTCCCACCTTTATATTTAGTGTGCACTGCAGCCCCATTGTCTCTTGCGCTTATCGTTCACAATGAGAAACGTTTCTAAGATCCCTGATAACAAGTAGATCCTGCTGTTACAAAGTGGTTTTAGCTCTCACTCGGACTGCATTCTCCTCCTGGCCCCAACCCAGCCGCAGCGCATTATCTCCTCGGCCCCGCTCCGATAATCCCGTCCATCCCCGCGGGTTTATTCCCAGGCAGTCCCCTCCCTCCCCGCCTTTCAGCCCGAGTGCGGGGCCGGGCTCGCCTCCCCGGAGCCGTTATCCGCCTACAGCGCCTTACCCAAGCACCAAATTCCCGCAGCGTCCCTTCCCTTTCCCCGGGGACCGCAGAGGGCGGGGAGGGCGCGGGGCCGGGGTTGCTCTGGGCCCCCAGTACCCACCCTCCCCTGCCGGCTCGTCCCACCCCCC